>JAYEVD010000773.1:0-154348 GCA_036346405.1 Phyllostachys edulis | reverse complement strand
ATTCTTCGGTGTCTTGGAAAGATTGGACATCACATACCCAAAGCATTTACCTATCGTTTGGCACCTTCTTCATCCCAACTATTATTGAGAAGAAGAAATTACATAAATTGCCACCATTTATTTATAAAAATTACTTAAAACTAGTTATTGACACACAAAAAATTGTGGGTATCCAATTTTTTGTCCAAATGCAAGGTTTTCTAATTTAGTTCTGAGACAATTGTATATATAAACATCAAAACCAAAAGTTTCACAATAAAATGTAGAAGATATTCCAAGAACTTACCTCACGGATTGCCGTTAAGCAGATGAAGCTCTTCCAAGGTGCCATACGAATCATATGTATCATCGAACAATGAAAATAACATGCATGCAAGTTTTGCAAACATTATCCGTGCCTTGGCGTCTTGTGGCTTCGTAGAAAACACCAAGAGCCCAAAAGTAGCACTCAACTTGCCGATCCGTTATGTATTCCCCAGCGTGCTCCTAGGATTAAGGTCCTTATACCACCTTTAGTAATTAAAAGCAAGCAAATGCACTGTTAATTCTTTTGTTGTGGTTATGCGCCAAGTGTGTTAATTGCACATGTATGATTAATCATAATAAAATTAGTTTTACTCACAATGAGATACTCTTGACCTCATCACGATGCATCGGTATGTAGCGTGAAAGTCTAGCTTGCAAGCTCAAGTATATCTGGTTGCTTTCCTCATCCTTCTCATAGATGGAGATGTAGAGCACAGCCTCGAGTCTCTTCATTCTCAGTTCGTCCGGTGAAGTCGATTGCATCTTGTACTTTCTTCTCCAAGGACAGGATCGGACCAGTTAGCCACCTTTGCTAGGGATGACAAGCAATGCGTGGTGAAGACTTGCTTGCTCTTGAGCAAGTCCTCATCACATTTGCCAAGGTGAATTTGCCTCATACAATTTTGAGTAGTGCATCAACATCGAGATCGCGAGGTGTCTTTGAAGTCCCCATTCTCATCCTTGAAAGCATCCAACACATCTGCATGGCACAAATCATGTTTTTAGCACAACACTTCTTGAGTTTACTCTTCTTCTTTTTTTTGAGAATAAATAATGGCTCATTAGTTAAAGCTAGCATCTCGTCCCATAAGAGAATATTTCCTAGCTTCTAAAAAAGCAGAGAGACATTTGAAGTCTTGATGATGATATGTCGCTACCACATGGAATGTTGTAGTGGTTACGCCTCATGACGGCTGAATCGGAGGGCAGCTGCCGGACAAGTCATAAATCCCCAATAGGCGTGTTGTTGTTGAGAAGTGCATAAACATTGCAATCTCTTGCTCAAAATGGTAGCCAACACCGAGCGTTCTATAGCATCAACAATCTTCATCCTCTCAACAAGTCTTTCTTGTTGCTAATGTACCTCTTTGATCATCGGCGAACCTTCCTTGATCGTGGTCTCGGGCTTTTGATTGAGCGAGAAGATCAAAGAAACAAGAGAATTTTATCATGTATTAACAGTAGACTTGGAGCCCTAAAGAATTCAATTGAAAAACTAAAAGAAATACATTTTGTTTGATTTAGTTAGCTTTCGGTCTTGATGGCTATCTTGTTTTTCTAAAACGGACTATATATGAAGGGAAAAAGTAGAGTACAAAGGCAGACACACATATACGTGTCCCTACACATGATTGGAATTTATCGGATGTACACGAGGCCTTCACGGAGCGTAGCCGCATGCTTTCCCATTGAGCAGCGCACATGTGTGTGTACTCATAAATTCGTTGGACACTAGCATCAAGGCTCGACATGAACCTGGTGGAGTTGGGTGCACACACGTTTTGCCATCTAGCCACATGCTAGCTTCCATGAAGAAGATTTTTAGGTACACCAATTTTATGTAGAACCGTCCAGTTTGCCATGATCTAGTGGCTAATATTTAACGTAGTGACTCTAGGTCACCTTTCATGTTAGAGGAATTGATGAACACTTAGTGTGTACTATTCTTACCTTGAAATGGACGAACAATAAACGCCACCAATTTCATCGGTGTGTAGAGAAGTTGCTTCAACAATCACATTCTATCTAAATTGAATAAAAGTATTATTGAAATTCATATGTTGGATTTCAATTTATAGTTTAATCCAAGCAATATTTGGATTCAATTTGAATTCATCTAACATTTTATGTATGAAGATCCGTAAATGCCATAAATTAAATATGTTTACACCGTACCATTAGGTGCCTTAATTGTCTCTTATTGCAATTAATCCCATTAAGACATTCCTTTTGTGGCAAGATTACATCACGTGCAGTTGGAAGAACTCAAATCACCACCCAGAGCACAAGTATTATATTGCAATTCCGTCACGGATACAAGTATTGGGGATACAAATTAGGGAGAATAGAAGTAGTGATTGAGGAGAAGCGATAAATTTGGGAGTATGAGAAGAAATTGAGGTTGGGCAACGAGAGAAAGCAATGGGGAAGAAGAAGCGATGTGAGAGAGGGAGAGCGAGCTAGCCAAATGTTTCTTTGATGCCTCCTCACGAAGTGTGATGTTCCTTTTATCTCACGCCTTGCTTGCATGGGTACATGTGGTATTGAAACCAGGCCAGGGTGAAACCCGGCCTTGAGAGTCCGTAACATTCTCCCTCCTTGGGTTTAACTTGTCCCCAAGCCGACTCCATCAATCCACATAAGATATGCCGCGAAGCAGCAGATCGAGGTGCTTGCAAATTCTTGTTGTTGAATGTCAATTGAGCTTCGCTAGTACCAATGGCGAGGTAGTGCATTTCAAGTATCTCCCATAATGACCAACCGTAGTGCACATACCTTAATCTTCATTTCTTCTTGTTGTAGAACCAATCACTTGTAGCTCGTCTATCTCCTTTGTCCTTTGAAGGAGTTGAGTCATGCTTTACATTTGCTCCACTCGATATTTGTAAATCTATCTGCTGACTACAAGCAAATGATGTGCCATCATTACGACCTCTTGCTCCATGCCAAGAGGACTTTTAGTGTCGAGCCACTACAAGAGAACACCGGTCACCCGCTCACTAAAATTTGTCGGTAGAAATTTGAACTTTCTCCTTGCACTGCCACAATGATGTCATTGTCAATATCAATTTGGCTGATCCAATCCTCGATCCTTTTAATGCTATAAGTTCTTGGAGTAAGTTCATTTGGGTCTCGATTGCAACTTCTCTTCTCTCCTTTGATCTATAGCTTCATTGGCCCCCATCATTGCGAAATGGTGACAACGATCCTGAGATAGGCGCGAAAGAAGGCAAGCTGGATCAAGCGAGTGGTCACCACTAATATATTTGCCATCGAGTATTTATGACTTGGCATCCCATCCTTGACAAAATTTTGTTCTACACTTGCGGTGGACCGTTGACCCCTTTAAGCGACATCAAAGCGACCCTCTTGAAGCATTCTCCTCATAGTGTAATGCTTCATAGACATCTGGAGAAGGTCGGCACATTGTGCATCAAATTTGATTTAGAATGATGCGTTTCATCACCACTCAAGTAATCAACCTTGTCATCACCCATTGAACATAAATCGGATGCAAGCGAGGCCCTAGTATCTCGAATCAACAGAACCTTCTAGATCACTACTAGAATTATTTTGAAATCTGATTGTGATCTTGGAAATTTGGTTTGGACATAAGACATGTGAGGCACAGTCGGAGTCAATGGCATGGTCACACGAAGGTTCATAAACATCATGGTGATCAAGTCGACGAGGCATCAAAAGCACTCTCCTCGTAGATGTCGAAACGGGACACCCATTGGCACAAATCCACAGGCATATTTCATTTGGTTCTCTCGGAGTTGATTTTGTATCGGACAACGGTCATCTCACAAGTAGTACAAAAAATCAGAACCCGCCTTTCTTTTCAACAACAGATACAATTTAGTTCTTGTGAGCGAGCACCATCAAACACCACGAGACCGATCAGAGTGCACACTTTCTGCGGACTAGTCGTGCTATGAGCAAGTAAATGATCATCTCTCCATACTCTCTCATTACTTCTTTGCATTACATCTTGATAATTCCCTCGCCCCAAATGCATGATTCACTTGAGCCACTATGGTTGTTGGGTCGACGGCGATGAAGTCCACTGAGTCAACAATAGCGGCACAACCACCAACAAGAAGCCGATCGAGTGGCCATCACTAATAAGATCCCCATGTCAAGCGCGGTAGCCTTTGCGAAATGCGGGAACATATGTATGGCTCTACTTGTAGTGTTTTGGGTCTCTGACACGAAGACAAGCTCACCTCCGATGGATGCATCGGGGTCGCGGTTAAGCCAAAATGAGAAGCCATCGCCAATGTCGGTTTACGCTCTTTCTGCTGCTCCCAAATTGGAGGGCTCCTCCCACAGAGATCTCGGAAAATCCAAGGCCAAGTATACCATCAAACTTTCCAATGACAAAAATAACTTGGTTTCACAGGTTTGTCTCAATGAACTTACGGTTTTTACAACAAAGTCGCCAACTAACACACTGTCCTCCCTGAAGAAGCCAGCATTTGACCCAGAGCCATAGGTAATTGTGCAAGTTTCTCCATTCTTTTCGTATGTGCTTGACTTGGTTGACTCGTATCTGTGTTGTAAGTAGCATGCTATTGAAAAATAACATTTCGACGATAGAACCCACCAGTTGGAGCTTCCAGTGTCAAATATCACAGTGAAACTCTGTGGTGGCGTGCCGATGCCAATCTCTCCAAAATTCTGAGTGTCCAGGTAGTTGTCCAAAGGAACTATGTCATCACTTGAAACGCCAAGACAGTGGCGAGAGCCATCGGACCTCGGATAATGACTCTCGGCCTTGCCAATTTTGCGACAATCAAAGTTTCCTTATCTAGCCTCTTCTTGTTCAAGTTGATTCTTAGCGATCCATCAGAGGAAGCATGAAGCAGTAAGGCACATGATAGAGTCCTTTGGCCACGCCTAGTTGTGCCGTCTCCAATTAGTTGCAGCATTTCATTTTACATTATGCCGCTTCGAGTGAAGGTTGTTCCCATGGACTTGAATAGTACCCCTTGACAAACTCTGTCAAAACAATCACATATCCGGTAGATGGTGGCCTTGGGGTCTTGATTGCACCTGCCTCGTTCACACTTGAGCAGCGGCCATGATGTTAGTCGTGGCTCGACTCGGTTACTTATTCTTGGGATTCGAGAAGGAGGTGGCGAGTTCCTCTCAACCCACTTTGTCGCGGGTGGCCCACGGGACAACCGTGATTCGTCTTGGGTATTTCCTCGAACACCAAGCCCGAGCACCACATGAGGTGAGGTCAATTCGGAAGAATGTGCTGCTGCTTACTTACATTGCCTTTCGGGCCTTGGAGGACTCGGCGGAGATGGAATTGATAAGGCGTATCGAGCAAGGTGGCGATTCTTGGGAGAACCGGGGCCACGTTCGGCATGAGGCGGACTTCTGCGGCGGTGTTGTCGCGGAACACATCTTGAGCACTTGGTGGGCATCGGGTTGTCCCGCTTCGCGGTGTGGCGACCTCGATGAGGAAGCTTTGTCTTGAGGCAGGGGTCGACGAGGAGAACTGCTTGGGCGAGAGGTCACGGCTTGGGCTTCATCTCCTCCACGAGGTTTGGATGGCAGCGCTGGACCTCTAGCTGCTTGAGCAACTCGCCTCAGCGCCAAGATCACTGGGTTAACCGGAGTTCTTTGCTCCATCTCGATTCTGATTCTTTGGTTGCAAGTTCTTGGATCGAAGCAGCTCGATACCAATTGTCATGTACAGTTGGAAGAACTCAAATCACCACCAGAGCACAAGTATTATATTGCAATTCGTCACGGATACAAGTATTGGGGATACAAATTAGGGGAGAATAGAAGTAGTGATTGAGGGAAGCGATAAGTGGGGAGTATGAGAAGAAATTGAGGCTGGGCAACGAAGAAAGCAATGGGGAAGAAGCAGCGATGCAGAGAGAGGAGAGCCAGGCTAGCCAAATGTTTCTTGATGCCTCCTCTGAAGTGTGATGTTCCTTTTATCTCACGCCTTGCTTGCATGGGCTGTAGCAAAGTGAAACCAGCCGAGGTGAAACCCGGCCTTGAGAGTCCGTAACAGATTCCTTCGTGACATCGATGGGTAGTATTTGTTGAGGACCATCATTTGGCGAGTCCGATCCGAAACGATTACCTCATGAGACAAGTATAGAATCGTTAGAACAATACGAGAACACAGGAAGCAGAATAAGAGATTGAACGAGGAGAAGTAAAGGGGCTTCTTGCTTCTCTTTATTCCATCATCAATCGATCAATAAACTTACAATGAATAGCACCCCTATTTATAGACTACAGGTCCACTGCTAGGGTTTGGGATGAGGAGCCCATACATGGGCAGACACAGGCCGGGCCATAGTTTCCTAACACTCCCACTTGGGCACCCATCCTTACATGTTCATGCCTCGTCAAAACTCCATAAAAACCAGGTGGGAAAAATTTGGAGAAAAGAGCACATGATACAAGTTACGCTGCGTTGCCTGGTGCCTCATTAAAAACCTTAAGCGAGAAACTTGAGGAAAACTTCGTCAAGGGAAAAAAAGTACAATCCACCCAATTTCATTTAATCTCCGGATTTACTCTTTGGGTACTCGATCTTAAGTGATCAAGCTTCGATAATGAGTTAGTGAAGATTCTCCCTGAATTACGCACTTCTCTAAGTCTCATCATTACAATTCCACACATGCACCTTTCAAAGCTAGATGCTAGAAGTAACTTAGTGAATAAATCACAAGATTTTCCACATGACTTAGTATCGATTCTTTAATTTCGTCCATCTTTTGCAATTCATGAGCAAAAGAAAGAACTTGGGGTTGATATGCTTTGTGAGAGGACTATTCACATAACTCATTTGCACTTGTGCAACACAAGCTTCATTATCTTTATAGATAATAGTAGGGGTTTCTTGCGGTATTCAATCCACATGACTCTTTGGATGTGGTGAATCATCGTTGAAGCCAAACACATTCTCGTGAGGCCTTGTACAATGCTATGATTTCCAAGTGGTTAGTCGGATCGATACAAGACTACTTAGATGATTTCCGTGGAATTACAGTTCCACCACAGGAAACATAGCTTTGTCTCTGTGAAATTGGTACGTGTCAGGTTCTCAGTGCCGCATTTGCATAAGCCGTTCATATTAGTCTTGGTTCTTTACGTAGAAACAGAGACCAAGTTCATTACTTCCTTGGAGATATTGGAAGATGTCCTTCATTCCTACCAATACCTTTGGTAGGTTACGCACCTCTACCTTGCTAATAATAGGTTAACGGCAAATGCAATGGCGATCTAGTACAATTTGCTAAATACATGAGTGCTCTACTCGCACTTAAGTATAGGAATTCGGTCCAGGACTTCCTCCCCCTCTTCTTTAGAGTCATGTCGAGTCTTTGTCTTCTTTTAAAGATCTCGACCATTAGCAATTTCAAAGGGTATGCCTTTCAAAATCAAACCTTTCCAACACCTTACGAGTGTAGGTTGGTGATGTACTAAAATCCCTTGAGGGTATGCTCAAAGCTGCGAGCTATTCCAAAATCAAAAACCAATACCATTTTCTACTTTCAGATCAAACCACCACAGCGTTCTAATATAATGTACGCTTCAATTACAAGCGCAAGTTACTATAAAAGATCTAACCAACAGATGTTTGCGGTGTACGTCGCCTGAGCTGTCACATCCATGGGTGCAACTAATGGGTGTGGATCTTCCGCGCTGCAATGGCGAGTGTGCCTCATCTTGTCCTATGCCCTTCTTCTTAGAACGAGCCAGCTAGTTAATTACCATAAATTACCTGATAGCACGTTTGAGTTCATGGCGTGAGTTTCGGCTTATCTAGTTAGTGGACCGAGCGCTAAGGGTGTTAGCTAGATTTGCAGTGTTATTAGTGGCGTACTGGCGTGAGACTCGGTTGAGTAAGTGGGCCGTGGAGCACTTCTCCAGGGGAAATGTGCTAGTAGTGCGTGTGTGTGTATTTAAGTCATGTATTAAGTCTTTGGTGGTATTGTGAAGAGAAAGGAAAATGTAGTTCAAGAAAAGCAGTACGTGTGTCCTCCGTCCTCAATGTGTCCGTCCTCAACTCTGGGCAGTGAATTCACCAAGCGTTTGAGTGTGTTCTTGGTGTTGAGATCCAACATTACCTGGTGAGAGCAAGGCAAAGGGCGTGGGTCGATGAAGTATGCAGCCACTTGCTGTCGTCGACCTTCACAGATGGCCGCTTAGGGTTCTGCTGTTCCATGATGGCAATTTCCTTTCCAACTGCATGGGAGAAATCACTACTATATATACTGTTTTTCTTGAAACAACGTATACTCCTGGGAATGAGGCTGCCTAGAGGAGATAAAAAAGATAAGCCTGTATGTATAAATGCTATCAATCCGCAAGTTGTCTTTGATCGCCTAGCTATGTACACACAAGTTGCATGTCATGGAGTTATGATCTCGCTGCAAGCCCCTTGGCCCTTTAAATACCATCAATCCGCTGCGCTGTATAGGTTCGATTGGAGTGGCGATGGGTCCTACTTATAGATAGATTGGAGTTATCATCTCGCTTTCCCTAATTTGTAGATCACGTACGATATATGTTGTAGCAATGTGTATGACCAATGTCCCAGTCAGCTGGGCGCAAGTTTTCTTCTTCTTCTTTGCTGTCCTCCTCAGCCTTATACATGCCTTAATTATGTGCATGTGAGCTCTAAAGTTCCATTCAAACTCTATTTGTACTGTATCATGCATGTTAGGTATAATACCCCATTTAATCAAAGAAATATAATACCCCATTTTATACCACTGAATAAGCACGTGTGTGTACACCTAAATTCTGTGGACACCGGCATCAAGGCTACGACTTGAACCCTGGTGAACTGGGTGCACACCTGCACGCTTTGCCATCTAGCCACATGCTATCTTCCATGAAGAAGATTTTTTAGGTACACCAATTTTATGCGGACCGTTCGTTTGCCATGATCTAGTGGCTAAGATTTAACGTAGTGACTTGTAACACCCAGAATTGGGACCTAAAAATTCCAAAGTTAATGTAACACCTTAGAATTAGGACCTAAAAATTCCAAAGTTAAAAATACGGAATTTTTAAAACTTTTGGAACAACTTGGCGATGTTCGTATTTTTGAGTTGTTGTTTGAATCCTCGACCCAAAAAACAGAAAATGGAATTCAAAATCGAGTTTAAAAAGTGAAGAAAAAGAAAATAAGTTGAAACCACAGAAGTACGGTCTAAGCCGAAACCACTCGGCCCAGCCTCACTTCTTTTTCTTTTTCTTTTTCTTCTTTTTTTTCTTTCTTTTCTTTTATTTTCTTCCTTTCCTTTCCTTTCTTTTCTCTTTTCTTTTCCTCCCCAGGCCCACCCGCAACCTTGCATCCTCCGCCTGTGTTCTTCCACGCCAATGTCCTGGCGCCATCCTGTGCCCATGCCACCATCCTATGCCTGCTCCCACGTCGCCCACGCCGTGCCTAGGCTGTCCACGCCCTCGCCCACGCGGCTACGCAGATTCGATCGGGTCCTACCTATGCTGCTGCGTACACACAAGTTGTCATGGAGTTAAGCTCTCGCTTTCCCTCTACCGATGTTGTAGCAATGTGTATGACCAATGTCCCAGTCAGCTGTGCGTAGAAATCGGATTGATGGCATTTATACATACATGCTTATCTTTTTTATCTCCTCCTCCTCTAGGCAGCCTCATTCCCAGGAGTATACGTTGTTCCAAGAAAAACAGTATATATAGTAGTGATTTCTCCCATGCAGTTGCCATGGAACAGCAAAACTCTAAACGGCCGTCGGTGAAGCTCGACGACAGCAAGTGGACTGCATACTTCATCGACCCACGCCCTTTGCCTTGCTCTCACCATAATTAAGAATGGAACTCTAGAGCACATTATAAATAGAGTTTGAATGGAACTCTAGCGCTCACACATAATCAATTATCCCCATAACTAGAGCACATTATAAATAGAGTTTGAATGGAACTCTAGAGCTCACACATAATCAATTATTCTTCCACAGGTTCACTAAATCTTGGCAGTCGATCTCCAGGATCACCGAGATAAACCATAGCGACATGCCAACTTGACCGCGTCTCTACAGGCCCATGCTTCCACCGAGTAAGGATCATGAATCCTAGGAATTGCTTACAACAAGCAGCAACAAAGCTATTGTGATCTCTTGAAATAGCACCCACACCGGTGGTACGGTCCGTGCTATGACCAGCACGCCTGACTGTTGGAAAGGGAAACGAAGAAGGAGATGGAGCAAGAGCTGTGTAACAATCCACTTTCGGACGTAAATAGTAACTACAATTTGATTCTTGGATTTCAGCTTTAATTCAAATTAGCGTGTATTCTCAAAATTCTCTGGCTTCTACCTAAGTTTGAATTTGCGTTTCGGACCTCCTTGCAATTCCCGAACTCAAAATTCAAATTTGAATTCATCTTTTCAAATTTGGTCCCCTTCCCAAATTGCCCTCCTCTTTTTCTTGGGCTCAGCCATATTCTCCTTTAGGCCCTGGCCCTTTTCCCCTTCCCCCTTTTTTGGCCGTCCGGCCCAGCTGCTTCCCCTGCCTGCCCCTTCTTCCCCACCCGGCCATGAGCACCACGCCCACTGCGCCACTCCCGTGTGCCTCTGTCGCATCACACATCGCTCCTCTGACGTCGCTCCCTGCCACCTCGTGCCCCGCCTGCCCCATGCAGCACACCTGCTCCCTCTATCGCCCAAGACCCCGACGCCCTCCCCTCCTCGCCTTGTCCCATCAACCGCACCACGTTGTGACGCAATGCCCGTCCTCGCCGCTCTAGAGCGCCGGTCCGCGATGCGCTTGTGCATGCACCCGCGTCACTGGTGTTGCCACAACATCAGCAACCCCACCAAGTCACCGTTCCCCTCATCATCTCCCCGCCTACGCCACCTGCTCCTTGACCCCAACGCCTAGCTCCCGCCCTGTCGCGTCCGTGCTAGAGTGCCATGGCCGCCTCGGGACCAAGCTCCCCAACGGTTACCAGCTCCTTGCATGGCTATAAGAGGCCCCCTCTTCTCCCCCTTGCCTCCCCACATCCACCCCATCTCGGTAAGTCTCCCTAAAAACTGCTGCGCTCGAGCCCCCCAGGTGCGCGCCTTGAGACCCTATTCCACCGCTCACGACCACTGCTCGCCTCTGCTCGGCACCGGCCAGTGCTCCCAAGCCCTAGAGCTCTCCCCTGTGACGAATTGAGGACCCATGTTGTGGCGCCTGTGACCTAATCCTGAGTCGGGATTTAAGGCAAAGCGGCAATTAGCGCGTTAATAATGCCCTAACCAATCTTTAGCCATTAACTTGTTGTCCTAAAGACCCTTTTGACTCATGACGGTGGGCCTTGAGCAGATAATGGCCCTTTTAATACCCGGTTCTTCCTCCCCCTTTTGACCGACAGGTGGGCCTACAACACAGTAACCCCCCCATGGACCGTGCGCATGCCTTTGGTGGCTTTAGTCCATGCAACATGTGGTGGACCAAGACCCTTTGTCTTGATCGGGCCCACATGTCAGAGAGAATTCTCTCTCTCTCTCTCTCTCCCTTTTTTATTTTCTCGATTTATTTCCTTTTCAAACTTTAGAAGCTCCCTTCTCCTCCGTTGTAACTCCAAAAATTATGAAATTTGTTTATAAAATTTTGTAAATTCAAGATCTTGCTAATGGCACTGGTCTTGTTTAATTTAGAGTTCATTTATTATTTCTTTTGTATTTATTTGCTCTCTTTGCTTATTGTTCCTTTTTCTGGTACATTCATCCGATTAGAGTTCGAAGAAGCGGGAGATCTCCACTTGATCAAGCACAAGACTATCAAGACTCTCTTACCTTTAACCAAGGAGAGTCGATACTTTGATCATTTTGAGCCTACATTTTATGTAAATTATATTCATTTAAATTACCAAAATTGCATGCTTTAATTCTTTTAATCAAATGTATATTAAATCTTAAGGTAGTTAAATACTCATTTGATGATTAATTAATTACTACACCATCGTTTGTCAATTGAATCCATTATTCCATGTCACCCTAATAACTATGTGGTAAATACTAGTATAGGTTGTACTTAAGCGACATGCTAGTCTTGTTTAAGTACCAGGGCATTAAAATGCCCTAATCATCATCTTTTCAAACATGAAATAGTTTTGGGCAGTCATTGGAGGTCCATGGCTGAAGTAAATAAGATAATTTCGTTTTACTCCTCAAAACCCTAATGACTTGCTATTGCCACATCTAGGCGGATGGAATGGTGGTGGGTGCCGTCAGACACGAGAGTAGTTGGTATGTGATCTGAACCACGGGATGGATTAAGGACTCAATCTTGTCATGACCTCCTTGTAAAACATGTGGAACCACAAGTCTACAAAGTGCAACTTGACTTAGTAAAATTATTAAACCCTAAATGTCATCTCATTTGGATGGATTACGGAAAGTGCAAGCACGGATACATCCGACTTGAAAGGACACCGATACAAGGTGAAGTTACTAGTCGCCGTGGTGTAGTCCAACTTCGCCAGACGCCGAGGTGAACATCCCGCACAATGTATGGGCGTAACCCCATATGGGTGAGATGATGGAAGGGCGAGATATTTAGAAAGGTTACTATGATGGTCGCTCAACTACATGACTAAGGAATCATGTGGGGACAACGAGTATGATTGTCTCTTGTGGAGTGCAGTGTATAACCTCTGTAGAGTCTAAAGCTGTTTAAACAGACTATGCCTCTGATCAAAAGCGAGATATGGGAACTTACTAGAGTTAGTTCTATTTCAAAAACCTTTGTGGGTGGTATGAAAATCAAGTCGGACTCACCTAGCCACGAGATTGGATTTTTTACGGGTTTTCAAACTCGGTGGTGTTAATAAGTGGGGATAGCCCCAATCAAAAGAAGCATAAGGTAGAGGTTCGTGGAGAGGGAACCTCTGTTGATATAAATATTGCACAATTACTCTCTTTTAGAAGATGCTATTTGGTAAAAAATGCTAAGTGATAGGACTTTGTAATTATGATAATTAAAAACATTGCTTTAAGCAAATAAAAGAACACGAGCTATCCTTGTTAAAGCCTTGCATGTAAATTATTTTATCTTGTGTGTTGGCTCACGAGCACGGAAGTTGTGTTCATTCTTGCTCTCTCACCCACACTCTTCAAATCATGTGGATCAAGGAGACTATGCATATTACGAAGACCTAGAAGCCGAGGGACAAGGAAACGATGAAGAATAGTCTAGGTCCCGCCTCGATCTAGCTGACTCGTTCGGTACTTGCGTACAACCGATATTATCCAAACCCTTAGTTAATATCAGTCGTACACAGGTTACCCCAGTTACTTGCCTATGGAGAGATAAGCTCTACCCCTTTTCCTTCCGTTGTAGTTTACGTTGCTTTCACGTAATGTAACCAATTTGGCATGTTTGGCCCTTTGGTAAAACTCAACCCGACTGGTCTATATCACTCTGATGTTTGTAATATATTTGAATGGTTTAGTTCACGGCATGTATAAAATGATTCAGCAATGTGCCTGTGAGGGCTATCTACTGATCCAGGGAATAGCACAGTGTTTTCATAGAGGATTTGGATTTGCGAAATCCGGGTCCGACAAGCTAGGGAAGCGACAAATCTAGGTGGTGTGATGCATCTGTCGATCGATCATTCGTCCAAGGTGTGCATGAGTCATTGAGTTGGGATTCTCATCTCTCCCAAATTCCCAATGATATGCGGTGGAGAATGAGGCCAAGATATAAGCACAATCATCAAAGAAAAAACATATGTGCAATATGGACGAACTAGCGACTACATGTACACCAATGGACTAAGAGCATCTACAACAGTCCACGTCAGCTATTACTAAGGGGTTGCTACATCAGCATTTAGATGATGTGAAGGAGAGAAGGTGAGATTGTTTCTAGATAAAGAAACTAGCAAATTGTTAATACCAAGACACAAGAAACAACCAAATACTCTATTGGAGACTTACTTGTTACCTAAAAACGCGTTTTGTAGGTCCCATTGTCTTAAAGAAAATATACATCGGATCATTTGTGCAAATTTGACTTCATTATTGATATGATAAATGAAATTTAAAACATGTAAATTTCTGAAGTTATATTTCATTATTGATCATCAAGAATAAATGCATGACACTCATAGCAAGCGATGAGAGCGAAGAGGCGGTGTGGTGGATAAGAAGTGAAGGAAGAGAGCGATGGGGATAAAAGCTGAGTGGATATGAGTGAGTAGGAATGAGTGGATGAGAACTGTACAGGAAAAGTGCTCCTCTGGAGGTCAGAGTACTATTGTTTTCCATAAATTATGTGGTGCACTCGTGGAATTTGCTTCTTTAATTTGTTTATATGTAGATTTTTTTTTCTCTCGAGGTTCGGCACCGTTCTGTACCTAGGTTTTTTTTTTAATTCCCCCAGAAATCAGGAAAAAAATCGAGGATTCTAACTGTAGCCTTAGTTTTGCTTCAAAGACTTAAGACACGGTACACAACGTCGACACGACAGATTGTTAAGACAAGCTATATGTTGTACAAAAAAAAAACAGAGTTGGTCTCTGAGATACACGAATGACTTTGCCAACAAATTAAGGAGAAGTGGAACGAAGATGCGCAGATCGAAGCCACAGCCATGCAAAGACGACACCACTTGAGAGGCCAAATTGGAGATGAAAACACCCTTCCCGCCTTGATTTATCAATTCCTAGTTACATAAAAGGGAGTACTATTACGCACTCTCATATACAAACGCGGCACGAATTAGCCAGTGCGCCGCCACCATTTGAGCAACCTATCCATGGACGCTAGCTTCCACCTCATGCACGCACGCTCACGCGCAAGGCAGACCATCCAAGATACAATCAGCGGATGCGTCAGCCATGCTTATCTTCCTTCCTTGGAGATGGCCTCGCCTCCTAGCCTGGCCTGCTTATCGGTTTCTTTTTATTTTTATATAAAAAAGCTATTCGTAATTTGCTAATAATACACCAGATGACTAAGAACACGACGGTTCAAAACTCAATAGAAAACTCCATAACACTCGACAATTCTGCAACATCTACATTGTATTCTTATTCATTCATTGTGTCCTATTGAGCTCTCGTATCATAGCATTGTTCCCTATCGAGCTTATCTGGAGGAATGATATGATAGCACAATCATCGACAGTCTCCTTTATATTTCTTTGATTAAACGGGGTATTATACGTAACATGATACAGCACAAATAGAGTTTGAATGCAACTCTAAAGCTCACACATAATTAAGGCATGTATAAGGCTGAGGAGGACAGGGAAGAAGAAGAAAACTTGCGCCCAAGATTCTACGTACGCACAGCTGACTGGGACATTGGTCATACACATTGCTACAACATCGTACCGGATCTACAAACAGGGAAAGCGATAGTGCATGCTTATCTATAAGTGGGACCCATCGCCACTGGCTCACACATAATTAAGGCATGAACATCTCCATTGTATTATTATTCATTCATTGTCCAAGCAGATGCACGGATTGATAACTAATCAAGCTATAATTCAGATGTGATACGAGAATTGAGACATGACTAGTTTTTTCATGGATATGTGTGTGTACATGTGTATGTTTTTACGGATGTATCGTGATTTTTTTTATTTGTGTACCACTGTTTCTTTCTATTTCGACCTTTGCCATAGAGATATCCATGTACCCGTACGATTTTCACAGGACGAATTTCCAAGGAGTTAATTTCCTCCACTCTTCGATCACTTTCGAGATGAGCACTCTTGACCACAGTAGATTCTATTACGGAATCGTCAGTGATACTTATCACAGACAGTTTCACAATGGAACCGTCTGTGATATGGTCTCATATCACAGACGGTTCATTATCAAAACCGTCTGTGAAGTATCACAGATGGTTTATTATTGAAACCGTCTGTGATACTTAGTAATATCACATACCGTTCTTGTTCAGAACCATTTGTGATAGTTCATAGATGCTTTTCAATATAAACCGTCTGTGATATTACCTCTTCACAGACGGTTTTTACCGCATCCAGTAACAAAGACGGTACCAAAACCAAAACCGTCTGTGATTGCATGTAATACAGACGGTTTTGGGCAACCGTTTGTGATGAGGCGTCCAATAATAGCCTTTTTGTAGTAGTGAGGAAACGATGAAGAATAATGTAGTTCTGTAGTCTAGGTCTCGCCTCAGTCTAGCTGACTCGTTCGATACTTACGTGCAATCGATATTATCCAAACCATTAGTTAATATCAATCGTACACAGGTTACCCCAGTCGCTTGCCTATAGAGAGATGAGCTCTACCCCTTTTGCTTCCGCTGTAGTTTACGTTGCTTTCATGTAATGTAATCAATTTGGCCTGTTTGGCCCTTTTGTAAACTTCGACCGATGTGATCTATGTCACTCGATGTTTGTAATATATTTGAATGATTTAGTTCACGCTATGTATAAAATGATTCACAATGTGGCGTGAGTGCTATCTCTTGATCAGGGAATAGCAGTGTTTTCCTGAGATGATTTAGATTTGCGAAATCCGAGTCCAACAAGCTAGGGAAGTGACAAAGCTAGGTGGTGCTGATGTTTGTAATATATTTGAATGATTTAGTTCACGCTATGTATAAAATGATTCAGAATGTGCTTATAGTCTTATCTCTTGATCTGAGAATAGCGATATTTTCACGGAGGATTTAGATTTGCGAAATCCGGGTCCGACAAACTAGGAAGCGACAAAGCTAGGTGGTATGATGCATCTGTCGATCGATCGTTCATCAAGGTGCATGTGCATGTGCATGTGTCATTGAGTTGGGATTTTCATCTCTCCCAAATTCCCAATGATATGTGGTGGAGAATGAGGCCAAGATATATGCACAACCATCAAAGAAAAAAACATATGTGCAATATGGACGAACTAGCGACTACATGTACACCAATGGGCTAAGGCACGACTAGGAAAGCGATGAGAACCATACATGTACATGCATACATGTAGGCAAATCAAGCTACAATTCAGATGTGATACGAGAATTGAGACATGACAAGTTTTTTCATGGATATGTGTGTACATGTGTGTGTTTCTACGGATGTATCATGATTTTTTTTATTTGTGTACCACTGTTTCTTTCTATTTCGACCTTTGCCATAGAGATATCCATGTACCCGTACGATTTTCACGGGACGAATTTCCAAGGAGTTAATTTCCTCCACTCTTCGATCACTTTCGAGATGAGCACTCTTGACCACTCCCTTCAGATAAGTACGTCCACGAAATGCCACGTAGGCAATGGATGCAGTCAAAAAATTAATTGGTGCACTGCGGAATTTTACGCTTCTTTAATTTATTTATATCTAGATTTTTTTTTCTCTCGAGGTTCGGCGCCGTTCTGTACCTAGGTATTTTTTTAATTTCACCCAGAAATCAGGAAAAAAATCGTGGGTTCTAACTGGAGCCTTATCCTTGCTTCAAAGACTGTTAAGACAAGGAACTCAACGTCGACACGACACAGATTGGTCTCTGAGTTACACGAATGACGTCGATCGCCAACAAATTAAGGAGTAATAGAACGAAGATGCGCAGATCGAAGCCACAGCCGTGCAAAGACGACACCACTTGAGAGGCCAAATTGAAGATGAAAACACCCTTCCGCCTTGATTTATCAATTCCTAGTTACATAAAGGCGGCACGAATTAGCCAGTGCTCCTCCTCGCCGACGCGTTGGATCGCATTCAACAACGGCACGCACTATGTGGTTGCCCCCGCAGGAGCGGAAGGCTGTTGATGCTGCTTGAGGAAGGCTCGGGATGGCAGGGCTTGGAAGGCACCAAGGCGTAGTGGAAGATGAAGGAGGAGTTGGTGCGTGTCTCCCTCACATACAGAGACGTCTCCTATATAGAGGCAAGAGGACGCAACAACCGCCCTCATTCGAGTTTCGGAACCACCCCTGGGATCTCTCAACATGCACCAACAAACTAATTGCACGAGAACGTGCGCCTCCTGATACGTGACAATCTAGGTGTTGATGACGTGGCACCAATGTACGCATGGCAAAAAGGAATGCACATACTACGCCACGTCGCCATCGCACGTCATCACAAGTCACCCGAATAAACACAAAAATGCGCGCGCGTGCGCCATAGTCTAAGACTTGTGTGTACATCGGGTCCCCATGTCACTCATTCTTTGATTGATTAATTCGTTGATGATGGAGGAGGCCTTCCTCAGAATGCAACAACTTTGACATCGGCTAGCTCCCATGTCACTCATTCCCATGTGGCCATGTTTTCATTCCCGGCCGTTTTCCTCAGGCCAGGCAGACGATCCAAAATACAATCAATGGATGCGTCTGCCATGCTTATCTTCCTTCCTTGGAGATGGCCTCGCCTCCTAGCCCGGCCTGCTTATCGGTTTCTTTTTATTTTTATATAAAAAAGCTATTCGTAATTTGCTAATAATACACCAGATGACTAAGAGACACGACGATTCAAAACTCAATAGAGAAACTCGATAACACTACGATAATTCTGCAACATCTACATTGTATTTTTATTCATTCATTGTGTCCTATCGAGCTCTCATATCATAGCATTGTTCCCTATCGAGCTTATCTGGGGAAATAATATGAGAGCACAATCATCGACAATCTCCTTTATATTTCTTTGATTAAACGAGGTATTATACCTAACATGATACAGTACAGCTGACTGGGAAAGCGATAGTGCATGCTTATCTATAAATGGGACCCATCGCCAATGGCTCACACATAATTAATGCATGTTAAGGGACGCGACGGTCAATAGAGGAACTTAATAACACTACGATCATTCGATATAACATCTCTATTGTATTATTATTCATTCATTGTCCTATCAAACTCTCATATCATATCATTGTCCCTTATTGTCCCATCGCCACTCCAATCGAACCTATACAGCGCAGCGGATTGATGGTATTTAAATGGCCAAGGGGCTTGCAGCGAGACCATAACTCCATAACATGCAACTTGTGTGTACATAGCTAGGCGATCAAACACAACTTGTGTAGCGGATTGATGGCATTTATACATACATGCTTATCTTTTTTATCTCCTCCTCCTCCTCTAGGCAGCCTCATTCCCAGGAGTATACGTTGTTCCAAGAAAAACAGTATATATAGTCAGGCCGTTCCTAGCATTTCGGAGGCTCTGGGGCAAGACAAAATGAGAGACATTTTATTCTAACATTAACAAATAATGATACTTTTATATCAACTGTAAAGCTATTCAATACATTAAAAAAATACAAACTACTCATAGAAAGCAATTTCTTCTAACATTTCTAGATGCAAAGTCATTGATAATAGTATCCACGTCAATGTGATCTAACATATCTTGTGATATTGATGACCTCAAATAGTTTTTCAATAACATCAACTTTGAAAAAGCTTCTTTCAGTTGATGCTACATTCACAGGTACAGTAAATAAGATTCGATAAGCAATTGAAACATTTGGATAACAATCTACATCTCTAACAAACTAAAAAATCTCAATAGCAGGCATTGTCACATGGCAAAATCATTTGCAACACTCTTAATTCAGAGAAAAGAGATGTATCAGGATACCCATCCCTACACTCTTAACCACAATCTAGTTAGTAGTTATACAACCCTGCAGAGCAATAGAGCATATATAGGATATACAATTATACATATACGTATATGTAGTATGATGTATCAGGATCGGGGGCCCTTGGCTCTGGTGGGCCCTAGGTGGTCGCCCCTGCTGGGCCTCCATTAGGAACGGCCCTGTATATAGTAGTGATTTCTCCCATGCAGTTGCCATGGAACCACAGAACCCTAAGCAGCCGTCGGTGAAGCTCGACGACAGCAAGTGGACTGCATACTTCATCAACCCACGCCCTTTCCCTTGCTCTCACCAGGTAACACAAAAAAATACAAATAGTTGATCTTCTTTAATTTATAGTAATTAACTAGCTGACTCGTTCATAAAGCTCCGAACATTTGGGGAAAGGACGATGGCACAACAAATCCCTCGGGTGACGTTAGTGGTGGGCATTGGGCCGTGCCGTGCCGGCACGGCACATCCCGCCGTGCTTTGGGCCGCGTCGTGCCGGGCCGAGACCGGTACAGGCCCGCCATGCTTCAAGCCGTGTCGTGCCGTCTCGGTCAGGCCACCCCGCCGTGCCGGCCTAAGCCCAGCCCTAAGTAACTATAGACACCCGAGAAGACGACAACCGCCGCCGTCCAGGAAGACAAAGACACCCGTGCGCTATCCACACCCGCTCCCCCTCTCTATAGGCTCCTCCTCCTCCTAGACGTCGATGAAGTACTCCGCCCACCTCGGCCGCGCCGCGCGCTTGCGAAGGGGGTGAGAAGGACAATGATGAGGAGGTGCCAAGCCGGGTGGCAGAGGGGGGTTATTGGTTGGGCCAGACTGGAGTGGGGGAGTGATTGGGCCAAGTCGAGAGAGGGAGGGATTGGGCTAGAACGGAAAGGTTGGGCCTATTTCGTGCCGGGCCGGTCCAAACACGGCCCAACTGACCGTGCCAGCCAACGAACCGCATTCTCAGGCCCGGCCCGGCCAGCTGTTCGTGCCGTGCCATGTTTAAACTGTGTCGTGCCGATCGGGTTTCGAGTCGGCCCGAAAAAGCACGACCCAAGTCCCAGCTCTAGGCGACGTACACCGCAAACTAGACAGAAGCATCAATTCTGTTGGTTATAGTGCGCGGTTTGATTTTGGAATACTACCCATCAATGTCACGAAAGGAATCTTGCCACAAAAGGAATGTCTTAATGGGATTAATTGCAATAAGAGACTATTAAGGCACCTAATGGTACGGGTGTAAACATATTTAATTTATGGCATTTACGGATCTACATACATAAAATGTTAGATGAATTCAAATTGAATCCAAATATTGCTTGGATTCAACTATAAATTGAAATCCCACAAATGAATTTCAATAATACTTTTATTCAATTTAGATAGAATGTGATTGTTGAAGCAACTTCTCTACACACCGATGAAATTGGTGGCGTTTATTGTTCGTCCATTTCAAGGTAAGAATAGTACACACTAGGTGTTTATCACTTCCTCTAACATGAACAGTTGAAACGACCATATCACTCATCCAATGGTCAAAGGTGACCTATTACCACTTAGCCACTAGATCATGGCAAACGGACCGTCTGCATAAAATTGGTGTACCTAAAAAATCTTCTTAATGGAAGCTGGCATGTGGCTAGATGGCAAAACATGAAGGAGTGCACCCAACTCACCAGGGTTCAAGTCGTAGCTTTGATGCTAGTGTCCACCGAATTTACGAGTACACACACGTGCGCGTTTAGTGGGAAAATGAGTGCCTACGCTCCGTAAGGCTTTAGGTGCATCCGACAAATTCCAATCATGTGTAAGGGACGTGCATGCGTGTATGTCCGTCTTGTACTCTAATTTTTTTCCCTTCATATGTAGTCTGTCTTAGAAAAACAAGATATGAAAGCACAATCATCGACAGTCTCCTTTATATTTTTTTGATTAAACGGGGTATTATACCTAACACGATACAGTACCAATAGAGTTTGTATGCAACTCTAAAGCTCACACATAATTAAGCCATGTATAAGGCTGAGGAGGACAGGGAAGAAGAAGAAAACTTGCACCCAAGATCCTACGCACAGCTGACTGGGACATTGCTACAACATCGTACCGGATCTACAAACAGGGAAAGCGATAGTGCATGCTTATCAATAAGTGGG
The DNA here is from genome assembly GCA_036346405.1 of Phyllostachys edulis. Taxonomy (NCBI): domain Eukaryota; kingdom Viridiplantae; phylum Streptophyta; class Magnoliopsida; order Poales; family Poaceae; genus Phyllostachys; species Phyllostachys edulis. The sequence goes on along the minus strand of JAYEVD010000773.1, from coordinate 132,584 downwards.
ACCCATCGCCACTGGCTCACACATAATTAAGGCATGTTAAGGGACGCGACGGTCAATAGAGGAACTTGATAACACTACGATCATTCGATATAACATCTCCGTTGTATTATTATTCATTCATTGTCCTATCAAACTCTCATATCATATCATTGTCCCTTATTGTCCCATCGCCACTCCAATCGAACCTATACAGCGCAGCGGATTTATTTATTTTAGATGGAAGTACAACTCTCAGTCTTTCAGACTAACCAAGATCTTGCACAAATAGACACCTAAATTCGCCTAAAAAGAGACTATAATCTAGGTGGTAGGGTGTACATCCACGCCTTCCCACCAACTTAGCTAGGCTCAGCGGATTGATGGTATTTAAAGAGCCAAGGGCTTGCAGCGAGATCATAGGCGATCAAAGACAACTTGTGTAGCGGATTGATGGCATTTATACATACATGGTTATCTTTTTTATCTCTTCCTCCTCTAGGCAGCCTCATTCCCAGGAGTGTACGTTGTTCCAAGAAAAACAGTATATATAGTAGTGATTTCTCCCATGCAGTTGTCATGGAACAGCAGAACTCTAAACGGCCGTCGGTGAAGCTCGACGGCAGCAAGTGGACTGCATACTTCATCGACCCACGCCCTTTGCCTTGCTCTCACCATAATTAAGAATGGAACTCTAGAGCACGTTATAAATAGAGTTTGAATGGAACTCTAGAGCTCACACATAATCAATTATCCCCATAATTAAGGCATGTATAAGGCTGAGGAGGACAGGGAAGAAGAAGAAGAAAACTTGCGCCCAAGTTTCTACGCACAGCTGACTGGGACATTGGTCATACACATTGCTACAACATCGTACCAGGAAAGCGAGAGCTCAACTCCATGACAACTTGTGTGTACGGCAGCAGCATAGGTAGGACCCGATCGAATCTTTGCTGGTGCGGGCATTAGCCTTAAATACATGCTTATCTATAAGTGGGACGCAACGCCACTGGCTACCACTCGTGCGACGTGCGACGCTGTGGCCTCTGATTGATACAGCAGATTGATGGCCTCTGATTGATACAGGCAAGGGTAGAGGGTCGTCCGATTAACAAGGGAAGTTAATTAACACTACCCGTTTGTTTGTTTGTAATACGTTGTTTCGGTTAAGAAACCGGGTCCAGACCAGAGAGTCCTGGCCTAGATAGACTCCTCATCCTAAACCTTAGTAGGATCTCTAGCCTATAAATAAGGGTGCTATTCATTGTAAACGATTGATCGATTGATGAAGAAATAAAGAGAAGCAAGAAGCCCCCTATATCACTGTGTTCAATCTACTATTATGTTCTTATGTTTTGCATTGTTCTTACGATTCTGAGTTTGTCTACAAGGTAATCGCTCAGACTGGACTCGCCAGCGACGGTTCCTCAACACGTTATCAACACGATTGACTCTCCTCGAATCGAAAGGTAACCGTCGAAGAACGACACTCGTAGATTGAATCGTTTTCTTTCTAGATCGCTTTCAATTCTGCAAATTCGCTTTCTAGATTGGTTTTCTACAGTGCAAATCCGTTCTAATCTACCGCGAGCCGACATGAAATCGTCGGCACAATATCGATCGGTAGATTGTATGAAAGATTGGATGTCAATTGTACCGTAGATTGGAAATTGCAAATTCGTTCAAATCTACCGCGAGCCGACTTGAAGTCGCCGGCCAAGCTAATCGGTAATTGCATGAACATCAATTGCATCGCATGAACAGTAAGCACACGTGAACAATGTTTTCGCATGAATAGTACACAAAAAAAATCGCATGAAGCGATCTGCCCAAAGCCGCTGGACACCCGCGTTGGCCTGGAGCCACACGCACGGCCATGGCGCCGCCCTCCCTGCTCGCGGCCGCCACCGCATGGCGCCGCCCTCCCCGCTAGTCGCAAGCACAAATAAAAAAAATTAGGGAGAAGTGGGTGGCGCCGACGACGCACGGGAGCACCGCCGCCGGCAAGAACCTAGCCTGGAGCCGCATGGCCATCCTCAGCGATGCCCATGAAGTCGCACCGCCACCAGCCCTCGTGATCGCGCCGGTCGCCCTCACCGTGTGCCGTACTGCGCCGCCTCGTCGCCTGCATGAAGCCGCTTGAGGCGCGCCGCCCGAAGCCAGCCACCCATGGGAGCTCGCAGCGTCGCGGCCGCCCTCGAAGCTGCCTAAGACGCCCTGCATGGCACCACCTCCTCCTCGCATCGCCGCACGGCCGCCTCCTTCCTCGCGCCACCGCACGGCCACCTCCTCCCTCGCCTTCCTCAAAAGAAATTGCTCCTCCCAATGCAACAAACTGCCGACAAACTTTGACATCGCCTAGGTCCCATGTCAGTCATTCCCGTTTTTCCCATCCATCTCTTTCGATATGCAGTGTCAACTTTGTTTCCATTCCTGTTTTACCATAGGTCAGACAGACGATCCAAGATATAATTAGCGCATGCGTCAGCCGCGCTTATCTTCCTTCTTGGAGATGGCCTCCTAGCCTAGCCTGCTTTATCGGTTTATTTCTATTTTTATATAAAAAAAACTAAGAGATGTGGCGTTCAAGACTAAATAGAGGAACTTGATAATACTACGATCATTCGATCAATTCTGTAACATCTTCATTGTATTCTTATTCATTCATTGTGTCCTATCGAGCTCTCATATCATAGCATTGTTCTCTATCGAGCTTATCTGGGGAAATGATATGAGATGTAACATTCCCGTTTTCGAATGATGAATAGTAATTATTTCGGTTCTTGGATTTTTCAGAGGAGTCACTGACATTATCCAGAACCTAGGAAAAATTATTTCCATGGACTGTTCACAAGATTTGTTTCAAAAGTCTTAAAGGATTATGTTTCTAGTAATTAATGCATTAGGTTTTCAAAATGCGCAAAGCTTTTCAACGAAATTTCAAAAAAATCAAATGACAACATGATGCATCAAAAGTTTTAAACGGGTTGCTGGAGATGATGACAGGCGTAGCTGGAGCTGGGGTAGAGATCGTAGTGGCTACTGCAACAACGGTGTTCCATTCCTGATGTCGAAGATCTTCGGGCAAAGTTCTCCCTCCTAGAGAGACGGGAAGGGATAGAAAGGCGACCTCAACAAGAGATTCTCGTGCATCTGGCACAAGTGAGTCGAGGCGAAGCGCGCTATGTTCTGAACGTCATCAGAATAACGGCTCCTAGGATGCTCGGTCCGGAAGGTATGAGCGATGAACTCATTTTCCATGGGATGAGACTCTCGATCTAGGACCTAGCACTACTACAAAAAGGCTAATACTGGACGCCTCATCACAGACGGTTGACCAAAACCGTCTATATTACATTCAATCACAGACGGTTTTGGTTTAGAGACCGTCTGTGTTACTGGCTGAGCTAAAAACCGTCTATGAAGAGGTAATATCACAGACGGTTCATGTTGAAAACCATCTGTGATACTTCACAGACGGTTCTTGTTAATAACCGTCTGTGATAATACTACATATCACAGATGGTTTTCAACAAGAACCATCTGTGAAACATCACATACGGTTCTTAACAATAACCGTTTGTGATATTACCACATATCACAGACGGTTTTTTGTTATAACCGTCTGTGATAATATCGATACAGCTCCATGGCGAGTTTCTTCGTCGCCGATGCGTCTGTTCGTCGCCATCCGCTTCGGCTCCCCGATGCGTCTCTTCGTCGCATCGATCCGCTTCGGCTCCCCGATGCATCTCTTCGGCTCACGCTCTGAATTTATTCCTTGTTTTATAAAAAGGATCATCTGCCATCCAAGATGATCATCCCCACATATTTATAAAAAAAAATAGAAATGGCTGCCTCTTCCTTGTCGCCGGCATTGATGGCCTTCCTGGCCGCACTGTACAAGCACCTCTTTCGGTGTACGTTGAACCGTGCTGCGGAAGAACACTGTTTGATCAACAGTGTCTTCACTCCTCTGTCGGCGGAGAATTTGCCGGAGTAGGTGACGGCAACCTTCCGCCGTCTTGACATCCTTCTTCGCCGTGTCTTCCGGGTGATCTCCTACTTTCGGCGAGTTTATCGCGTCATCGACGTAGTCCTCCAAAACGACGTTGCACGTCTCCAAGAGGCTTGCCGTCACTTGGGCTAACGTGTCGAGGCAAAGAAAGCAGTTGACCAGGCCAAGACCCCTCAAGCAAAGAGCCTATGGGCTCAATTCTTCTTGGTTCAACAATCCGAGGGTCTTCGAGAGACACTTGAACGAGCGTCGCCGGTGGACGATTTAGGCTTCATTCGCCGATGATCGTGAATCGTCCGATGCCGACGCTGCCGCCTATGAAGTATCACTACTACAAAAAGGCTAATCTCGGGCGCCTCATCACGCACGGTTGACCAAAACCATCGTAGATTACATTCAATCACGAGCGGTTTTGGTTTAGAGACCGTGCGTATTCTTAAACCGAGCTAAAACCGTTTGTGAAGAGGTAATATCACGAGGCGGTTCATGTTAAAAGCCGTCAGGATACTTCACGATGGTTCTTGTTAATAACCGCTCGTGATAATACTACATATCACGCACGGTTTTCAACAAGAACCGTCAGGAAACATCCTGACGGTTCTTAACAATAACCGCTCGTGATATTACCACATATCACGCATGCTTTTTGTTATAACCGCTCGTGATAATATCGCTTCTGACTCCACGGCGAAGTTTCTTCATCGCCGATCGCGTCTCGTTAAATCGCCATCCGCCCGCTCCCGATCGTCTCTTCGTTGCATCGATCCTCTTCGGCTCCCCGATGCGTCTCTTCGTCTCACGCTCTGAATTTATTCCTTGTTTTATAAAAAGGATCATCCGCCATCTAAGATGATCATCCCCACATATTTATAAAAAAAAAACAGAAATGGCTGCCTCTTCCTTGTCGCCGACATTGATGGCCTTCCTGGCCACGCTGTATAAGCACCTCTTTCGGTGTACGTTGAACCGTGCTGCGGAAGAACACTGTTTGATCAACAGTGTCTTCACTCCTCTGCCAGCGAAGAATTTGCCGGAGCAGGTGACGACCACCTTCCGCCGTCTTGACATCCTTCTCCGCCGTGTCTTCCGGGTGATCTCCCACTTTCGGCGAGTTTACTGCGTCATCGACGTAGTCCTCCAAAACGACGTTGCACATCTCCAAGAGGCTTGCCGTCACTTGATCACAGAATCGAGGCGGCAAAGCGATCGAGTGGACCGTGCCGAGACCCTCAAGCAAGGAAGAGAGCCTATGGGCTCAATTCTTCTTGGTTCAACAGTCAAGGGTCTTCGAGACACTTGAACGCGCGCGTCGTGGTGGGCGATTTCAGGCTTCATTCACGATGATCGAGAACCGTCCGATGCCGACGCCGTCGGCTATGAAGTATTGAAGATGGAGATAGCAGCCTACCTCCGCCACTAGAAAAACTTTGTTTATTTATAGGTTTCTACTTTTTTAATATTTTTGTAGTTTAACGCCATTTGTTTGGCCATATATATATGAAAATTCCAAAATGAAAAAAAAAGTTTGGAGGTGAAGTTACTAAATTAATTATATGTTGAATTATTGCTATATATATATATATATATATATATATATATATATATAGAGACGGTTTAGTGGAACAAATCAATTAATTATATATATATATCCGATCTGTGATATATATATATATATATATATATATATATATATATATATATATGTATATATAGTTAAAGCAAATTTTCAGCAGTATTTAAATGACAAAATTGACATATAAACATGTAATTTCTTCATGTCATGTAAGTGTATATACAAGATAAATATACTTGAGAAAAAACCATATCACGGACGGTTCCATAATGGAACCGTCTGTGTATGCCCCATATCACAGACGGTTCCATTATGGAACCGTCTGTGATAATTATCACTGACGGTTCGATAATAGAACCGTCTGTGATAAGTCTCTTTATTAGTACGAGCCCGGCCGCTAGGGTTTACGCTCGCCTAACTCTCATCACTCCCCAGCTCCGCTAGGGTTTGCGCCCGCCCTAACTCGTCACTGCCCAGTGCATTTACTCTGTTCCCCTCCCCACCTCGACGCCACCGCTCGACCCCGTCGCCGTCGCCGCCCAACCCCGTCGCCGCCGGTTGTGACACCACTCTGCACTGCAGAAACACTCGTACGATAGTAGTGTCTTCTGTAGTGTTAGGGTCGTGCCACAACTATGGTGACGCCGCCACCCAAGCCACTAGGCTTGGCCCCGCATGTCGCCTGCGCTGCCATGGCTTGGTTCTCCTGCTCGGCCTCCTGCGCTCGGGCCCTGGCGCGGCCGGTCTTTGCTTTCCCCATCCTCCCTCTATTCTCCTCTAGATCTGTTAGCTTAATGTCTTCTGTTGAGTTTGATTTTTATGCTTGAGCCTCAAGTTGTGTCCTGATGTTTGTGTGATTTATGCAAGGTGAAGGAGATGAATGAGGGTTGTGCTAGTGGTAGGGTCGCGCCGTGGTTGCGCTGTACTGAGGTAACCCTACCTTACTCCCTCTCTGTCTCTGCCCCCCTTGCTCTGTGATGAAAATGGCTAGTGCTCTACGATGGATGCCGAGGGCTACTACTGGTGTGGTGGCGGGTTTGGACACCCTTGGTCTTCTTGTCTTCTTTGTTGAACCGCTCAATGATGTTAATAGTCTTATGCTGAAATTGAAGTGATAATTAGTTCATATTAATAGTCCCTTGCTCTGTGATGTAATGATGTTAATAGTCTTATGCTGAAATTGAATTGATAATTAGTTCATATTAATAGTCCCTTGCTCTGTGATGTCAACCGAGGGCTATTGGTGTATGTGCATTCTATGCATCTTGCTTAGTTCATGTTGTGGGTTCGGATGGGGCTTGATATGTTATGACTTATTGGGTTGTTGATATGTATGAGTCGTTGATATGTTATATTGTTATGAGTTATGACTTATTCGTAGTGTCAAGTGTTGTCTGCGCTATTGATAGTGGAAACTTGCTTGGTGAACCATGGGTCGTTGATATGTATGATTGATGATTTGCAAAAATAGATGTATAAAATGTGTGATATGTATGTTATGACTTATTTGTCGATTTGTCATTTTGTCAAGATGTCATCTGTTGCTTCTCGCCATTCATTTCACATTTGTCTCGTAATCGTGTTCATGCAGTCAAGTTCTCCTACCTTGCGTCGTAGGTATGTCGTCCTACCATTCCAATATTCTAATCTCTTCTCTATAAAGTCTCCAGCGTTGGTGCTTGTGCCTTTAAAACCGGCATTATATATATATATATATATATATATATATATATATATATTATATATATATATATATATATTATATATCCTCGAGTCCACTTTTGAAATTAAGCGTCACGCATCATGAGAAGAGGAGATAGCAACCTCATTGAGGCAACCTCATTGAGGCCACAAACATTTACTTGTTGCTAATACATGATGCCACTTCCCGATTACTGCCTAATAAAGTGACGGGGCGGGACATCGAAGTGGCATCATGTATTAGCGCCAAGTAATTGATGTCCCGACGCTTCGAGCAAAAGATTTTTTAAATTTGTAGGGCTCAATGAGGTTGCCCCCGTTGTCGCTCTCTTCCTCATGTCATGGGACTACTTCTAAAGTGGCTAAGGGACTAGGAACAATAGAAATATATATATATATATATATATATATATATATATATATATATATATATATATATGATGCTAGTTTTAAAGGCACAAGCAACATCCGCTGGTGGCTTTATAGAGAAGAGTCATCACAGACGGTTTGACATCACAGACGGTTTCGACCACAAACCGTCATGATATATAGTCATCACAGATGGTTTGTGGTGAAACCGCTCGGTAGTATGCATCACGCATAGTTTGAAAACCGTCTGTGATGACCTCATGCATCACTGACCCATAAACTCAGACGGCTCAAGAAACCGTCTGTGATGACGTTTTTGAACCGTCTGTGAAGGCCTTTTCTGTAGTAGTGTAGGTCTTCCGGCCTCTGATGGGCTGGTGGCGAACCAAGGTACTGCTTGAGTTTGTGGGGGAAAACCGACAAACTCGTCGTTGTTCTCGCTGTGAGGGAGGAAATCCCACGGGCCATCGGACGATGATACAGTCATCTAGGATTTTAAAACAAAAGAGAGAGCCAGCAACGGAGTAGACTCACAAAAAGGAGGTAAGTAGAGAACCAAGAGAGATGAGTAAGAGCAATAAATACGCTATATTTTGCTCAAAACTTTTCTTAGTTTTTGAAAATAAGACTCAAGTCCTTAGGCTCGACTAGTCTAGCTAAGGCTCCTACAGTCATATGCTCTGATACCAGATCTGTCGGACCCGGATTCCGAGAATCCAAATCCTCTGTGAAAGACAACATGCTATTTCCTAGATCAAGAGATATCACTCACAGATACATGGCGTAGATTAAACCATACCATTCATTAATTAACACATCAGAGTTTACATAGATCACATCGGGTTGGGTTTTACAATAAGGGCTGAACAGGCCAAGATGATTACATTACAAAAGTAGCGGAAGCGACAACGGAAGAAAAAGGGGTGAGAGCGCATCTCTCCACAGGCAAGTGACTGGAGAAACCCGTGTGCGCCTGATATTAACCAAGGACTTGGATAATATTGGATGCACGCAAGCACCAATGGAGTCAGCTAGACTGGAGCGAGACTAGAACAACTATAGACTAAACTACGCTTCATCATTTCCAGGGCCTCCATCTTCTGGATCCTCGTAGTACGCGTGGTCTTTAGAATTTCCTGCTTCTGAGGGTTTTGGAGGAAAGAGTGAGAATGAGCACAACTTCCGTGCTCGCGAGCCAATACACATAATGTAATATATATGCAAGGCTTAACAAGGATGGCTTAGGTTCTTTTATTTGCTAAAGCAACATCTTCAAATATCATAATTACAAAGTCCTATCACTTAGCATTTTAACAAATTGCATTTTATTAAAGAGAGTAATTGTGCAATATTTATTTCAGTAGAGGTTCCCTCCATCGAAAACTCTACCGTATGCTTCATTTGATTGGAGCTACCTCCAATATTAACACCGCTGAGCTCGGTGGCTCAGGAAAAATCCAATATCTGGGCTAGGTGAGCCCACCACATTTTCATACCACCCACAAAGGTTTTTGAAATAGACCTAACTCAAGTAAAGTTCCCATGTCCGCCTTTGACCGTAGGCGCGACTGTTTAAACAGTTTAGAGTTTGCAGAGGTTATACACTATACCCACAAGAGATAGTCATAGTCGTTACCCTACACGATTTCTTAGTCATGTAGTTGAGCAACCGTCATAGTAACTTTTCAAATTATCTCGCCCCTTCCGCCATTTCACCCATATGGGGTTACACCCATACGTTGCACGGGATCGTTGTACCGCATCGTTTGGTGTAGTTGGACTACCCACAACGTTGGCAATTTCACCTTGTATTGGTGTCCCATTCAAGCTGGATGTACCGCACGCTTGCGCATTCTCATCACCTCTCCAGTGAGATGACTTTTAGGGTTTAACAAATTTACTAAGCTAAGTTGCAGTTTGCAGACTTGTGGTTGTACTTGTTTAACACGGGAGGTGGTGACAAGATTAAGTCCTTAGGGGTTATCTGGGCGGTTTATTACTTACACCAACTCCTTGGGCTGCATTAGCACCCACCAACATTACACCATTCACAACCAACATTCTTTGGGCTACATTAGCACCCACGAACATACCATTCATCACATCACCCGCCCAGATAGGAACAACAATTAGGGTTTTTGAGGAGTAAAATACATCAACTCAACCATCTCAGTCATTTTCCCACAATGACTGCTCAAATTCACTTTTATGTTTAAAAGATGATGATTGGGACATTTAATGTCCTGGTACTTAAGCAAGACTAGCATGTCGCTTAAGTACAACCTATACTAGTAATTACCATATAGTTACTAAGGGTGACAATGGAATAAAGGAAATCAATTATCAATGGATGGCATATTAATCAGTTAGTCATGAAATGGGTATTTAACTACCTTAAGATTTAACATACATTTGATTAAAGAATTAAAGCATGCAATTTTGGTATTTTTAATGAATATAATTTGCATAAAATATAGGCTCAAAATGATCAAAGTATTGACTCACCTTGGTTATAGGCAAGAGGATCTTGATATTCTTGGGCTTGATCAACTTGTAGGTCTCGGCTTCTTCAAATCCTAATCGGTAATATACGAGAAAAAAGGCCCAACGGCAAAGAGAGCAAATAAATACACAAGAATAAACAAATGAACTCCAAATTGAACAAGACCTATGCCATTAGCAAGATCTTGAATTTACAAAATTTTAGAAATTTAATTCATAATTTTTGGAGCTATAACAGAGGAAAATGGATTTTACGAAGATTAAAATGAATTAAAAGAGAGAGAGAGAGAGGAAATGGTTCACATCACAGTGTGAACCGGGTTCATGCGCATGGAAGCAGTGGTCCATGGGAACAGTGGCACCGCAGGGCCCACTGGTCAGTCTTAGCGAAGGAGAGACCAGGCAGTTCACTGTGCGCGGGGCCTGTAGGTCAGTGAAGCAAAGGGGGATTTTTGGACAGCATTAAAGGCTAATGATTAATTAGGGTGGTAAGAACAACCATTAAGGCTTAATGAGTGGTGAAGAGTGCTTGGTCCGAAGGTGCCACGTGTGGGCGCTTCACGGGTGCGCACGGTTCCGACTCGCTGCCGGCGGGAGTGGGCACGGCGGCGCCGGGGGAGGACAAAAACGGGGAGCTAGCGTTGTGGTGAAGCTCGTGACACCAGTGCGGTGGCCAGAGGAGGGCTGGAGTGGCGGTGGCGGCTCGGCGACGGCGGATGAGGGGCTCCGGTGGTGCTCGGGGCTGGAGAAGGTGACCATGAGGTGGCGCTCGGCAAGGCGGTCCTACCGGGATGAAGATGGGGGCCGGAGGTGGACCGTAGACGGCGGCGGGTGGTGGTGAAGTCAGCGACTAGAGGCGAGGAAGATGGTTGATTCCAGCGGCAACGGTGGTCCGGAGGTTAGGAGGCTTGAGGGGAAGAGCTCCTGGAGGTTGGTGGCGCACGGTGACGGGGTCGGCGGCACCGGAAGATAGCTGGAACGGTGGGACGACGGTGGAGGCGACGGCGGCCGAAAAGGGAAAAATGGTGGTTTACGGTGGGCTTACCCGGTAGCTCGAGGGGCGTGAGGGATAGCAAGGGTACATGGCTCCTTTATAGGCCCAGGAGGGGAGAGAACCATTGGAGAGGGGCTCGAGCATGCACGGGGTGATGATAGTGTCTCGACGACCGGATGAGACAAGGCGACGCAGAGGGCGGTGCAATGGCAAAGGCTCAGAGGGTGGTGGCGCAAAGAACACGCGGGCGAGGCGGCCTGAGAGGAGGTGGTGGCATGCTCTGGCAGTGGCGGCGTGTGGCGTCTTGGCAGGCGGGGTTTTGGCGGTCAATGAGGCACGCGGGTGGCAGAGGGCCAGAGGAGGTGGCATGTGCACTAGAGAGAGCTGCAGTCAGGTGGCCTCGTCTTGATGGTGTCTTGGGAAGAAAGAAGGAGGTGGCTGCAGCGGCTTGACTGGGGAGAAGAAGAAGACCCGAGGTGAAGAGCTGGGCCAGCGGCCGAAAGAAAAAGAAGAGGCCGAGGCTAGGTGGCCGGGCTGGACGGGCCAAGGAGGGGGAGAGAATAGCGGGCTGGGGCCTTGGCACACGATCACTATAGCGCGTTGGTACTGTAACATGTTGAGGTACTGTAGCACCACCTCCCCTCTGCTGCTGCCGGCCAGGAAGAGGAAGATCAGCAAGGGGAGTGAAGAAGGGAAGAAAAGAAGGGAGGAGGAGGAGAAGGTTTTCATGGGAGGTTCTGTGTTCTCGAGGGTAATGATGTGAAAACCGCTAGATGCCCCTAAATTTAGTTGTTGTTCTTTCGGTAGATCGTTTGGGCAATGAGAAGATGGATTTCTGTTCTATCCAGATTCATCAGGTTTAGGATAGAACATTGAGGGGGACGATTAGGGAGATTTAGACTCCTAATTTGAGTTCAGTGCAATCAGAGAAAATGTAGATTATCGCGTTATCTTTCTAGAACGGTTTGGATCGTTAAAATCAGAGTAGGGAGTGAAAAGTTATGACCTCTGGAATGTTGCTGTCCAGATTCTGGACGTAGTTGGCAGACTTCGCATAGTTGGGTCGATTTTAGATAGAAATTGGTAAAATTAAAAATTTGTGTCAACTTTAATATTGTAGAAAATCTTGTGTAGTTTCCAGAACTCATATTATTCATATATGTTGAAGTTGTAGAATTAAATATATAAAATTGTGAAACGGACAGTTCTGACAGAATCTGGAACGGTCTTCGGGTAAAGTAACGGAATAGAAAACGGTAGAATCAGATTTTCTTAATAACTAGGAAATTGTAGGTTGTTTTGTGAGGATTCCAGAAAGTTTTGGATGGACTAATTTGAAGTTTAGATGAGTAAGATAGGGCCATTTTACTACTGGGACAACGGGTAGTGTGTCCGGTAGTTTTGGGTTAAAAAGGGGTGGTTCAGCGTAGGCGTGCGATGATGGTTAGAGTAAGGTGTTGGTGCTGTAATGTGAAGGTTTTGAGATATGTTTTAAAATTGTTGTCCAGGGAGTGGGGTCTCGTGTGCATTGTCGCAGTTTCGCTCTTTAGTGTCACAAGGAAAAGAGGCCAGTGCATGGTAGACATTGTTCATTGGTTGATCACTGTATGCTTTACCATTTATTACCATTATATTGATGTGCTTTTACTTATTTAATTGCAAGTAATGTTAATAGTCATTATTTATTCCTTATGGTTGGATATGATATTGTTGGACTATGGTAATGTTGAGGAAACTATGAATAATTGTGCATTCATAAGCATCGTTGCATCTAAAAGGTGATCATGTTGATCAGAACTCCACGAGAGTGGAGGAGGTCCCTGATCCTTAAGGAGGACGGGCTTGAGAGTGTGTCATCGACGGGTGAACACTCATGCTATACCGGTATACACAAAAGAAGTGCATGTGGACATATAGTGTAGAGATGCTTGGAATGAAAGGTAGTTGATGATTGTGTATGTGAATAAAGAAAGAGAAATGAATGATTGAGCATGAGAATAAAGAAAAGTAAACAATTGATGTTAATGATGATATTGTGTACTGCTGTTTAAGCAATGTTCATTGTTTATTACTATACTTGCTGAGTCGTGGACTCACCCTTGCTCTCATGTTGTTTTTAGGTGATCGTTGACAATACTTCACTTGGGAAGGGTTAGCACTTGGAATACTTCATACACTCACTTGCTATGAGAAAACTTTACCTTAGCGTGATGGTTTATTCCTTTAGGACATGATAGACATTCAATAATTCTAGATGATTGGTTGAAACTCGTTTATTCATTCAATAGCCTTCGTTTGATTGGTATTGCTTGATTCTTGAACTATTATCCTGCTTACAATCTAGGGTTTAAATATCTGTACTTGCCATGTCGTTATTTATACATTATTATGACCCGTGGACGGTTGTTAGTATTGAATTGTTTGCTGAAATTCATTATTAATTGTTGAAAAAATTAGTAGTTAGGGTAATTTAGTGGCATTTCAGAGATCAGTGTTAGACCGAAGTGTTACAAGAGCATAACTCCATGACATGCAACTTGTTTACAGAGTCCACGGCAGCATGCTTATCTATAAGTAGGACCCAATCGGACCTGTACAGTGAATTTTGGTGCCGTATTTAAAGGGGCCGAGGGTCTTGCAGAACTGTCCATCCTCTTTTTGATCTTCTTCTCCTCTAGGCAACCTCTAGGACTCAGCAAAGTACGTACTGCTTGCTAACTTTTCATTTTGTTAGTACTAGCAACTCTGCATAATTCTATTATAGTCTAGTCTAGTATAGTGTAGCATAGCATAACATGTCTATATATATAAACATTATGGCAAGGGTTAACAAGGGAAGTTAATTAACAGATATGTCGCACTACCCGTTTGTTTGTAACACGCTGTTTCAAGAAAAACAAAAAGCCATGGAACAGCAGAACCCTAAGCGACCATCTGTGAAGCTCGACAACAGCAAGTGGACTGCATACTTCATTGACCCACGCTCTTTGCCTTGCTCTCACCAGGTAACACAAAAAAATACAAATAATATAATATATATATATACTACACTCATGTTTCCTTGAGAGAAAAATATCCATAGGAAATTTTCATTCCGTATTGGATTGCATGAATCCCCCTTCCATCATCCAATCCAACTGGGAAGAATAGTACACACTAAGTGTTTATCACTTCCTTTTAACATGAAAAGTTGAAACGACCATATCACTCATCCAATGGTCAAAGGTGACCTATTACCACTTAGAGTCACTACGTTAAATCTTATCCACTAGATCATGGCAAACGGATGGTCTGCATAAATTTGGTGTACCTAAAAAATCTTCTTCATGCAAGCTGGCATGTGGCTAGATGGCAAAGCGTGCAGATGTGCACCCAGATCACCCGGGTTCAAGTCATAGCCTTGATGTCAGTGTCCACCGAATTTAGAAGTACACACACGTGCGCGTTCAGTGAAAAAGCACGTGCCTGCGCTCCGTAAGGCCTTAGGTGCTTCCAACAAATGCCAGCCATGTCTAGGGGGTGCGCATGCATGTGTGTCCGTCTTGTACTCTAATTTTTTTTTCTTCATATATAGACTATCTCAGAAAAACAGGATAAAGCCATCAAGACTGAGCTAACTAAATCTGAAACAAAGTGTATTTCTTTAGTTTTTCAATTGAATTCTTTAGGGCTCCAAGTCTGCTGTTAATATATGATAAAATTCTTTTGTTTCTTTGATCTTTCCTGTCAATCAAAAGCCCGAGACCACGATCAAAGAGAGGAGGGACGAGCTTACTCGTAAGGTTCGCAACATGATCAAAGAGTACATTAGCAACAAGAAAGACTTGTTGGAGGGGATGAAGACTGTTGATGCTGTAGAACGCCTGGGTGTTGGCTACCATTTTGAGCAAGAGATTGCAATGTTTATGCATCTTCTCAATAGCAAGTGAGTTGGGGACGATGACTTGTCTGCAGTCGCCCTCCGGTTCAGGCTGCTGAGGCAGAACCACTACAACATTCCCTGTGGTAGCTATATATCATCATCAAGACTTCAAATGTTCTCTGTTTCTTTTAGCACAATATTCTCTTATAGCACGTAGATGCTAGCTTTAACTAATGAGTAAACTCAAGAAGTGTTCTGCTAAAAAAGATGATTTGTGCTATGTAGTAGTATTAATTAGCACAATATATACCGGATGCATGCAGATGTGTTGGAGAGTTTCAAGGATGAGAATGGAGACTTCAACGACACCCTGCGATCTGATGTTGATGCACTACTCAGCCTGTATGAGGCAGCTCACCTAGGCAAATGTGATGAGGACTTGCTCAACAGAGCAGTAGTCTTCACCACGGATTGCCTGTCATCCCTAGCAAAAGGTGGCCAACTGTCTGATCCGTCTTAGAGAAGAAAGTACAGCATGCACTGACTTCACCGACGCAACGGAGAATGAAGAGGCTCGAGGCCAGGCTGTACATCTCCATCTATGAGAAGGATGAGGAAAGCAACCAGGATATACTTGAGCTTGCCAAGCTAGACTTTCACATGCTACAGCTGATGCATCGTGATGAGGTCAAGAGTATCTCATTGTGAGTAAAACTAATTTTATTACGATTAATCATACATGTGCAATTAACACACTTGGCGACACCACAACAAAAAAAATTTACATGTGCATTTGCTTGCTTTAATTACTAAAGGTGGTATAAGGACCTTAATCCTAGGAGCACGCTGGGTGAATACATACGGGAACGGCCAGTGGAGTGCTACTTTTGGGCTCTTGGTGTTTTCTACGAGCCACAGTATGGGCACGAATAATGTTTGCAAAACTTACCAAGTTATTTTCATTGTTCGATGATACATATGATTCGTATGGCACCTTGGAAGAGCTTCATCTATTTAACCAAGCAGTCCAGAGGTATGTTCTTGGAATATCTTCTACATTTTATTGTGAAACTTTTGGTTTTGATGCTTATATATACAATAGTCTGTAAACTAAATTAGCAAACCAGCATTTGGATTAAAAAAAAATTGGATACCCTCGATTATTTTTTTTGTGTCAATAACTAGTTTTAAGTAATTTTTACAAATAAATAGTGCAATTTATGTAATTTTTGTTTTCTTCTCAATAATAGTTGGGATGAAGAAGGTGTGAAACACATAGGTAAATGCTTTGGGTATGTGATGTCCATTTTTTCTAAGACACTGGAAGAATTTGTGGCCGACGGTGCTTCACCCTTGGGAATTGATTGCACTAAGGAGACTGTAAGTACACATACAACGAATACTCGAACGGTTTGTTACTGATATTTCAAGCAAGTACTCTTGTGTCATACAATTTAAAATGATCAAATGCCAATTGATGGGGGAATAACACGCTAGTGCTTACAAAATGTGTAGATCAAGATGGTAAGCAAATGCATGTTGCAAGAGGTGATATGGAGAGAAGAGGGACAAGTGCCACCTGTAGATGACCATCTCAAGGTTACCACAATATCCACATTTTACTGGGCACTAGCATGCATATCCTTTGTAGGAATGGGTGCAAGCGACGATGTTTTTAGCTGGGCACGCTCATTCCCTAAGATTATAGAGAATGCAACAGTGATATCACGCCTAATGGATGATATTTCTGGACATGAGGTATGTGACACATTTAACTAGCTAGTTTGGCCTCTACATATACTGGACATGAGGTAAATGTGTTTCTATATATACACATTTACTGTGTATATTCCATGCAGCGCATATCCAGTACTATAATCAATTAACTAGCTAGTTTGGTTTCCTTAATTATTCTTTTGGCAGTGTGAGAAAGAGAGAAGTAATGTCCCTACTGCCATTGATTGCTACGTGAAAGAGCAAGGCGTGAAAATCGAACAAGCAAAGGAAGCGCTATCCTTCCTTGTAGAGGAGCAGTGGAAGAGCATCGACCAGGAGTTTCTCAGGAACATCATCATACCCGTGCCACTGCTAAATCGTGTAATCAACCTTGCACGGGTCATGGAAAGCCTTTACAAGAAGATTGATGGTTACACACACTGCTCAGCAATAGCTGACTGCATAGACAAAGTGCTGGATAAATGCGTGTACCATTAAGCATGGGCGTTGGGACAACACACAGGCTCTCCATATATACGGTGACATATTTGGTAAAAATGTGAATACGGTAAAAATTCGATTTTCATCATATTTGTATTTTCACCCGCCCCCTATATATTGTACGTAGTATCATCATGTGTTGAAAGACTGTGCTATATGTATGTGTGTGTGTGTGTATGTGTGCACTAAGTTGGTTTGGTATCCCTTCCGGATATGTAGAGTCTTTTTTGAATACGAATAGTGGCTTGTACTAAATAAAAGGGCACCTATTGTAATCAGTTTTAAGCAAGCAATAGAAGAGAGAAAACAGAAAACGCTGCAGCAGTCGTGCGGCACAAAAAATCTTTATGTCTTTCTTGTGTTCATGAGTTCTTGCTTCCAGCGTATGCGTGTGTTCCATCTAGTATTATCGCGTGTGTGCTACATCTTCCGATCGGCTTCCAGCGTGTGCATGTGTTCATCCATTGTGCATCACGTGTATACATCTCCAGGTTCTGCCGAGCGTTTGTTTCTTCTTCGGATTGGCTGACGTATATATGTGTGTGTACATATATACATATGTGTGTGTACCACACACGTGTAATAAACCTTTTGTTTGTTGTTGCAAGCTAGAGAATAACCTTCAACTTTTCAAAATAAGTGGTGGCAATTTATGTAACAAAAAAATTACACAATTTTTTTTGTGTGCCAATAACTAGTTTTAAGTATATACTAATCGTCTAACCTTCAACTTTTCAAAATAAGTGGTGGCAATTTATTTAATTTTCATTTTCTTCCTCAATAATAGTTGGAATGAAGAAGGTGCGCAACGCATAGGTAAATGCTTTGGGTTCTTTCCAAGACACTGGAAGAATTTGTGGTCACCCTTGGGAATTGATTGTACTAAGGCGACTATAAGCTCACGTACAACGAATACTCGAACAGTTCGTTACTGTTATTTCAAGCAAGTACTCTTGTGTCGTACAATTTAAAATGATCAAATGCCAATTGATAGGGGAAATAGCACGCTCTTCGCTTACCAAATGTGTAGATCACGAAGGTGAGCAAATGCATGTGACCATCTCAATGTTGCTACAATATTCATGTTCTACTGGGCATTGGCATGCATATCCTCATTATGCTCGCCACGTAATAGTATCATCGAATAACCATAGGTCATCTAGCACTCCTTTGCATTCATATCTGCTAAGCACATGCAGGTGCAAGGTGCTCACCATCCTGTTTTCATCGAAACAACACTACAACAAAACTATCATATAAAGACGCTTTTGTTTTGACGTTTTTATGTCCGTCTCTACACTGAGAAACACATCATATGTAAAGACGCTTCTTAAGATGTTTTATATGACGCCACAAAATCTCCACCTTCCCACGCCTCTTTGTCTCTCCACCTCCCCACCTCTTCAACCTCCCAAGTCCTTCAACTTCCCAAGTCCAAGTACAGAAATCCATTGTTTTCTGGCCGGTGCTGTGCGCTCAAGACCTCCGTCCGTGATCTCCCTCCATGCCCGATGGCTGCTCCTCCCTCCGCACCCTTCATCCACGCCCGGCGGCCGCCCCTCCCTCCGCGCCCTTCCTCCACACCCGGCGGCCACCCTCCCTCCACGCTCCACAACCCTCGCGAATCGTGACCTCGCCCGCCGCCGCCACCCGTGCGCTCTCCGTCCACGCCCTCCCTCCACGCCTGACTGCCGCCCCTCCCTCTGCGGCTTCGGCGGTGGCGGCGGAGAGCTGCGTTCGTGAGTCACAACCTCGCCCGCTGCTGCAATGACAACGTCCAGTGGCTGCTGAGCTACCATCGATGACGACTGCTTCGTGAGTGCTCCCGTCCCATCCCCCTTCCCCGCTCCCCTGTTAGCTCAGATCTGTGTGTGTATTTGTGTGATTTGGTGTGGATAGGCTGGATCTTGGTCTAATTTGGCTGGCTGATCTGCTTTCTTGGTGTGATCCACTGTCGTCCCCTCTCACGGCGTGGACGTGCTGCTGCCGTTCCCATTCTACTGGGCCCTGTGGAACCACCCGTAGCGGTGGGTGGATTGTCATGGAATTGCTCCATCTCTAACCTCTCTGTGCTGATCCATTAATTAGCACCAAACGTTGCATCCATCTATGTTGGTTATTATCTCAGAGTCCATGTTAAACCGCAGCTTCATTTCTTTGGATGTGCAAATGTAAATGGCAATATGTGGTTTTTGCTATAGTTTCATTGATAAAAACTGAGGTACTTTTTGACAAGCTGTTCATTTTGTTTGCGTTCACTAAATTGTGAACTATTGGGGCTTAATATGGCATCCTAAAGTTTGTGGCTTAGAAAAATTTAGTTATCTATGAAAATTTTACCATGGGTGAACTGAACTGGGTGTATCTATGGTTGATAGAGGCCATCAGGTTGTCAGATTTAGGAATTGGAAATTGCTGGTTTTGACGGAAAATGTGTTATTGCAATCTAATTCATGGAAGTCTTGATTGATTTAGTGCTACAAAATTACTACAGGCAAGTTAACACTGGTGTGTATTCTTATTTGCATTGTTACATTTCTTCTTGCAACTTGAGTTACATCACTAAATAGTGATTGCAAACATTCTTTTAAATTTTTGTGGGTAAGTTAAGTTTACTACACATGATTGCCTATCTGGTAATTAATATTAGTTTCATGTCTTATCTTTTAAGTAGTTATATAAGCTAATCAAGTTGTGTGACTCTGATGACAAAATTTGGAAATTTACAAAATTTGGAAATTTGAGAACTCTGACTTTTCACTTGTAGTCATACCCATTGTTCAAAGGACCTGAAATTTATATGACTAGCCCGTCCATTGCATATTGCTCCTATTGCCAGTCCAACTGTATTAACTATAGAGTATTTTAGTATACTATCTCAGCATTGCTGCATATCATAAGACTGTGTTGCATCATGATGTTAACTACCCAAATTCACTGTTAAATTTTTTTTGATCTTTTTCTAATATTACTCAACAATCATTGCACCGTTTTTGATTGCTCATTGCCATGATTCTCATTTAGTTTTTGTTGTTTTTTCCTTATAGTTGCAACTTAATGCATGCTCTGTTGTGCACCATTGCAAGATGTTGAATTACATTGTGTGTTAGAATTAGATGTCATCTCTACAGGGCCATTTTCTTATCAAGTCTACATATGATCTTCAGGTATGAATGTATGATGGTGAGTCCCTTGCTCTATTTTCACTGAATCATCTAATAACCTGAAACAAAACACCGATTTAATATAAAATCAAACAGCCCTTGTATTGATTGCATTAATTTTTTCCCCAACAATAGTATTGTCTTATTTCAATTCTCATTGCAGCTCAATATTTACTCCTTGCTTATGAGTGATTCGTGGGGCTTGCAGGATTGTGACACCATCCAGGCCACCAGTGTTGGGAGGCTGCAACTGTCTAAGCCCAACAAGTATTGGGTCGAGAGCTCCTAGAAGAGGGTGAGCCTTCTGTTTCCACTCATGAATGCTTACGCTGTAGAGCTCAGATGTATGAATTTTTTTTTGGTTGAAAGAAAAAAAAAGATTGGGTTCTATGGTTCATTACTGTAATGAGAATGTGAAACTCTTGATCAAATTGAAATATGCTTGTTGTGTATAGTGTAGCTACCACATGTTGTTTTAACACCGAGTACTGAATTGCTATGTGCATCCAAGGTTTTTTTACACCACATGGTTGAATTGAAGGATAGTTCTATTGCTATTTCTATGTGATTACCATGGTCAATGTACGCCAATTGATTAGATATACGAAATATGTGTGGCCCTTCCTCTGTAAATTACCAAACTAATGTGGCGGCTTAAAGTTACGCTCTTGTGGACTGGGTTATGCTAATCCAATGCTATGTAATTCGATCTTCGATGCACCCTAACGTGCATTTGTAGTGGTCGTAGTTATTACCTTTAAACTATAACATATATGTTGTTTTGGCCTTTGTTTTGAATGATGTTTCAAGTTTTCATTGCTTCAACACATTGACTTCTCTTCAGCTCTTCCAAGCACAATTAATCTGTTTGAAAAGCTCTAAACCTTTTTCTTTGTATCTGCTTAACTGTAGAGTGTGAGATTGTGCATAGTGCTTTGTTCACTCTCATTGTTCGACTTTGGCA
Organism: Phyllostachys edulis; assembly: GCA_036346405.1. NCBI lineage: Eukaryota > Viridiplantae > Streptophyta > Magnoliopsida > Poales > Poaceae > Phyllostachys > Phyllostachys edulis. Next base: position 111,244 of record JAYEVD010000773.1, on the reverse strand, counting down.
ATAGCTAGCCTTTTCTTCAGATAACTTCAATGCATATCTTTCTGTCATTTGCTGATAAGTGTCCTGCGATTTCAATTTATAGGTAGTTCTCCTACGAAATCTCCTCCTGGTAATATATGCTTTCTAAATAGTAGTATCTACTAGTATGCATGACTAAACCATATCACTACGAAAGTACAAATCAGCTATTTTAGCCCCTTGCTTTGCTTTGTTGTGTGATATCTTACTAAGTGAAGCTTCTTGCCTGAACAAAGAATAATTCCTGGAATATGAATTTTAATTGGGCTCATGGTGGCAAATTGATATGTACAAGTCATACTAGTTAGTTCTCAGGAAATAAATCACTCTATTTGTGTTTGATGTGAACTTAGGACTGGGTCATGGGTGATGGGTCTATGAGAGAAGTTACTTCTTGTTATATATATTAAAAAAGGGATATGAGATCAGTGAGGACTTAAGTCAGAGTCACTAAAGCATTCATACCCACTTCTCTTCAAAGAAATTGACGGATGAATCTCTGTACGTTTTCACTAGTGTGCATTGTGTGACTACTTAACAGAGACTGAAGCACACTCAAATTGGCTAGAAAGTGCACACCAACATGCATTAGACAGTCTTGAAGTTTCTGTATGGTCATACATGTGTCATATATTGTCCCAAGAATTGCTGTGGACAGTAATGTAGCACATTCATTTGCAGATTGGATCACTGTTGTACGTGTATATCCATTTGAAAAATGTTTATGGCGTAGAAACTAGTATCGGCTGCTAAGACCAATAATAAATGCATTACAAAGTAGGAATTAGTATTGTCTTCTTGAATTTATTCAAAGTTCTTCTGTTTTTTCGGCTGCAAACCAACCAACAACTTGAGCAATCTGTATAACTTTAGTAGTATCATTGAAGGGGGCCCAGCAATGTTTCACAGGAACATTTTTTTTTATAAACTGCCATGCTATTAACAATCTGTTAAACTGCCTTACGCAGAGCTGTCAATGATGTTGTTTATACATCTTACCACTCACACTTGCCATAAAGTAGCTATGTCGAATGTTTAAAAACAAGTGGAGTTGCTATGATGAGTTTGGTGTTGAGGGACGGTTAGTGTTGTGCGTAATAAGCTGATTGTCTCGGAGTCTTTTTGCTCATTTCTCACTTCAGCTTTTTTTGATATGCTACCAAGTGAAGGTGCACTTTTACTCCAGTTCTAAAGAAGTTGATTACTTCTTGGTATTTCTTGCAACTTAAATTGAAGAGACTATTTCTTATGCTTTATCATTTCTATCTTCACAATTTGCCACTTCAAAAAAAAAGTATCCTTGCGGTTCTTGTGCTTCCAATTTCGTATTGTGTATTTCCTTTATTTTCGATAAATGCAATCCATCTTATGTCATGCGTGCATGATTTCTTTTTGAAACATCAATAGACATAATAAACAAGTTTATCATTGAACAAGTACTAGGTTCTGTTATTTGGAGATGGATTAGGCTATTTATTCCTAAAGACATCGCCACTGCCGCTGCCCTCTAACCACGCCTCGTCTGATTCAGTTGTAGGATTTGTAGGAATTTTTTCGGTGTGTTTGCACCTTTGTATGTGGATACTAGATTCATTTTGTTAACTCGATTCACTCTGCAACGGAGTGTATGTTTTTTCTTCTAGTTTTTTAATATATCGACAATGTAATTATACATTTGAAATGTCTTTACCTAAGATCTGATACTTATGAAAATATGTGATATTGTACCCTCTGAATCATTGTTGTTTAGTGATAAAATATTTCTATTGAACAAAATAAAAAATGACGTCTCTAGCTCAATCTAAATACATCTATGAATGCGTATCTATCTTTCTTGGCACGCAATAAAGCGTCACTAGGGAGAGTAGAGATGATATGAAAATGCATATATGAAAGCGTTTCCAAGCTTGTAGAGACGCAATCTAAACGACTCATATCATTGGCACGCAATAAAGCGTCACTAGGGAGAGTAAAGACGATATGGAAATGCATATATGAAAGCGTCTCTAAGCTTGTAGAGACGTAATCTAAACGACTCATATCATTGTAGACATGCTTAACAATACGTCTCTATGATCTTGACATGGTACGTGGGGAGGCGCTCGAGAGATGTTTCACAAAAACGGCTCTACAATGCTATAGAGATGATTGAAAACGTCTTTAACCCATAAAATAGGCGTCTCTACAGGGCTTTTGTGTTGTAGTGCAAAAACTTATCCGGCTACGATTCATGGATTCGTTAAGATGCTACTACATAGATGCAAGAGAAGAGAGAGAGAGCTCGAGTTGGGAGGAAGGTTAGAAGCTCCATAGCAGGGCAAAGGCATAACTGACTCGGACTGCACATGATATACAAGGTACGGCAGCCAATAATGCACACGTAAACAACTTTGCAAAGGAGATGCATCTGCAAGAAAGAAAGAACAAAAGGAGAAGAAAGAAGCTGTCAGCAAAGGAACAAGAAGGTTCAGCAAGAACATACGCACGCACAAGAGTTATTAGCTAAAATAGCACTGTTTTGCGATAAAACACAAAAAATAGTGGTGTTCTGGCATCGATGTGAGTTGGTTTCCTCTCGAGCCCCTTACTCTCTTCTGTTGGTTTGCAGCCTCTAGATCAATGACTCACACAAACATATGTTAGTACCACCGGTGTCTACGTACGCAAAGAACACCTGAAGAACACACACGCTAGCGTGGACAGCAAACAGAACACACAATTGATTTTGGTGCTACTGAACTGCTGTAGCATTTTCTTGTTTATCTTCTCTTATTTATACTCTCACGTGACTCCATACGTTACATGCAAACTAATAAAGCACTACTAATTCTGCTAATACCCACTACGGCAATAACCATCCACTAGGCCGTTTCTAGTCCTAGCGTCATGCCACATACAAAGAAATGACTGCAACATGCGCAGCTATGACTGCTATTCAGCCATGCAAGGTAACGACAGCAATGAACAGCATTAATGATGCTAATGCAAACAAAGAAAACTGAACGACTGCTAACCGCTTCCACTATCAGCACCTAGGATTAATCAACAACATATACTAGTAACAAGAACATACGCACCGGATAGATGAGAGCGAGGACGCTGTTGAGGCAATTTTCTCTCTTCCTTATTATCTCTGATCTCCCGTGATACTCTATATTACAATAGTAAGGAAACAAGTCAGATATGAATCAATACTTAACAAACTAAGTAACAGACTCCACAAATCACGCACATGCGTACCACCCGGCTTAACTAGGACTCCTCACGCAAAAACGTGCACAATGCCATGCAACACACGTATGTAACACATCTCCTACATGCACAGCTCCCCAACGCGACCCAAACAAGAAACGGGCTTGTGCGACAAGTGGACATGGTTTCGTCTTGTGTTGCATGTACATAGACTCAACGATCTTGTTGAACTCGGCTTCAACTTGGCTCACGCGTCCATGACTGGAGATGGTGACACAACTTGAACATGTCTTAGACTCAACTCTATTACAAGCTTAATTCTAACATCTTCCCCTACATAGAGGACAGAGCAACACACGCACACAAGACAAGCAGAGAACGCACAGGTCATGGCTTTCTTCATCTCCGGCGCTGCAGGTAGTTCATCTCTCTCTCTCTCTTCCTTTCTCATTCCTTGTACAGAACCACTGCAGGAATGGCACTTGGCTGCCCATCCGTTTAGTTGAGGGCTCCGCCGGCAAACCAGAAGCTTCGTTGACAGCCGCGCTCGGAGTTCGCTGATGGCCAGAACACGAGGAGGTCGCCGGTGCACATGAACCGCCGGAGTCCATCTACCCCTCGAGCTGGAGATGGTGGATACGCTGCTCTGTTCTGTACACATGAATGCCGGCTCAGCGACTCCATCAGCGCTTATGCTCATCATCCGAGAGCACCAAGCTTAGATCTTAAACCACAGTAATACGTGCCAGGTGTGATAACATTTCTACACAAATTAACATCAATTAGACATAGCACGGCAGCAAGCAGATTACGGGGGGTGATAACTACTACAACCTAGGTTGAGCCAAAAGCAACGCTAGATGCAGTTATACAGGATTTGTACAAGGTGGATTAGCAGAACTATAAAAGCCAGCCCTAAAGCGTATATACTTCCCAGAAGGTGGACCAGAGCATCTGGTGAACAGGCTTCAAGGTCGCCTCAGCTCAGTAGCCGGACCCAAGATTAAAATTTAGGTTGGGCGGAGTAGACGGTGGATCAATAGTAATATACTAAGTTGCCCCGATATGCTATACATGTATGGCGATACGAATATGTCGATAGGTATTGAGAGGAGAAAGAGATTGCACCGCACATCAAACAGACTGTGCGTAGCTTTTCATATATAGACAGTCAGAGCTAATCTAGCCATAACAGAACCCTCAATTAGAGGAGCTAAACTAGGCAAGTTACAACTATACATGGCTATACAATATTTTCTCTAATACCTGCCCACAGTCGCATCAGAAGGATTTTGGATGCAAAAGACTAGATCGAAACTCAATAAACAACTGGACAGGCAGGCCTTTAGTCATGATGTCCGCGAACTGGTGAGACGAGGGCACATGGAGAACTCGAACATGCCCAAGAGAGACCTTTTCGCAGACGAAGTGGATGTCAATCTCAATATGCTTCGTGCGCCGATGCTAAACTTGGTTGGAGAACATGTAGATGGCACTAACATTGTCACAGTAGACAACGGTCGTAGAAGCCATTGGGATGTACAGCTCCTGAAGAAGTTGGCGTAGCCAACAGCACTCGGCAACTGCGTGTGCAATGGCACGATACTCTGCTTCTGCGCTGGAGCGAGACACCGTAATCTGTCGTTTGGAGGACCAAGACATGAGGTTGTCACCAAGGTAAACTCAATAGACGGAGGTAAAACGCCTCGAATCAGGACAGCCCGCCCAGTCTACATCAGAGTAAGCTGTGATGGAGTTGATTGGAGCGGTCCCGATGTGGAGGCCGATGTCAAGAGTGCCCTTCACATATCTCATAATGCGTTTGATCATCGCGAGGTGAGGTTCCCGCGGATTGTGCATAAAGAGACAGAACTGCCAACAAAGATAGGCCAGTCCATCTATTTAGTGTCAAATCTTCAAGAGCACCGCCGACTCTTGTACTCGGATGAATCGGCAACAGGAGCACCGTCTTGTGCGGAAAGCTTGGCGCGAGTGTCCATGGGAGTCGTTGTGGAGTGACACTCGACAATGCCGACATGTTGGAGAAGATCCACAGCGTATTGGTGCTGTGAGAGGAAGATGCCGGCCGAGGAGCGCGTGACGGAGATGCCGGGGAAGAAGTGAAGATCACCGAGATCATTCATCGCAAACTCGCACAACTACAAAAATGCTAATACTGGACGCCTGATCACAGATGGTTCATCGAAACCATCTGTATTAAACACATTCTCAGACGGTTTTTGTTTACTGACCATCTGTGTTGTTTTCCGCGCTAAAAACGGTATGTGAAGAGGTCATATCACAGACGGTTCATGTTTAAAACCGTCTGTGAAGTATCACAGACAGTTCTGACAAAAAACCGTCTGTGATATTGGGCAATATCACAAACAGTTTTTTTGTCAGAACCGTCTGTGATACTTCACAGACAGTTTTAAACATGAACCGTCTGTGATATTACTACATACCACAGACGGTTTTGTTAAAAACCATCCATGCTAATTAACTCATGACAGACGGTGCAGTATATATAGCTCCCCAATAGAGTCTTTTTGATCTCCATCTCTGGCACTACGGTAACCGCGGGAGATCTCTAAGCCCGGTGAGTCCATCGCCACTTTGTGCCCAGTTTGAGTATCGTGTCACCTCACTGAGCCCGCTCGTGTGGTCTATTTCAGCTATTGTCGCCGAGGAGCTTGCCGCTGTCGCCTCTGTTCGACCTTGCCCGACTTCATTGGCACCTTCCTCGTGATCGAGGTGAGCTACTAGAGCATAAGCATCCTTTAATTTGAGTAGTTTCAGGCGTAGTTCACGCTAAAATCGCTAGTGAAGCCCATGGCGCTGCCACAGGACATCACCGTTGGTTCGCCTTAGGCAACCTTAGGGCCCCGAGCCACGACTATTAGCAATGCGATGTCACCCTAAGCACAATTTGAGCTTCAAATCCTACTGTTTTTAACCATTTAGTTAGTAAACTAACGAGTCTATGACATGTGGGACCGTCATAGATTTTATAAATAAAATCATGAAATAAAAAATGAGTCACTAACAAGTAGGGCCCACATGTAAGTTAATAAAATCCAAAAAAATGTAAAAATAAAAAAAACCACCTCTTGTTCAGAGAAAAATACGCTTTCTCTGTTGGAAAGCATAATTAAGCCTTAGAAAATACGCTTTCGAAGTCACCCTTTTATTTATTTCCAGGGTTTTCAATACGAACCATGTGATGGACTGAAGCTGGATGTACGCTGAGAACCGTGTGAATGAAGAATACATTAATGGTGTGTCTGCTTTTACAAGAGCTGCTGAGGAGGATATGTTGAATAAGGGGGCAAAATATATGTGCTGTCCATGCATTGACTGCGAGAATCTGAATATGTTTAAGAACCGAGCGCAGATCGAAGAACACTTGATTCGAAAGGGTTTCAAAAAGGTTTATACATGTTGGACCAGTCACGGTGAAATGCATATTATACAGGAAGTCAACGATCGATATGCCACCAGATGATGTCGATTGTGGTTCTGATTCGGATAGGCTGCACAATGACAATCTAGATCAGATGCTTCGCGATGCAGAAGGAAACTGTGATGAGAGAGAGTATGTTCATTTCCGGGGCTTGATGGAGGACTCGGAGAAACCTTTGTTCCCGGGCTGCAAGCCGGAATACACAAGGTTGTCATCCGTGGTTGAACTGCTGAAATTGAAGGCAAGTAATGGTTGGTCCGACAAGAGTTTCACTGTTTCACAGGGCTATTAAGTCTCTTAGCGGACATGCTTCTGGAGGGAAACGAGTTGCCCAAAACCACCTATAAAGCCAAGAAGGTTATTTGTCCATTGGGAATGGAAGTAGAAAGAATACATGCATGTCCGAACGACTGTATCCTCTACCGTAACGAGTATACAAACATGCATGTATGTCTGGTGTGCAATGCATCCTGATACAAGCGTAAGAATCAATCAGATGACGACGAGGGAATCGAGGTGAAAAAAGGACCTCCTGCTAACACTACTACGAAACACTTCATCATAGACGGTTCGGAACCGTCATCACAGACGGTTTTTGAACAGTCTAAATATGTTCGTCTGTGATAACAGGCGGTTATCACAGACGGTTCAAAAACTGTCTGTGATACGGAATATCACAGACGATTTTTTATTGAAACCGTCTGTGAAGGCATAGTATCATAGACAGTTTCAATTAAAAACCGTCTGTGATACATAGAATATCACAGACGGTTCTATTTAAGAACTGTTTGTGATACGTAGAAATATCACAGACGGTTTGTAAATTGAACCGTCTATGATATTTCTACGTATCATAGACGGTTCTTAAATAGAACTGCCTGTGATATTCTACGTATCACAGACAGTTTTTAATTGAAACCGTCTGTGATAGTTCATTACCCTAACTACTTTTTGCTGATTTTTTGGCTAGCCTCAAGAATTGCTAGCCATGCCCTCTTAAAACAAGCATGCAGAAAATAGATACATCACAGATAATCAATTGTTGACAACTCAAAGTGATCATTACTCAAAATAAATTACAAAAGATCGAATTTGTTCGAGTGTTGTCGCTATAGTTACAATTGGATTACAATTGAGTCAATTATTTGCAGGTGGTTGAGAGGTGTCGACACTGTGAAACTCTGGGTCGGCGACGGAGTGAAAGTCTCCGTCGAGGTTAACGATATGTGTCTTGATGAAGGCGCACATCTTCCCTTGAATCTCCATGATCTCATGCGGAATGAGTCCATGTAAATCTATCTTCAAGGCCTGTTGCTAGCAAGAGTAAATTGGTAAGCATATATATTTAAATTTATAATTAAGAAATAATTATTTCAAGATTGACAAACCTCGGGATCCTTCTTCTTAGTACTAATGATTTACTACATATGATGGCAAACGTAGAATGCACATAGCTCATCATTTTCTTACTGGTGGCACTGCAAAAATAGAATTACATATATAGGTATAGTCAGTTCGAGACGCATTATTATGAAGTATGATATAGGATTATTGTGTTGTAGCGCGTACCGAAAATTTCATCTTGTGTGTTAGTTTGGCGCTCGATCCAATGTATGATCCTTCTTTGGCAACATAAGCAATGAACGACCTACATGATTCTAAAAAGTTATCCTTGGCCATTTCAAATGAAGGAAGACTACAATAGAGTTATGTATGGAGGAAATGAGCATACCTCTCAAGTATTCCTTGCAGAATGCTGAAGTCGTGTTTGTTGCGGATTAGGGAATCAAGGTATATCACCCTGTTCCTCCTTGGTATAATGACTAAAAGGATCCAGTGGTACCTACTCATGTATGTCACTATAGTCATTAAACCTAAGTTCATGCTGCGTGTAAAGTACAAATGAAATTTGTATAGCAAGTAGTGAGGCACTTACCCCTGGTTGTAGGGCACCACTATGTACTGCTTGTTCTCCTGAAGAAGCAATGCCACCGTTATGTATTCCTCGATGAAGGATGTGTCTTCTTCGATGGTTTGCATAGAGACCACATGTGGGTCGAGGAAACCCATCGGTTCGGACCATTCCTCGGCTTGTTTCATCATGTATCTATACATAAGCAATGAGTTGTGATATTTATTGGTATTACGTGAATGTAGAACTTGATTGTACACACTTACAGTGTCCAACATCGTAGAAGCGAGGTGTCGTGGGCAGTGAGGTTGAATAGTTCGTATAAGTCATCGAAGCCCACGACGAAGTTGCCCGGCCCGTGGAAGAAATGCTCATCCTTGTAACTGACGGTGAGTCCAGTATCGCACCCCTTCTTTTCAGTCTTCCGCATGTACCAGAGATGCAAAGAATGACAACCAAATCCAGTGTTGGCTAATACTGTGTCGGAGCACAACGGTTTTCTGATGGAGTATTTCGAGGGCTTGGGAGGCGCCTTAATGTTCTTTGATTTTGATTTGGCCTTAATGACTTGCTTGCTACACGTCTTCCTACGAGACGACTCGGGAACCGATACGGTGGCACGCTTTTTTTGTTCCTTCGGCATCTTCTCGACGGGAACCGATGAGGTGGCCTTCTGAAGCGAAGGTTCATGAGGTGGAGTCATCGAGGGTCCCGTTGGGGTGGCCTTCTGAAGCAAAGGTTCATGAGATGGAGTCATCGAGGGTCCCGTTGGAGAGGAATGGCTGTGTCATGATCGCGGCACTGGTGGCTCCAGGGCGATGTCCTTCTTGGGCCACTGGATAAAAGTGTGTACGGCATCCCCTAGTGTTCCGATGTCTTCATTCGGGCGAATCTCCAGCGGGACGGCCATGAAATTGTCATATACCATTTCCACCTCGACCCTGGCGTAACCTTGCGCCAGCTGGGCACCGTGCTGCATTGCCCCTTCCTGGTATGGATACACCATCTCTCGCCCAGCCTCAATAGACATGAACCCAACCATCCTCACTTGGAGCTTGCAGGGCGTCGGCTCCTACAAAACGATACGCAATTAGCTAAGGTGTCCTATAGGTCTATCTTTGGTGCATTCCATAGATGTACATTACCTTGATGTCGTCTATCGGTAATTGGACGTCGTCATGTCCAGAATTATGCGTGGACGCAACGCTACTCCGATGTTGAGGAGGACTGGCTCCTAAATTAACGGGGGCGACTTGCGACTGGCTCAGGAGTTGATTCATTTGATCCTGCAATGTTGTTATCTATCCTTGAAATTTTGCAGTAATTATCTGTACCAACCGGTCCTTGTGCTCGGCCTTGGTTCTCTTCCTACTCCTATGTGTGCAGTAATCGTCTGGGAATCCATAACTCCAAGGTACGTTAACCCCAAGGCCTCGTCTGTGACCCGGGTGCTCCTTGTTTCCCAGGGCTGTAGATAGTATATCATTCTCTCTATCTGCTTGGAAGGAGCCTTGGGAAGTTTGGGCAATCAATTCACGCTGCAAGAGGTCATCATGTTATTATAGACACTATGAAGTTATGGACTTATTAACAACTAGGTAGTTCGACATATTTACCACACGTTGGGACACTTCCTGGTTTGCTAGGTTTGTGAAAGAGATGCTGCCTGAAGACGAGACTTTTGCCCTCGCTTTTAACCAGCTTAGGGAACGCGGGTCTGTGATCCCAGGAAATGGCCTGGTTGCGTTCTCCTCCTCCGCCGCCCATTTCGCGGATTTAGCCACATACCCAGCGGTGCCGAGTCTGTGGGGGTGAGTGTTTCGTGTCTGGAGAGCTTTGTGCGCCACACTTTGTGCCTTAAATTCGGTCGTCGTCTTCATAGCCACAAAGGCGTCCCATGTTTCTTGCGTCAAGAATCCAAACTTCACGAAGGGCGTCTGACCCGTGTTCACGTACTTCGTGAAAAGAATGCTCTTGAAGGACCTCCACGAGTGATCCATCGTGAGCAACGCATGCCGTTCAACGCGTGCCATGTCTGCATCTGGGATAGTGAATTTGCTTGAATGTTCTGTCCACTGTGTGCCTCTCTCTTCTTTCGCTAGAGACTTCCAGCTTGGTGTGGTGATGGGGACCCGTTCCCTTGCAAGTATCCTGTCGATAGTCCAGAATCTCGCCGCTGATCTCTGGGGACTCAGAGGGACCCCAACGTCACTGACCTCCGTGATGATCAGTCAGCCCGCAGGCATTTTCGATTTTCCTCTGCCATCTCGCTTACATATCATTATCGTCGATGGAAATCCAGAAGCATTAGGCGGTGTCGGTGACGGCGGTGAAGACAGCGCCTCTGCCATCTGTGGTGTCGGTGACGGTGGCAAAGACGGCGTCTCTGCCATCTCACTTACTTGCTATCTATATAAGTTACATACACTCAACATTTGCAATATTAGCAAATAATAATAATTAATTCCAGCATAAATATGAAACAATAAAGCATTAATCCAACAACATTTAAATGACCAAATTAACATAATCAAATGTAAATCATTCAAGTCATTTAAATTGATTGAAATGCTAAACATATACCACATGTATATGAATGAAATTAGCACAGAGCACAAAAATTTGAAATTAATGTGAGCTCTCATATGGCGAGTTGCACAAGAAACAAACTTGGACATCTCAGCACAAAGGTCTATTCTCTTCATAAATTGGATAAGAACACTAAAATTCAAATTTTGAGCTCTATCCAAAGCTGAACTAGACTGACATAACAATCACATGTATACCAATCTCTTGTGATCTTTGTATAGATAGAAACTAGTGATACGAATCTTTTGCATAGATAGAACCCGAGCCCATCTTTGCCCGAGCCTACTTCATCGAGCCCGACACACTGGAGTGTACGATTTGCTTCATGCCGTGGAGGATAGGCATGAAGCAAACATATACTCAAGTGTGTCAGGATCGACAAAGTAGGTTGTGTTTCACCTAAACATTTAGGATGAACGCCCAAGGAGTGAGCTAGCTAGCTGAATTCAAGCCTCGAGTTAGCTCCTATTCTAACACTCCTAACATTCCTTAATCCACCAGCTTCTCTAAGGAAATGCTAAGCAAAGGTTTATTGCTTCATGTATAGAAGACTGGCCTTTAATGAAGACATAGAAACAAAATAGAATCAAGTAAAACTTTCTTATGGTGATTACAATGACAGCAGCAAGCAATCTTGTAGAGCTCAAAATTGAACTAGTAATTCTACTAATTTCAGAATTAGACCATTCCAATCACAAAGCAATATTAAGCCCACAAAATTCACCCTAACCATTAGAACACCCACAATGTCCAGGGACCAAACATTCGCAGTCGAGGACATAGAGCAGAAGATCCACCATCACCCTCAATGCCCAAGAACACCCACCATGGCCATAATCTCATCATATCTAGCACAAATACCATTAATATTGAAGAATTTGCCATGTAGAACAAGGAATATCTTAGTCCAAACTAAAACAAGAGAATGACATGTATGATCAATTATAAAATCTGAATGTGATTGTTCTTCCAATTGAATAATTTTGTAAAGATCATATAATTACTTTGCATAGAAAACATCAAAACAAGTAATCAAACCCATACTATATTCATAGTGGAGGATTACTGACCTAACATAGATTCATCAGAACATTGCCATTCCAACTATGAATAATTCCATATATATATGCATGAACCATCAGTCAAATTCGTGGGCAGGCAATGACAAAAATGTTCAAGAACCATCTGGCATTAATCACAATAGCACCAAGTCGTACACATACTCATGCATTCCATACAAAATTTTTTAGATCTATGCAAATCCAAAATATGACTGAATCCTAACAAATCACAACCAAAATACTTCATATTATCCTACACATTTTCATTTAATTAGCAAATCCACTCGCATCTACACATTACAAATAAAAAGGGGATGAGGGAGGACAAGGTGGAAGGGTGGCACCGAGCTCTTAGCCTCTTACCTCCACGGCGCCGAGGGAAGAAGCGATGAAGGGAGAGTGAGGCCGCTGGAGGGGAAATCCAACGACGAGGGCACACGAGGAGGAGGCCGTGCGTCGAGGACGACGGCATCATCGATGTCGGGGGCGACGGCGCCGAGGTCGGAGGCGGCGGTGTCGGGGCTTAAGGGAGCTGAACGGGCGAGCCCTAGAGGAGGCGAACGAGCACACTAGAGCTTAAGGGATGCGGGAGTAGTGGAAGTGACGAGTAATAGCAAAAACCCTAGCAATTCCCTCATAAAAAGGCTATCACAGACGGTTCTTAATAAGAACCGTCTGTGATACGTTCCATATCACAAACGGTTCTATTATAGAACCGTCTGTGATTAGCTAGACTATCACAGACGGTTTGTAATAGGAACCATCTGTGACTTATCACAGACAATTCCAGTTATAAACCGTATGTGATAGGTACGTATCACAGACAATTTCTTTGGAACCTTCTGTGATAATAATAACACAGATGGTTCCAAATGAACTGTCTGTGATGAGGCGTCTTCTATAGCCTGTTTTGTAGTAGTGTAAGGTGACGTGGTATCTTCCTGTAATTCGTAATATTTCTTTAATGTTACGTACAATATTGTGTCATTATTTTTAACAAGAAGTTTTGGCTGATACATTTGCTTACATGCACATAAATCAATTTAAATTTTAAAACCCTGTAACGGTACACCAAAATGTTCCATTCCAAAGAGCAAACCGGTAAAGGCCCCGGAACAAAATTAACAAGTATGTGCTAACGAGACAAACTTGATGATGCCATGCATGCGACCACATTGTGTCCTGCGTACGAGACACTCTCACGGACTTGAAGCTGGTGCTCCAGCCATGCATAAGATTATATTAATTCATGCGCATGGGACACGTACTGTTCACATTAATAAAAGGCCGGTACTGTTCACATGTGTCACCAGGCTAGAAGACATTTAGTAATGATCAGTACTGTTCATATTAATAATGCCAGTACTGTTCACATGTGTCACCAGGCTGGAAGACATTAAGTAATGGTCAGTACTGTTCATATTAATAATGGCCAGTACCGTTCACATGTGTCACCAGGCTAGATGACATTTAGTAATAGTCAGTACTATTCACACTATTAATGGTCAGTACCGTTCACATGTGTCACCAGACTTGGTCCGAGTGGGTCAAAGAGGAATTTGTTACCGATAGGGGCGCTCCCTCGTCGATTTACTGCTGGTCACAACGCGTAGCGTTATTGTTTTACAGACGGTTCCGTGGGTGTCACATATGGGGCGTCACGCGGGGATCACGAGGGAGGTGGAGCCTGGGCTAGCATGTCATGTGTAGCACGGCCCAGGTTACGGCCACGCACAGAACAACTATTCTATACTCAAGTGCGTGAATAGCGCTACTGTGTGTGTGTGTATATATATATATATATATATATATATATATGGGAACATATCTAGTGCTAAGGTAATGCTTCCTTACCTGATGAAACTCCACCTGCTTTTCCATCTAAATGGTATATTACCGTAGTCAACTAGATTACATACTTTGTCAGGAGTTCCGTAAAAAAGATTCTTAGGTTATGTCAAAGATTTCGCAAATTTACTTATTTATTTCGTTCAACATTATGTTCAATCATATTTGCTTATACAGATCTGTATCACCTCTTACCCACTCTACACCGGATCCACCTACAAAGAAATCACGATCATCTACAAAAAAAAAGGCCACTGAATGACCAAATCACTCTGCAGATCAACACAAACTCAGGTGTAATACGCTGGCAATCCCCAACAAGAAAAAAGAAAGACAAAATACGATTTATTCTAACTGGCTGTTGATATATACAGACTCTACGGGACTCATTTGCAGTCATCGCAATGATCACTATCGCTACTTCCCCAGGAACAACATATTTCTTTTGTGCGCAGCTTTTAGCTGCTATCTATCTATCGATGTTATATAGTCCATCGACCCTCTACCCTGTGTTGTTACTCCTTTCGAAGCCTATTTTGTAAATGTTCCCAACTAAACTATGTCCGCCAACAATACCCCATCCTTTACACACACTCTAAATTCTTCCTAGCTCGTGCTACAGTTGCGCATACAAACAACTCTTTACCCCTATGTATTTGTTGCTTGCTCCTCCATCGAACAAACTATGTGTGTGTGTGTGGGCGCGCTGTTGCATTAATTCTCCCCCAGATGCAGTTAACTCTAGTGATTGGAAATTGAAAATAGCCACAATCAAGATAATAATGCACGGGCCTTGATGATGCCATGCATGCGACCACATTGTGTCCTGCGTACGAGACACTCTCACGGACTTGAAACTGGTGCTCCAGCCATGCACAAGATTATATTAATTCATGCGCATGGGGCATGTACTGTTCACATTAATAAAGGTCTGTACTGTTCACATGTGTCACCAGGCTAGAAGACATTTAGTAATGGTCAGTACTGTTCATATTAATAATGGCCAGTACCGTTCACATGTGTCACAAGGCTAGAAGACATTTAGTAATGGTCAGTACTGTTCATATTAATAATGGCCAGTACCGTTCACATGTGTCACCAGGCTTGGTCTGAGTGGGTCAGAGAGGAATTTGTTACCTCTAATGATTTTGTCAGCAATTTCTTGGGCGCACTGGCTTACTAGAAATGAAGCGGTGAAGCCACTGGTGCAACAAAGACAGCTATGGGAGGTCGAAAAGGCAGTGGAGCAATTTCAATCAAGGCTTCAACAAATCTCTGAATAAACGATGACGGCAAGAGAAGGAATTGGATAATGTTTTCTTTTTTAGCATTCTTTTGTTTAAGCTAAACCTTTGGTTCCTTCCTGTCCTTGTTTCTCAGGTTTAGTCAGACAGGTGTGCCTGAGAGTTTGTTTAGGAGTCCGAGAGATGGGCTGAGTTTTCTTTTGAACTCTGGCCGTTGGTGTAAGCCGGAATCCCCAGCAAAATCTGCTATTTCTAGCTTTCGTGATAAAGCTGGGAGAATGCCTATTATCTACCAAAAAGAAAGAACCGGTCATTAAATTCACGTCCACGCCTATTATCTAAAAAACGAGACAGAAACAGTGATTAAAATCACATCCAAGCCTTATAATTTTAAAAATGATTGAAAAATTATATGACTAATATTTTGAAGAAGGGAGAGTATTTTGTAACAAACGTCGTAAAAAATCTACATCCAACCAATGTAACTGGCAGCAGTTGAAATTTCAAAGGGATGTTTGCAAAAACCCACCTACAAGTCGGAGAGTTTGTCAAAAACCCACTCGCATCTCGAATACACACCTATAAGTTTTATTTAGTTGCATGCCAAGCCCTGGTCATTAGACTAACTGCCCGTCTCACATGGCGCTTCCGAGGCGTTCTAGCGTGGAATCGTTTATAACAACATATCATAATAGGTCTTCTCAACCACCCAGATGTAAAGCGCTATTTCTTACTTGACTTGACGACTCGTGGGCGACGCAGCTACGGTTCGAGGTGACTGTCAGTGGTCACCACACGCTTCGAGCTTGGGTGGTGGAGATGACTCATTTAGAGTGTGCTGTTATAAAGAGACACACGCTGGAATGCCACACAAGTGTCATGTCGACTAGTCAGCCGGTCAATTAGCCTTGGGTGGGGATTTGAAGCAACAGAAAACTTGCGGGTGTGTGACCGACGAAATTCGAGATACCAACGGGTTTTGGACGAAATCTCCGACTTCTGGGTGAGTTTGTTTTTCAAAAAAAAATCCCAAGTTTAAATATATCTAGTAGCGCTGGAAGAAGCTTGCTGGTGCTGTCATACGATGATAATTAATGGCAAGGCATCTGTAATTAATTGCTACATATCATGCACGTACTATGGTTGGTGGCCTGGCCACATCATGAGCATGCCACAATAATTTCGACTGCTTGGGGCCAGAAGACATTTGGTAATTGCCTAGCACCGTCCACGTGAGTCCTATCGTCCAGATCATTGTGGTTCTGTAGTAGCACAACCACCTCTATAAGTAGATGGCATGCAGGTCTAGCTTCACCACTTCAACAGCAGTCATTTCTCCTTGTTCTGTGGGAAAAATCACATAGCTAGGAAGAATATGGAAGGCAAAGGTTTTAAGAGTGTGCTTCTCAGTCTACTCATACTGGGTTTAGTTCTTGGCAATATCCAAGTGGATGCTAAGAGCTGCTGCCCATCCACATCAGCAAGAAATATATATAACACTTGTCGTTTTGCGGGCGGCAGTAGGCCACTCTGTGCAAAAACCTCTGGTTGCAAAATTGTCGACGGAAAATGCACGCCTCCTAATGATAAGCTTAGCCTTTTCCCGCACTCTGGTAAAATGAACCCATTCTTTTTATTATTTTGTCACAATAAATAAATTCCATTTTAATAGAAGATGTTTTGGCAGAGGAAGCAGATGTCACTGACTTTTGCAAGTTGGGATGTACGTCCTCCGTGTGCAACAACATAAACGCTTGTAAGACAAAATTTTTACCGTTTGCTAGCTTCTTACAACTTGCTCCTTAACAAATGTTTTGGCTCTAATGCAAATTATTTTGGTGTCAGTTGTTGGCAGCGAGGAAGTGAATGATGCCGTGGAACATTGTAACAATGCATGCTACCGTTTCTGCTCCAAGGATATTGACATTCCCACGGTTGTTGCTTAAGAAAGTGCATGCATGGGGACTTCACATGGAAGCCAAGGCCATGATGTTGTTTCGACTTCAATAATTGGATATCACATCCAAACCAGTGTTCCATCTTATGTGCGTGTTTTTCTTTATTTCTTGCAATAAGGGTGGCTGTGATTGCCATCATCTAGTTATGTTGTATACTTGGCTAATAAATTTCGTTGTCATGATTTCTGTCATTATTTAGTTTCTATTTTTATTTTATTTTTCAAAGTAATATAGTGGTAGAGGTTTTGTTGGAAAAGATTGTTGTAGACGAAATTGGAGTAACTAGTACAAACGCATGATGAGCTAAGATAGTAAATATCAAGATAGACGTGCATATAAAATCAATTTGTGGGCATGTAGAATATTGAAGGGCAAACGAGAAATACACATGGCAACCATGCTTTACACAAATCATAATGAATAAACAAATTCAATACATAAATAGGAAATGAGCATAAGACTAAACTAATCAATTAAAGTATATTCGAAAAATAAACAATAAGTACATTTCCACCAAACTAGATATATTTATGGAACTTGTAACCAACTTATACAAATTCAATGAATCAAACAATTCTAAATTTTACAGCACCATGAATTCTAAATTGTAATAATCTAAAAGGAAACTGCACTGGTAAATATAATTTCTCAAGGAACTAAACTAGTCTAATAAGAGCTCAGACCAATCTAAATATGAATTAAACGAATCTCTTAAAATAATACTATACAATCTTACCTCACTTGTCATCTGACTACAAGCCACTACCTTCAATGCTTACTTCCAATATAGCTGCACGTGATGCGGATCACAGACATGCTTTGCACTTTATGCTAAATATATTATTTGACCTGAAAGAATTATTGAATGTATTAAATTTTGTTAGGTGATCTATACTTTAATTGGTTCTTTATTTATATATGCTTGACGATGAAGAGATACTACAGCTTTTATTTAATTACCGCATGCCAATATATATTTGATCTGTTCAAGCCTAGAGTAACGATCCGTTTGGAAGGAAAGAAGTGTTGCACGTTAGATTGTTAGAACAAATGGAACCATTGTTAAGATCTTGTGGAGCCGGTCGAAATAGATATATCATTCGCTATATTTGGAGTTTGAACTAGAAAGATGGTTAGCTTGAACCATGCCAAAGACACGTACATGTATGCATGTCTATTTGCATTTAGGGTATATATTTTGCGACATCCACCGAAAGAAAAACACACACCACCACTCAACAAGAGACAAACTTCAGGACGCCGTGGGACCCAATACTCGGTCTCTCTCGCGCCAAGTTAATCTCTTCTCCGGATTCCGTGTCGCACTAGGAGGCTTTCGTACGTGCGCCCATGCACCAACGTAGAGGGCTTACGATTTTATCCCAAAAATACTTCATCGGATTGCAGAATCGAATCTTGAGACATATATTGACCCGACAAACCTGTCTCCCACACCGGTGGCTTTGATCCCGTGCTTGGCCACGCTCCCACGTACGGCCCTCACTTTCCGTGCTCCCCGACAGCAGAAAGAGACACGTGTTACCATTCGGTGATCCTGTATTCGGGAGGAGGCTACATTTACAAAAATAGTAATTCACATGCGTCAGGAGAGGCCAAACTAAAAAAAAAATCCCAGCCAAACACAAGATTAATTAATTCGTGCACATGGGGCACGGTGCATGCAACATGGAGATCGAGGTGGCATCCAATACTCGGTCTCTCTCAAGCTGCTCCTAATGGGCAGTATCTTAGTGTAGTTTCTTAGTGCATGAGGAGTGTTAGGATACTATCTTTCCAATGCATGGTTTCTTATGGTGTAGTATCTTAGGCTATTTCATTTAATTACATGCATGACTATACAATAAATATTACGCGTTGGATTTCGAGCCCAAACTGGTATCTAAATTAGATACTAGAGTATTATCTCTCCTCATTAACTATGGTGCCACATCATCAATTTGCCTACATGGCATGCTTAAGATACTAGCCAAGGTGGAGCATTGGGAGCAGCCTCACGCCAAGTTAATCTCTTCTTCGGATTCTGTGTCGCACTAGGAGGCTTTTGTACGTGCGCCCATGCACCGACGCGCACATTGGTCCCACATGCGCATTTTACAAACCGCATTTAGCTAAATCAGGACCATGGCGCGTGCGAACTAAGGGAATGTTTGGTTTACAACCCTAACTAGTTATATCAAAATTTTAGTAATGCCAAAATCCAGGTAATGCCAAAAGCTGGGCAAAACAATATTGTTTGGATCGTAGTAATACCAATTCACGGACAATACCAAAATTGATGTGTTTGGATTGTAACCATACCAAAATTTGCCAAAAATATTAGTACGACACTTGGGTCCCGCATGACATATATATATTTTTTTCACCAAAATATGCCAACATGGGTCTTGTTCTGTTGATTAAATGACAAGGAACACAATGGTTCAAACGGATCACAAATCGGATACTCGGTTTAGGAAATATGGTCATTTAAAACTGATTAATCAAAAATGTATGCATTAATTGCAGCTTATTGGCTACTGCCACCTCATCAAAATTTTGGCAGCAACCAAGCCAAAACTTGGGCGATTAAAAAGCTGGCCCAGGATTTGCCATGGGATTGGCCTGTGAAGCAAGGGCAATGCTAATTTTTCTTTGGCATGCCAAATTTTTTGCATCAATCCAAATGCTAGCCAAACTATCTGAGTATAACCAAAAAATTGGTTTGGCACCTTAGGGCCATGAACCAAACAGCCCCGTAATCCACCTGAGGACTTGTTTGGATAGGTAGGGATTAGAACCAATCTTTTTGGATTGCAAGGGATTTTGGTTCTAATTCCGAGTCAATCCGAAGGGATTGAGTTAGATCACAATGTATGGATAAAAACCAATCCCTTCGGATTGGATGGGATTTTAGCTCAAATTTCGAGTCAACTTGAAGGGATTGAGTCAGATCACAAAGTATTCAAACAAGCCCTAAAGGGGTCGAGTGATTCCAAGCCTCGCCACTCGTGCTATGATTTGCTTTTTGAACCAAACATGTTAATTAGGAACATCTAATTCATTTATTTCCATTGAGATAGCGTCGGTCGGTTGTTTTCGCTTTGGCCAAATCGGCTATATAGTTAGGTATCCCCTCGTTGCAAGGGAGACCATTAAGAAAAAACTATTTACTCTTGAATCATGACCATGGCGCATGCGAATTAAGGGCAAGTGATCCACCTAAGGACTTGCTTGGATAGGTAGGGATTAGAACCAATCTCTTTGGATTGCAAGGATTTTAGTTCTAATTCGAGTCAATTCAAGGATTGAGTAAGATCATAATGTGTGGATAAGGAGGATTACAATCAATCCTTCTGATTTGGATGTGATTTTAGCTCAAATTCGAGTCAACTCGAAGGATTGAGTCGGATCACAAAGTATTCAAACAAGCCCTAAAGGGGTCGAGTGATTCCAAGCCTCGCCACTCGTGCTATGATTTGCTTTTGAACCTAACACTTTAATTAGGAACATCTAATTAATTTATTTCCATTGAGATAGCATCGGTTGTTTTTGCTTTGGTGAATCGGCTATATAGTTAGGTATCCCCTTGTTGCAAGGGAGACCATTAAGAAAAAAACTATTTACTCTTAATTGTTGGGTTTATGCTACGTCCTGTTTTTAGAAATAGGGGGTTGTAACACCCCGATCCAACACTGAGTCCATAATATCACCTAAATTATTCTAGCTACTAATTTAAACCTTAATTGACAATAATTCAACCAAATATGCATGGAATAAAAACACATCAACGGGTTAGAAGAGAATCAATTAAAGCAAAATAAATGCGTAAGGACATGGGCGAATCCACATTGGGGCTATTTGGGGCTCAAGCCCACTCTAACTATCGGATCCTCAGGACCCTCTTAGCACCCGAGAAACGCTTGGGAAAAACAATGATCAATGCAATAAAAACTTCCAACACACGTTCAATGTAGTAATATTACATGTCATTTACAATTAGAAAGCACATATAGGACAATAAAACAAATTCACCCACTTACGATCATGTATGGACTCCCAGAAACAATGATCGATGTCTGATGTGCCGCTCTGATGAACGTAGCCTTATCGAATGGTAAAATATCGTATGCAATTATGGTATCCTTTTGTCCGGCACAGCAATAAAACAACAACTCGGTAGTAAAATGATGCGGATAAGGCAAATCTTGAAGCACACTATGCCGGGCGATGGGGAATTTTGTTTACTATCGGATGATGAGCTCCTGCGCCATGGTTTTACTTCCGGGTACAACGTGTGGGTTTTACCGTTGGTTCCGAGGTAATTGTTTTTACTATCGGTAGGGGCACTCTCGTGCCATTATACTGCCGATCGCAACGCGCAGCATGCTATGCGGAGCAGTGCGGCCTGTGGGTTTTGCTATTGGTTTGGAGGGGGCGTGTGACCTAGGGGGGTAGAATAGCGCTACTGTATATATATACACTATTTTGGACCTAAGCGTAGAATACTTATTCTAGACTCAGGCTAGCCCACCGTGTTTGACCCAGCAGGTCATTTTGGCCCACTAACCCATGATCCCCATGCGTGATGTCACGCGCCTAGTGCAACCTATGACTAGGTGTGCCAATAAACTATAACGCGACAGTCGAAAGTAATTGCGATAGCAATTTTACTGCTACACGTATCATTGTGTTTATATTTTTTTTACGATTATCTCATACGCGCACGGGCTAGATGTCCCAGTAAAATACAAGAATGAAATATAGTAAATCTTTTTGTAATGGAGCATTAAAGTCATGTGGAGGTTGTAGTAAATCTTATTTAGCGATGTAGTAAATCTCTTTTACTAAACACACATAGATGTTTTTATTTGCAACACTTATATCATTTTATTACTCTCATCGTCACCAAGCTACTGGTGAAAGTTTTTCATGAATCGGAGCTTCCAATCAAAAGTTATAGCTAAAAAAAGAAAAGAAACATTCCCGTACTAACAAGGAAACGAGTTTTTTGCTAGTAGGTTGACTACATGTCTGTACTAGTTGGCTAAGATGGTAGTAAAGTTCTTTGGAGGTTGCAATAATATCTTTTTTACAATACAGTAAATCTCTTTTAGTAAATGCACATAGAGTTTTTATTTGCGAGACTTATACCATTCGGTCACTCTCATCGTTACCAACATAGTGGTGAAAATCATTCGTGAATCCGAGCTTCCAATAAAAAGTTATTGGAAAAACAAGAAAAAGAAACATTCATGTACTAAAAGGAACCGATGTTTTCGCTAGTTAATTGTCTACGTGCGGAGGTTGCAGTAAATCTCTTTTAGTAAACGCACAGAGATTTTTTTTTATTTGTGAGACTTATATCATTCTATTGCACTCATCGTCACCAAGATACCTCTAACAGCCCCAAAAAATCCATAAATGCAAACATATGGGATTTTTAAAACTTTTTATGTGATAGCTAGTGTTATTCTTCTCGATCACATTTTTGGAGAGTTGTTTGAGTGAACTTTCTCTTTAGCAAGCCCATGTCCAATTAGAGTTATCTAACAGATGTCAGATTCTTATATGTCATCGCATGAGAATTCCTTCACACCCAGCTCAGAATTTTAGTAAGAATAAAATTATGTCCCTCGGCCATTAATAGCCATCACTCAAACCGCCACTCACCAAGACTATGTCGCCCCACTCCGTCAATCGCGCCAACCACTCCTCCCGGCTTTGGTGTGCCAAAGAGCTTATATATAGTTGCTCCAAGCCCCTTATTGCTTTTCTCACCGTTCTCAGTGCTAGCCTCACTTTATTCCTCCAAGGGAACTCGAGCTCTAGTCAAGCTCAAGCGCTCGCTTTGGCCGAGCGCCGTCACATCACCACCTTTGCCGTCGACATCCATCAGGGTCGCCTTTGGCCTCGTACTTCCTCTCCTCTAACCAGAAGACTTCAAGACATCTCTTGAGGACCACCTACCTGCTTCCATGGAGCTACCCTGAAGATTGAAGACTACTCTCCTTCCTCAAGCCACTACTGTAGCGCGGGGTTCCTCTCACTGTCACGGTTCCCCGTCGTCAGGCTAGCTCCAGCTAGCTCGTTCCCCCAGCTCCTTACCAGTACGTTCCTAGTGGCTCAGATGCTCCTTTTTCGAGCTACCTTATTCTTTCTCTAATGTTTCTCTAGTTCTTTCTCTGACTCTTTCACTGGCTCGTTCGATCACCTTAAAGCAATCGAACCTTTACTTCTTTCAACTACTATTGTGTAGTCGAAGACTTCTCTCATACGACTATGCATGGCCGAA
This sequence comes from Phyllostachys edulis, assembly GCA_036346405.1. Classification (NCBI taxonomy): domain Eukaryota; kingdom Viridiplantae; phylum Streptophyta; class Magnoliopsida; order Poales; family Poaceae; genus Phyllostachys; species Phyllostachys edulis. The sequence goes on along the minus strand of JAYEVD010000773.1, from coordinate 87,667 downwards.
ACCTCCTCCGACCGCATCTAGTAGTTTCTCCTCTCTGTAGAAAATTACCAGAGGATCTAACACCCCCACGACCTCCCTAGGTCGTAACATCCTCCACGACCTCCCTAGGTCGTGACATCCCCACGACCTCCCCAGGTCATAACACTTCCATGACCTCCCCAGGTCATAACACTTCCGTGACCTCCCCAAGTCGTAACACTCCCACGACCTCCCCAAGTCATAACACTTCCGTGACCTTCCCAGGTCATAACACCCCCATGACCTCCCCAGGTCGTAACACTTCCACAACCTCCCCAGGTCATAACACTCCCATGAGCTTCCCAGGTCATAACACTCCCACGACCTCCCCAGGTCGTAGCATCCCTATGACCTCCCCAAGTCATAGCGCTTCCACGACCTCCCTAGGTCATAATACTTCCGCGACCTCCTCAGGTCCTAACACTTCCACAACCTCCCCTGGTCATAGCACCTCCACAACCTCCCCCTGGTCGTAACATCCCCACGACCTCCCTAGGTCGTAACATTTCCGTGACCTCCCCAGGTCATAGCACCTCCACGACATTCCCCTTGGTCGTAACACCTTCGTGATCTCCCCAGGTCGTAACATTTCCGTGACCTCCCCAGGTCATAGCACCTCCACGACCTCCCCCTAGTCGTAACACCTCCGTGACCTCCCCGGGTCGTAACATTTCTGCGACCTCCCCAGGTCATAGTACTTCCACGACCTCCCATAGTCACAGCACCTCCTCGACCACATAGTTCGACCACTGTGTTTCGACCACTCAGTTCAACTACTGAGTTTCGATTATTCGTTCGACCATTGTGGTTCAACCACACAGTTTGACCACGGTGCTTTAAGCACACAGCTCAACCATTGTGTTTTGACCATACCCATCTATACCTTCGGCCAACCTAGTCTAAGACCCTTGGTCTGAGACTCTCCAAATTGTCGCCAGATATGGGTGTTTCCTTCCAAAGTGTTTCCTTTCATTGAATGTATTTGGACTTATTGGAGTTTATTTGATTGTTGATTTCAAATTGAGTTTCTCGGGGTTTATTTGACTTCTAGTTATTCTTGCGTATATAGAAGCCGAAGCGAGCGAAGATCCCCCAGTTGATCCAAGACAAGATCAGCAAGGCCCCGACCAAGGCGAGTCAACACTTTGATCATATTGCACCTACCTTTTGCAAATTATGTTATTTTAAATTAAGAAATTGCATTACTATATTTTATCCAACTAATTTGGTCTTGCTCATAGTTAATGCCTTAATGATAATTGTGTATAAACTTCCAAACCTTGAATTTGGACCTTATCCTTGTCACCCTAGAATTAATGGTTAACATACTAGTTGATAAGTATGTATCTAAGTGTCATGCTTAGCCTTGCTTAGATACAATATCATGCGGGCATTTAAATTGCCCGACCACAATCATTAAAAACTTTTTGAAAGTGATTTGGGGCAGTTGAGGCTGGGAGCCTGGCTGGTGTGTTGGACTAAAGAATATTTTCAAAACAAAGAAAACCTGAAAACTGTTTCCAACTCGGGTGGCTGGAAAGAGTGGTTGGTGCCGGGGGCACGAGAGAATGTTGGTATGTGGATGTACCACCCGAGTCAATTAAGGACCGAATCTTGGAATGACCTCTCATGCAAAAACAGTGCAACCACAAGTCTATAATGGGTACGACCTGGCCAACTAATTTGCTTGCCTCAGTGTGGCTCCGCCGTTGGGTTGAATGCGGGTGGACAGTCAGGGGAGAACAAAGCCGCGGGAACCGAACGACACAAGAGGGGGCCTCCTGGGAGCATGGCTCTCGGCGGTGGAAACCTTAGTGTAGCGGATGGAGTGCGTCTAGGTTGAGCATTGTAAAGGCCTTGTGGTAATCTCCCTCAATTTACATGTCTAAGGAAACATGTGTATATATCAAGACGATTACCACTTGTGGGTAAAGTATGCGAACTCTGCAGAGTGAGAAAACTATCTAGATAGCCATGCTCATGGTCAAGAGCGGTGCTGAGAACTTGCTCGATATAGCTTTCATTTTTACAAAACCAATTGTGATGAAAAGGAAGGATGGTGTGGGACCCCAGGGATTTGAGAAAGCCTGGTCAGGGAACAGTGGTAAATACGGGATAGCCCAAGCATTGGGTGGATGGAGACACTCAATGGTATAGGAGGTGGGACTTCCACTAGTACTTTACAAATGAAAATTCATTTATGAAAACAGATTGTTAAAAATGCTAAGTCTCAGGATTTTCTACTACTTATCTAGTTCAAACTTGGCTTTGTGCAAATAAAAGAACTCTAAGACTTCCCTTGACTAGCCCTACATCTATACAATTGCATTGTGTGTTGGCTCGCGAGTACGGTTGTGTACTCAGACTCGTCCAATATAATCTTTCAGACCCATGCAATCAAGACCCCTACTACTACCACTACCACTTGGAGGCTAAACCAGAAGATGGTGAACATGATGAAGCTTAAGCCGGGACCCCCAGTCGCTTGCCTGTGGGCAGAGTGAATGGATCCACTACAACTTGTTTTGCTTCTGAACTTATCTTTGTTTCTGTACTCTAACTTTTGTAAGATTTCTGCATCGTAACCCTTTTGTAAAACAATTGGCCGTACGGCCTAATATGTAAATGTATATGTGTTATGTTACGGGCTAGTACTGCTCAATTATTCATACGAGCACTGTTCCTGCAAGCACTTTTCACCCCAAACACGGTCTACACTGAGTATAGTGATACCACCTACGACCGAGTGTGAGCTCTAGGACCACTCCCTAGGACCTCCTAGGAACCTATCCAGGACCACTCCCCCAGGATCCCCTAGGAACCTATCCAGGACCACTCCCCTAGGACCTCCTCTGAACCTCTCTAGGACCACTCCTCAGAACCTATCCAGGACTGCTCCCCAGGACCTCCTAGGAACCCGTCCAGGACCACTCCCCTAGGATCTCTTAAGAACCTATCCAGGACCATTCCCCTAGGACCTCCTTGGAACCTCTCTGGGACCACTCCTCAGGACCTCCTAGGAGCCTCTCCAGGACCACTCCCCAGGACCTCCTCGGAACCTCTCCAAGACCACTCCCCAGGACCTCGTTGGAACCTTTCCAGGACCACTCCCCAGGACCTCCTAGGAACCTTTCGAGGACCACTCCTCAGGACCTCCTAGAAACCTATCCAGGACCACTCCCTAGGACCTACTCGGAACCTCTCCAGGACCACCCCTCAGGACCTCCTCCGAACCTTTCCAGGTCCACTCCTCAGAACCTCCTAGGAACCTCTCTAGGACCTCCTTAGGACCTCCCTTGACCTCCTCAGGACCTCCTCGGGACCTCCCTCGACCTCTTTAGGACCTTTTCAAGACCTCCCCAGAGTCTCCCTAGGACAACTCCAAGACCTCCCCGGGACTTCTTCAGGACTTCTGCAGGACCTTCAGGACCTTTTCAAGACCTCCCCAAGATCTCCTCGGGACAACTCCAGGGCCTTCCCTGGGACTTCTTTAGGACTTCACCAGGGCCTTCAGGACCTCTTCAAGACCTTCCTAGATTTCCTTTTTCGACCAAGAATGGTCGTAACTATGGACCTGACCATAGGTCTGCTTTGAGCTTATATGGTTATGGGAATGGTTCAAGAATGTATCTGTGTGTGCTATCTACTGATCCAGGGAATAGCACAGTTTAACACAGAGGACTCCAAACTCCAAATTTGGGGTCCGACAAACTTGGTATCAGAGCCCACGACTATGGGATAACGGCCTTAGCTAGCTGGTCAACAGAAACCTAGGACTACACACTAGGGAACAGCTTAGCAGCCCTTCAAAGTATATATATATGTATTTTCTGGCTACCTCTTTTCTTTCGGTTTTGCGGAACCATCTTTGGTCTAAATTCAACTATCTGATTTTTACCAGTTGGCTTTGAACGTGCTGTTCTGTGTCATGAGTTGTGATGGCTTCTTTCCTATTATCACCTTGTGTTGCCGCGTACTGCTCTCTAAGGAGTTCTCGCTAATAGATGCCTCCAAGGAGAGCAGTCACGGGTTGTGGTCGTGGCCGTGTTTGTGGCCTAGCACCAGCACCAGCACCACCACCTAAGCATCCCACATTGGCCCAAGTGACGGCGCAACAAACCTAGCTGCTAAAAGCAAGAGCCGCTGGTCAGCAAGCGGGAGTGGCCAGCCATGGGTCCAGGCTTAGAGAATTTATGCGCACCAAGCCTCCCGTCTTCTCTAGTGAAAGTGAGCCATTGGAGGCTGAAGATTGGCTTCGCACTATGGAGAAGAAGCTAACTTTGGCTAGATGTCGAGAAGAAGACAAGGTGGTGTATGCAACACACCAAGTCACAGGACCAGCCGCCGACTGGTGGGATAACTACTTAGTAGCCAGGGTGGTCGAAGAACCTGAAGCAGTAGCTGCCGAAGAGGGAGCACAGGCTCATCGATTTTGTGTCTGATTTTACAGTCAATTCCGTAGGGAGTGTGTTTGGTAGGAGACAAGGGATCCTACGCTTTTTATTTTGGCGACGCGAGAGGACGTGGTCTCTTTTTTTCCCACATCTATGATTGTGCGAAGATAGAGGGAAGTTTTTGATATGCAGTAAACGACATATTATAGTAAAGTAAAAACATAGTAACACAAGCAGTAATTATAAACATACAACTGATAGCAATACTTTGGGACATTTATAGTTAAACCACATTGCACTAATGGTGTAATATGTCCTACATAGCAAAAAAAGGGTTGGAGGATAAAAATGCAGGGGGAAGTCGGTAATAAAAATTAGGTCGGATATATGGGGAGAGGGGAAATGTGTCCACATGTGCTTCGGGGACTTTTTTTTACTGGCGGTACGAGTGTTTCCAAGACAAATTTTATCGTCGAGCGCCGTGCGATGTGTGCGTTTTAATATCATTTTCGGGGGAACTATTTTTTGTTGTCGATAGTGGTGCTCCCTCGCCAATTTTTCTGCCGGTCACAACGCGTAGCGTTATTGTTTTACTGCCGGTTCTGTGGGTGTCACACGTCGGGGGTCACGTGGGGGTCGCGAGGGAGGTGGAGCATGGGCTAGCGTGTCACACATAGCATAGCCCAGGTTACGGCCCATGCACAGAACAACTATTCTACGCTCAGGCACTGAATAGCGCTACCGTATATGTGTGTGTGTTTGTGTGTGTGTGTGTGCACATGCGTGTGTGTGCGTGTGCGCGCGTGTGTGTGTGTCTACTACTTAAATATTGGTGTTTGCGGTTGTCCGTCCTCCCATCATCGTTCGCGTTCATCCGATCGGCGAGTAGAGAATCAACGACCTAGATGGCCTCGCGCAGACCGTTATACAATAATATGTAGCTGGATGGCTACAACACAGCATGACACACAGGCCATGAAAAATCCATATATGCATCATATACACAATGTGTTGTACTATTCACATCAATTCCTGCAAAAAGGTGTTATGCATAGAATCTAATTCTATCGGGTGACACGAACATATAATACTATATAATACGATAACAATTATTTAGCACGTAATTGAGCCATGGAAATTCATCGGATTAATCATATTAACCCTATTCTGAACCAATATGATCACCGCTTCCATACGACTATGCACCGCGGCATATCCCGATGGCGGAAATGGCGACAGGCAGTTGGAACGACGACATACAGTAAATGCCTATCGCCATTTCAAATAGCGACAAGAGCCTGTCTTCGTTCCCCCAAATGGTGACATGCACATATTTTTGTTAAAAAAATCGACTATTTTTGTAATTATCTTTTAAATTAATAATATTATTTTTTAAAAAAAATCGCAGAATGCTTATTATCTACAAAAAAAAAAGAAACAGTCATTAAAATCACGCCCACGCCTGTTATCTATAAAAAGAGAGAGAAACAGTGATTAAAATCACATCCAACCCTTTGTCAAGAGACTACAGAAAGGCACAGTGTAGATACAACATACTACTGTATAAGCATACCATCCCCTTGGCTTTCATTCTCGCACCAAAGCAAATCACTCACTCCCTGAGTAGGACATTCTTGTTGGAGCTTAAGAAACAATAGGAGTACTCTAGCAGCTTAAGAAATCAAGTTTCGAACTACCTATGTCCAGGTACAAGTTCATTAGTAGAGTCATATTGATTTCATGCATCTACAATCACTGCCTTTTGCACTTGGCCGCCCCTACGCACACGAATGCCAGTACTGGACTACATATTCATGAACAACTGGTGAAAAAGAATTGGCCTGGCAACGAACACTGTGCCTTCTGTGGGAACTTTCAAAAAACTGATCATATCCTTTTCTTGTGCCCTGAAGCTCAATTTATGTGGTTTATAATTAGAGATATGCTCTTAACTGGCAGAGTATCCCTTTGTCAAGAGATGATTTTATCACCCAGATTCTTGGTCCGAGTGGGTCAAGGAGGAATTTGTCACCTCTAATGATTTTGTCATCAATTTCTTGGGCGCATTGGCTTACTAGAAATGAAGCGGTGGAAGCCACTGGTGCAACAAAGACAGCTATGGGAGGTTGAAAAGCCAGTGGAGCAATTTCAATCAAGGCTTCAACCGATCTCTGAATAAACGATGACGGCAAGAGAAGGAATTGGATAATGTTTTCTTTTTAGCATTCTTTTGTTTAAGCGAAGTGTTCTTGTGCTAAACCTTTGGTTCCTTCCTGTCTTTGTTTCTCAGGTTTAGTCAGACAGGTGTGCCTGAGAGTTTGTTTAGGAGTCTTGAGAGATTGGCCGTTGGTGTAAGCCGGAATCCCCAGCAAAATCTGCTATTTCTAGCTTTCGTGATAAAGCTGGGAGAATGCCTATTATCTACCAAAAAGAAAGAAACAGTCATTAAATTCACGTCCACGGCTATTATCTAAAAAAGAGAGAGAAACAGTGATTAAAATCACATCCAAGCCTTATAATTTTAAAAATAATTGAAAAATTATATGACTAATATTTTGAAGAAGGGAGAGTATTTTGTAACAAACGTCGTAAAAAATCTACATCCAACCAATGTAAATGGTAGCACGTTGAAATTTCAAAGGGATGTTTGCAAAAAACCTACCTACATGTCGGAGAGTTTGTCAAAAAACCACTCGCATCTCGAATTTTATTGGTCACACACCCCTAAGTTTTATTTAGTTGCAAATGCCAAGCCATGGTCATTAGACTAACTGACCGTCTCACATGGCGCTTCCGAGGCATTCTAGCATGGAATCGTTTATAACAACACATCACAATTTTCTTTGATTACAACATTACTTGCCAACCCAAAGAATAAGTGCCTTTAAAACAAATCACATTACACACTTAAGAACCCAGCAGAACATTCTCATGCATCGCTTTGCTCAACAATTTCAGCTACGACATTAGACATGAACTACCAAAAGTTCACGAATGCAAAACTCAAAACTTTTCATTTAACCGATATTATGAGAGGCGGTCAGATTACTTTCTTTCTAGAAGAATCATCACACCATCCCTTACGGACAATCTTACTAACATAAAAAATAATGCACTCTTAACACGAATCGCCATTGTCTGCTCTTCCATTATAAAGCCCCCAAAGGCTCACCAAATTGTTACATACTACTTTATCATCACAATCTCAATTGAGAGTATACCAAAGTCTTACATCCTCACTACAACAACCACTTTATTTTAGAGGGAATCTACTACACAAATTAAAAGGTTATACCAAAACTCTTTCATCAAGGACATGCGATCATCTAACTATTCCACAATCATGTAGGTATAAACCACCTATTAAATCACGTCACCTCAACTCTCAGTAATGCTCAACACCAAACCTTAACACAAAACAATTGCACTCCAACCATTGTTGTCATCAACTGGTTTCATTATGAAATTTAGTTGCTACCAACTTTCCTTTGCGAATCACATGAATATTTACAAACACATATTCAACTATTAATCTTCATGTTTAGATTTTGGCGAAATCACATTAAAACTTCAAGAATCAAAATCTTCCATCGATCAAAAGTCTCAACAACACTACAACCAAATTCATTGCGTCATTCTATATAGACGAACTATCCAGAATTCCTCTCATAAATTCTAGATCCACCGATATTCAATCCCTTCAACCTTTTGTACACTATTCCAACAATTAATCATACTAAAGAATATGTAAATCTAGCAACCATATATGATCATCAAGTAGCCAATTTATGATAATTTCTGGATTAATATCCTCTAAGGCAACGTTCATACACATCCTTAACATAATCATCACCAATGGTTAGATTAATCCATTGAGACCCATTACTCCAAATTATATAAGAAATTTACCAAATTTCACAATCTTAATGATTAGACCAATTCATCAATATCTCACACTTTTTAATAAATCTCGGATCCCTAGTAGGTATAGACGTACCTTTAAACAAGTTCATCGTGTATCTAATACAACGACATTTTTAATTAATCAATTTCACTTCCCATGGTTGTTAGTCAAGAATAATTTGTTTGCACCATGCTACTAACCAAACTTGATAACTCATACCATAACAATTAATTCATTTAATTAAAACCTCTTAGTCAAGTATGACAAGACATCACTTAAAGGTTTTAACACCTCCTTTCAGAAAAGATAGGCATTAAACTTCAACATCCGAAATAATCCAAAAGAAATACATAAAACCAAAGCTCTCACATTTTAACGAACTTGCAATAGAAAACTTTCTTTGTCCAAAATATCAAATGAATAAACGAGTCATATTTTCCAATAAGAAAAATAGAACAACCATGGAAATATCAATCTCGCCAATGAACAATGTTCACAAGTAGCAAAAGCAACTCAACAGTTGAAAGAGCCAATAATTGCTCCATAACACAAATGGAGACCAAGTGAAATTCCAACAAATGCCTTGTAACCAATATCCCAAGAAAATTCATCAACCGCAACTATACCCAGAATTGGCCTAAATCAAGCTCAAGAAGAGAACAAGTTCTCTAAAGAAACTCACCCTCAACACCTGTAACTATGGTACTCTGGGTAACCACTTCACTATTCTTATACCATGAACGGTGGTGTAACCTGGCAAAGCCCAAGGCCACAACCACGACCTCAACCTCTCAACAACAACTATCATCACACATAACCATCATAATAATCAAATCATAAGCATTCATAATCAATTCATAACAGCAATTATCAATACGACATAACGAAAACGTAATGCAATGCTTCACCCATTCCCATCTTACTGTGCATAGTTTGTCAATTTAATAATTATATTACCACAGATCTAACACCCGCTCTGATACCAACTGTAACTCCCTAGCCCTCATGGGCCTAGAATGTTACTAAAGAAAACATAACATAATTATAAACTAAGATTTTCCTCCACAATTCGGCAGAATATCATTTGTAACTTTTAACATTTGAGAAGATAAATAAGCATCTAACAGAAATCTAAGTACGATAATACGGTAACAGACTTAAAGATAATAATCATAAGGATTACCATGGAGTCCATTTGACTCTTATTACAATTAATCATAAACACCTCGAAGGGTGGACATAAAAACTAAAATATTATGTTTTATGTTTCTCCAATTCAACTTAAGTTGCTGATTTATTAAGATTGGTGTTTATTGAAGTAAAGAGTGCATCTGATGATTCTAGCCCTTCCCATGCATGACATCCTCACAAGGGGTATGTAAAATAAATAAACAAGCAACAAGCGTGAGTCCAGGACTCAACAAAGTACAATTAAGACAATAGAACAAATATCATAAACAAACTTTCCTTCTATCCCGATCAATCATCCACAATAATATCACAACAACTCAACTATCACTGCCATGCAATGCATATACCACAAATGCACATACTTTTGTCTTTTACATATACTAGTAATGCGGAGTATGCATCCGTTGATGCATACCCATGCATGTGCCTTCTAGCACAGGGACCTCAAGCCCACACTCCACGAGTGTGGGGACCTCATGCATGTCTAAAACATGACAGGGACCTCAATTATATCAACACTTGGCTACCACGTAGTCCAATACTCAAGGATTGTGTAATGATGCACATGAGCCATTGCACTTAATCAACATATGCATATAACAACAACTGTAGGACTATGAAAAGCTGACGAACTTGATTTGACACTGCCTATATCTGAGGGGATCCTTTGATCTGCTCTATCATTTATGCAAACTCTTTTAACAACTTTTGTCTTAGTTCATCTTTGACGTAATTTCTGCTAAAATTGGCCGATCCTGGGTACCAAGTCAAAGACAAACTTGACTTCTGATACAGTTGCATGCTGTATAGATCATTTGCAATAACAATTGCATACTCTCTTCGGATATGGACATTATGCAATGGTTAGATTCTTCAACCATTTACAGCTTATCTCACTACTATGCAAAATGATGAGTTGGAATTCAACATCACATTCCATGGTTACGCTCTCTGACGTTCAAACAACATGACTCAAAGCTTGATTACTCAACTTGCAATAACACATGCTTAGAGAGATATCCAATACTTTAATGTTCAACAATCCTTTTTCTTCAGAACTTGCATACAAAGATGTCTACTTTTCTGCTCTCAAACAAAAGAAAAGATTACAACTATTTTCTGACTTTATTGCCACAAACGGAAACATGGCGCTACATAATCTGGTATCACCAATCTATGCTTCCTTGGTAACATTATCACACAAACGTCTCTTCTTTGACTGCTTCATTGGACACACGGATCATGCTACGTTACCACCTGCTATGGGAGTTATGATCTTGATTGACACAACTTCTAGCATTCTGCCGTCTGGAGTGAGTGACTGGTTCTTCTGAGGACACTGGTTGACGTAGTGACCTTTTCCACGACAACTTTAGCATACACGTGTCGAGCCTTGTGATTTTTCTGATGAGACTACGGTAGAACGACTATCCTTCTTGGAGGTTGAAGCTTGTCGCTTTGCAGAGCATTGCTTGGCAAAGTGGCCTTTCTTACCACACTCGAAACACACTCCTGATGATACTGGCTTGCTTCTCTTTTGAGGTGGGTTGCCAAGGTCAATATTCTCTTTTTGTGATTCTTTATCTGACATATATTGCACTGACAACGGTTTGCCTTCTTGTGTTGCAGAAGTCAACATTGAATACATGGGGCATTGGATTGGACAATGATCATCGCCTTCACATAAGAAACATGTGATCTTGCTCATTAGACATTCCGCAACGGAATGGTTTCCTTCGCAACTAGAATAATTGATATTGTGCTCATCGGTGCTATGGCCCATTTCTCCACAACGGGTACATGCACAATCTTCTGACTTATCTAGTTGGTAGAACTTCAAATGCTAGAGCACAATCTTCTGACTTATCTAGTTGGTAGAACACTCGGTCGAGCTCCTTCTCCCCGCGACGATCCGGTGAGTTCCAAGAGCCCTAGAGCTGCCCATGCGTGTGCCATTTTTGCTTAAGCACGGCCAGTTTTGACATTGCCATTTTGGACAAATCGCTCCACCGCCATTCCTCACTGCGCCGCCGCGTAAGATCGCCGGAGCTCTCGCCGCCGGTACCATTAGGTCTGCCCCGACGAGGCGGTTCCATTTTTACCACTCACTCATGCCACCACACCCCCTGCCGCTGGCGACAAGCTTGGGAATCAAGCTCTCAGCGCGGGCTCTGCCTGGTCCGAATGGAGACAGCGCTGTGCGAACGTCATTAATTAGGGTGAATCTTTGTCTTTCAGACAAACCATTGATTAGGACTCTTTTAATCACCGCCATGTCCCAATGACAAGCGGGCCCGACGCAAAACAGAATTGGTGCCTCAGTTAATTCCTGGTGTCCTTTAGTCGCCGACTTGTGGGCCCAAGGCCATTACAATACAGGGTTCACTGAGTGGAACAAATAGTGTTCGGGTAGACCAAGGGTCCATGCACTGTATTGGTGAACCATGAGACTAACGCGTGGGTTCCACCTATAAGCTTTTGGAATGTTCGCCATTAGTCATGAAGCAAAATACGCTTTCCATGTCTAGAAAACGTAAATCTATTGAAAGCCGTGAGAGAATGCGCTTTCATAGTTAGGAAAACGTATTTCTTAATTTATTTGGAATTTCCAAACCGAGCCAACCTAGAACCTTAATAACTTTTGCTAGGAAACTCCAAATGAGTTGATTCTTATCTTTAAATTCATGTAAAATCATAATCTACCTAAATATGCAAAAATATTTTAATTTGGTTATTGTTTGAATTCTGTTTGCATTATTTAATTGATTTCCGGCTCGGGGCGTTGATTGTGCGAACGAAACCTCTAACGACCAACCAAGCTTATATTCAGAACCTGAGCAAGGCAAGCACCCCCTTTGATCATATTGATCCCAATATTTTACTTATTGTACTTTGTTTTGTAAATTCTATTATTGCATGCGCGTATGTTTAATATTAAATTGCTATGTTTGGGAGGTGGGTAGCTGTAAATCCTATTCGTTGCATGAATTATTTTGACATGTTGATACCCCTACTTTGTTAACATTAGGATATTGGTTAGATAATATATAATGTCATTTGGGAATTTTGAATGCGAGCTATCGCACAAATGCTTACTAGAACGATAGATTTTCCGGAAAGAGATGTAAAAGGATAATATGATAGACGTGAATTTGGGAGATTGATGAAAAGGTTCAGAGGGGGGTGTCTCTGTTATTTTCAATTAAAAACAAAATGCAAAACCTAGTTTTGGACGCCAAGAAGTTATATTATATTACGAAAAGAGTGGGAAAGGAGCCTCACTCAGATATAGGGGAGATTCTCGCCGAGTCAATTAAGGACCGAACACCGGCAACTCCAATCTAAGACAAAGCGTACAACCACATATGCTTTACTGGGATGGCCTTATCTAATTAAGTTATCGAGAGCTAGCCTTGCATAAGGGGTAGGCAATAGACGTGCCACATACCGAAGGAATGGTATGCCGACACAACGACGGATGCCTCACTAGGACGGGGATGGGCAAAGTGTGAAAAACGTAGCACCTAGACGGGTATGACTGGGTTCAGTAAGGAACAACATTCGACGGGCTAAGTGCAAGGTTAGGGCTAGATAATGTAAAGGCTTAGACACGTGCTCTAGACTGCTTACTAGTGGCGAATCTAGAATGAAAATAGAGGGTGGGCTCAGAGTCTCAAATAGTTAAACTAATTTGCAATCAAATTCATATATGAATAAAAGCAAAGCAAAACAAACAAACAATACAATGAAGTTACTTTGCTAATGGAAAGTGCATCCATAAAACATGTAAATCTGGTTTCAGTGGGTGACAACCTGCACATCAAAATTAGAAAAATTAGTGATACAATTTCACATTGTACATAAATGATTATGAACATTTGAACTAAAAGAACCATACCACTAATTGAGTATATACCACACTATATTCTAACACGCAAATAAATTACTAATTAAGTAATGAGTTGACACGCACAAAGAATTCAAAGAAAGACACAAGTACATAGTAAATCAGCGAGCTCAAAGAAAGACACAAGTCACACACTAGTCAACAGATCAAGATTCAACTTCGGCACTAGAGGCTTCACTGTTCTGCTCAAAGAAAGAGACCTTGTTTACTCCTCACCCTCTCCTCGTCTCCCGATTCCAGCTTGCTGGCGATGGCGATCCTCAAGAATTCAGCTCCCAAATCCCAATTCCAGATTTCCATCGCCCACTCAAAGTCCTCAGCCTTAGCTCAATTCCTCGCTTAGCTTCCAAAGACTAACCACTCACGCCACGCCACCCCTCACTCCCGCTCGGCGCTCCCCTCCCTCATCGGCAGATGGCGCCCACCCAGCTCACCATGGCAAGATAGGCCCCCCCCCACCTCGCGCCTCGCCTCCTCCTCTCCCAGCTCCTCAAGGCTCCCGGCCCGCTCCCTCGGTCGACGGCTCCTCCATGAGCCGCAGCTCCTCGGTCCTCGCCTCACTGCTCTGCCTCACCTCCTCACGAGATCCGACCACCGGTGGGCCATGCGCGACGGAATCTCACTGCCGCCTCCACGCCTCAGCTCGGCGCGCCTCAGATCTCCGATTGGAGAATTTTGATTGGGGAACATGAGCTACAGGTGTGTGTGTGGGGGGGGGCGTGGTCATGAACTCATGATGTGGGATCTGGGATGATGGATGCGAGCTGAGGTTGCCCTCGGCCATGGCCGTCGCCGGCTAGAGCTTGGATGTTGGGGTTGATTGGGGCCATGGGGGAGGGGGGTTCAGCACTAGCGGAGGGGAGGCTAAAGCCTCATGAAGCCCCCCTGCTGGAATCGCCCCTGCTGCTTACCTAAGGTAGTGAGCGGTGGCATCGATAGGTGCCAGACAAGCTAGAGAAATTGTGTTATGTGGGTAAAGTGTACACCTTTGTAGAGTGTAAATCTATTATAATAGCCATGCTCGCGGTCATGAGCGTGCTTAAATTGTTGACCTAGTGGGTATAGATTTGATTTTCACAAAAACTGTCTTATCGAGAAAACATGGGAAATGGTTGGTGATTTGTTGAGTTAACTACCGACTTATGGTTGAACATGAAATGATGCTCGCAGCCAAGGAGGGTTGCATGTTGTAGACATTATTATTGGTGATTCATTCAATTACTTACTTATTGTCCTGTTATGAATATTGCAAATAAAATCTGCTTAACGCAAAATAACTTGTAGCATAGAGCCTTCTCTTTGAAAGCCTTGCATCTAATATAACTTTTGTGATATACTACAAGTCTTGCTGAGTACATAAGTACTCAAACTTGCTTATGTTGTTGTTTAGAGTATGAAGAGGAGCTGATACTAGACGACACGTTTTTTGCACCTGGGACCGAAGGGTTCGGTGACGGGTCTATCTAGGACCTTGTACCTTGTCAGGTTGCCTAAGGATTGGATGGGCAAACCACTAGGACTTTGCTGCTTTTGTCTATACGTCCACTGCTACTCCATTCTGTTTAGTACCTGTTATATTTGGCCAGTCGATCGGCCTTTGTAATGTAATAACTGTACCGGTTAAGTTAAGTACTCTTTTGCTGTATTTTACATATGACTGTATGGGTGTAAATGCCAAGAGTTATGAATGTGTACTAGCCACTGATCATGGGACTAGTATGGTACACACATAAGATCTTCGGTATTCCACGCCTGGGGTCCGATAACGCTGGTATCGAGCCATACTGACTGTAGGACAAGCGCTAGACAGAATGGCCAATAGATTAGGACATGGATTAAAAATGCAACCTAATCTAATCATAGGAATGATTATGAAAACTTAAGGAGTTTTTGCTAAACCTTATCCTTCTTAGCATTCTCCCAAATTTGGAACTTAGAATCTACCGTGTATATTTGTGCCATTTCCTGGATCAGTAGCTGGCACACACAGTCACATTGTTGGTTCAAACACATATCACAAAAATGTAAAGCTATTGCATAATATTAAACAAAACGTAAATATACCTTACGGCTTTTGACTTGCAGAATGGCTGAGCAGGCCAAATACTTTTCAGAGAACAACAGCGGAAGCAGATTCAGAGTAGAACGTGTGGAACCCTCACGATATGCCCACCGGCATTCGACTGTGGGCTCGCGACCTAGTTCTTGGCCTTCTTGATCTTTAGTCTTATCTAATGCTCATAATTGTCCCTGAAGTCTTCTTTTAAGCTTACTGACTAAAAGAATATAAATAGCGAGCATGAGTACACAACCGTACTCGCGAGCCAATACACAATGCAATTATTATAGATGTAAAGCTAATCAAAGGAAAGGCTTATGGTTCTTTTATTTTGCACAAAGCCACTTCTTGAAATAGATTAAGTTATAGCAAATCCTGAGACTTGGCATTTTACTAACACAAGTTTTATAAACTGAGTTTTTGTTTGCAAAGTACTAGTGGAGATTTCATCTGCTATACCATTGAGTGGCTCCATCCACTCAATGCTCAAGATATCCCGTAATTACCACTGGTCCCTGACCAGGCCATTTCAAATCCCTAGGGACCCGCCCCACCTTTTCCATTTCATCCACAATTTGTTTTTATAAAAAGGAAAGCTATATCAAGCATGTTCTCAGCACCGCTCTTGACCGTGAGCACAGCTATCCAGATAGTTTTCTTACTCTGTAGAGTTCGTACACTTTACCCACAAGAGATAAATCAACTTATACTAACTCAACACACTTCCGTAGGTGTGTGGCTAATGTTGATTATCACAAGGCCTTTACCACCTTATCGCACTTTCATGCTGCTAGGTATCACCTCCTTAGGCCAAGCCACCGGGAGGTCTCCCATTGGCGCCGTGCAGATCGGCGACTCCCTTTGCCCTTTGTACACTCCACACATCCACTAGTGGTGAAATTGCGAGGAGACGGACAAATTAGTTAACTAGGTCTTAAGTGTTAAGACTTGTGGTTGAACTGTTTTACATAAGAGGTCATTACCAGATTCGGTCTTTAATTGACTTGGGCGGTACATCCACATACCAACTTTCTCTCGTGCACCCGGCACGAGCCACTCTTTCCAGCCACCTGAGTCGAAATCTATTTTTCAGGTTTTCCTTTGTTTTTAAAATATCCTTTAATCCAATATACCGGCCAAAGCTTCGCCTCGATCGCCCAAATTCATTTTCAAATATTTTTAATGAGGTTTTGGGCAAATTAATGCTCATAAGACAATGTATCTAAGCAAGGCTAAGCATGACACTTAGATACGCACTTATAAACCAAAGATGTTAACCATTAATTCTAGGGTGACAAAGGATAGTGTTCAAATTCAAGGATTGAAAGTTTATACACAATTATTTTTAAGGCATTAACTATGAGCTAGACCAATATAGTTGTATAAAACATAGCAATTCAATTTCATAATTTAAAACAATATAATTGCAAACAGTAGGTGTAATATGATCAAAGTATTGACTCGCCTTGCTCAATATTCTGATACGACTCAATATGTTGATAATCGTCTTGCTCAACATTCTGATAAAGCCCAATATCATGATAATCCTAGTCTTATTCTTGTTCCGTCTCGGACTGGTGTCCCATCATAGCTTCAGATTCTATCTACGCAGATTACGTCTAAATCCAAGAGCGACTGAAAACAACCAAATGAAATCCAATAAATCAAAATACATACAAACAGAAAGAAATACTTCGAATTAAAATAAACACATCTAACAGTACTTTGAAAGACGTATCATTTCAGATGAGACCAATTCATACTCATCTAGAGTTGTTGAAGGAAATACTTCAGATGAAGTATAACCGAGAAAATTGATGAAGGAAATACTACAGACAAAAGTATATTCAAAGGAGTTGATGAATAAAATACTACGATAAAAAGTATATTCAAAGGAGTTGATGAAGGAAATACTACAGACAAAATACATCCGCTGATAATTGGAATGAAGGAAATTCTTCAGACCAAAGTAGATAATTCTAAGAGAGAGAGAGAGAGAGAGAATGTTCACAGGAACATTCCTCACTGGTTAACTGGATGGGAGAGATTACCTAGTTAACTGGATGGGAGAGATTACTTGGTTAAGTAATACCCTCAGATATGCTTTCGGATTACGAATCGTCCGACAACTGGGGACGGATAGTGGTAGATGGTGGCTAAAGTCTAGGCAATGTTGTCTTCCTTACTTTAACTACACTAGTTCTTTGATGATTTCATTTTAGGTTCTAACCACTAGTTAGTATTACTGCGGCTGCAATTTGCTAGTGACAATTTCATTTACTAAGGTTAACTAATTAATTAACCTACTAATATCTTCATACAATGACATACTAATTAACCTAATTTATTAAGTCATTATCATAGTAGTGATGGCCTAGATGAATCATCTCAGTATAATTCCTAAGTGAAGGTGTCTGGTAATTTTGTTGATAACAGCTTATTGGCTACCTTCTAAACACATACTATTGTCATCCTAAACATTTCCAGCTATTCTCTAATTACTTGATTTGATCAATTTTATTAGGATGTCACTAGCTCACTAACAATGTCATTTTACCTTATCTGATCATGCATTTCCAAAATTGAGGATTGGCTAAGAGAATGAGTATTTGTTAGCTAAATTTCTTAATACTCCAAATATTCATCTTAAGTTACTCTCTAATTTAAACATGTAACTCTAGATTAATATTCAAGCCCAGAATTATACACTCGATTGAGGTCTAAAGCTAATAGAATCACTAAAACTCCTAACTACTTGTATTAACCATGTCATTGGCGTCGCCATCTCTAAATTTTCTCGATTTTGCTCCCTCTTGACTATCATACAAATGAAAGTGCTTAATGGGTCAATGAATTACTTGATTTAGCTATTGTCAAGTGATTTAGCTATCACATGAGTTTATGAACCTATAGTCATTTGATTCTTATCTAACGCTTCTCAATTCATATATGTTACTACTGACCAAACTTTCTCAAAATGGTAAGCTCACGTTACTACCTTCCAACATCAAATTTTCACCCTTTCTATTTACTCAACCGACAACACAAACTATGTATGAAATTAAGTGCTGCTATAAAGTGATTTGTAATTATGAATCCTCCTGTGGTTGTCAAGCCTAGTTACTAATATTTGGTCCTGAACACCTAAGGGCAGGCTTACTGTCATTTTAGTTTTCTCATCTTCAGACTCCCTTCTCTGATCAAACATCAAGCAAATGCATAAGACAAACTATATTTGAACTAAAGTGCCACTCTCAATTTCAATCCTAAATTTTGTTAATCAATTTGAGTGACCAAATGGACATTTACATAATTTGTTGGCAGTAATTGTGTTGGTTTATCTAAGGAGGTTCCACTGTCAGTAAACACACACGCACAAAGATACATACATACACAGAGAAGGGGGAAGCTGAGGAGAACAGAGGGCCAAAGGCGGCTCGGGCATGCTTCACCGGCGGTGATAGGGACACCGGCGATGGCCGTGCGTGAGTAAAACAGGACCAGAGCGAGGAGACGGGTCCAGGAGTGGTGGAGGAATGGCCAACGGTGGATGGGAGCGGCTGGACGGTGGTGCGCAGTGGCTGCACCTAGAGGAGAAACGGGGCGGTGGAGCACCGGTGAGAGAGGAAGAGATTTTGTGCGAGCATGAACACGAGAGGAGTGGTAGGAACTCACCTGGCCAGACCATGGAGGCGGAGGGAGGCTGTGGTGATCTGGCGGCAGGAGCTTGTGACGGTGCGGCGGGTGCTCCGTGGCGACGATGTTGAGGAGAGTGTTGGAATTAATCCTTCCTGTAATAGCTTATTCAATCCTAGTTTGAGTCAAAGTTAGTTAGAAAATTGAGTCCGAGTCGTACTCGTTTCGAGTCGAACTCGTAGAAAATATGTCCGAGTCTGGTGTTGAGTCCTCGTACTCAAGCCTATATAAGTCACCATGGAGTCTTGTATTGATGTAAGAAGTCATGAGTTGAGAAAAGCAGTAAAAACAAAAAGAGGAGCAATTGCTCCCGAAACTAATCGCGTATTTTTCCGCCTCGAGTACTATTCATTATGACTACTGTTCATCTAAGCACTATTCATCCAAGTACTGTTCATTCGAGTGCTGGCTGAAGGGTTATGAGCTGCTGTGTAGTCGTGGAAGGTTAAGACCACTCCTAGTCATAGAACCTGGTCGTAGCGTGAGGAGGATCAACTACATCCTGGTGGAAGGAGTTTTGGACTGGTCGGAGAGAGTTCCGACCACCTGATCGTAGGTGGTACAATCACGTGTGGTATTAGAGTAGTGTATGAAAATTGGTCCTCCGACTCTAGAGAAAAAGAGACCGATGGTTCCCAACGGATCTTCGTTGACAACAAAGGATGGCCCAAATTATTGCCAGATCCGGTTCTCACTTGAGGAACTATCCGCTTGGGCTATGAAGATGCGAGTGAATGTGCGTGCCCAGGGAGTCTGCGACGCAGTAGCCGATCCAGTCGATCAAAAGGGAAAGATCGATCCAAAAGGAAAGACTGAGGAGGTCGACTTGAAGACTGATCAAACAGCATTGGCGCTGATCTATGCTGCGATACCCGACTCGATGCTCAATCAACTTGTCAGGAAAGATACAGCTCGGGAGGCCTGGGTTGCTCTTCGTACTATGCATGAAGGTGTGGATCGAGTGAAGAAAGTTCGTCTCCAAACACTCCGAGGGGAGTATGAGGCATTGCATATGGGCGAAACTCAATCAGTGGATGAGTTCGCAGAAAAATTGACTGCGGTGGTCAATGAACTTCAAGCTCTTGGCGATAAACTGGAGGAAATTGAAGTGGTCGAGAAATACTTGCGAGTACTACCCGAGAGGTACGTACCTGTGGTAACAACTCTTTTCTATTCCAGCGATCTTGAGAGCATGAAGCTGGAAGAGGTAACTGGGTCTCTTAAAGCACATGATGGGCTACTGAGAGGTTGCAAGGCTCGCAACGATCAAGCCTTATTTGTGAAAGCTGAGCCTAAGGGAGAGAACAAGCAAACTCAACGAGATTATTCATCAAATCAAGGTGGTCGTGGCTCTACTTAGCGCGGCTCTACTTGGCGTAGCCGAGGAGGTCGTAGCCATGGTCGTGGCCAAGGTGGTCGTGGAGACTCTGCCGGACGTGGCTATAAGCCTGGTCGTGGCAACGGTGAGTTCAAGCAAGAAAAGTCAAAAATTAAATGCTTTGAGTGTGATAAATTTGGACATTATGCTTCTGAGTGCCGAAGTATTATCAAATGCTTTGAGTGTAAAAGTTTGGGCATTATGCTTCTCACTGTTGAAACAAGAAAGATAAGGTGGAAGCAAATTTGTCACAAGCTCAAGAGGAGAGGGATCCGGCTCTATTGCTTATCGTTGGCAAAGGGAAATTGTCTGGGCTGGTCATGCTTGATGAAGGGATTCACCCAAAGCTACTGAAAATTGGTGAAGAGGTGATCGACACAGATGTGTGGTATCTTGACAATGGAGCTTCCAATCACATGACTGGACAATTGGGAAAATTCAGGGAACTCAACAAGGAGTTTCGTGGGCAAGTAAAATTTGGAGATGGTTATGTTGTATACATAGAAGGCAAAGGTTCAATTCTACTCCAATGGAAGAATGGAGAGCAAAGACTATTGTCAGATGTCTACTACATCCCAAGACTTTGCAACAATATTATTAGCCTGGGGCAACTAACTGAAGATGGTTGTGATATAGCATTACGAGGCTCTTTGCTGCTTCTACATGACCGAGATGGAAAGCTACTGATGAAAGTACCTCGTACACCAAACAGGCTATATAAGATTCAACTGGATACATGCAAGTCAATATGTTTGAATGCAAGTCTTGAAAACCCTGCGTGGTTATGGCATGCAAGATTGGGGCATGTGAACTTTCGATCTTTGAAACAGATATCAGATAAGAAGATGGTCCTTGGTCTGCCACATATTGGTCATCCTATTCAAGTTTGTGAAGGTTGTATCATTGCCAAGCAGACAAGGTTACCTTTCCCAGCACATGCGACTCACAGAGCCTCACAACCATTGGAGCTGGTGTATATTGATATCTGTGGGCCTATTAATCCCACTACTCATGTTGGAAACAGGTACTTCCTTCTTCTGGTTGACGATTATTCAAGAGTAATGTGGGTTTACATGCTTAAGAAGAAGAGTGAGGCTAAAGATGTGTTCCAGAAGTTTGTCAATCTTGATAAAACTGAGACTGAACACAAGCTAAAAGCCTTGAGATCAGACCGAGGAGGAGAATTCTTGTCCAGGGAATTTGAGTCAATTTGTGAGACAAGGGGCATCACCCGATTCTTCACTGCTCCTTACAGCCCCCAGCAAAACGGAGTGGTGGAACAGAGAAATAGGGTGGTGATGGACATGACACGAAGCCTGTTGAAAAGCAAGTCCATGCCATGCAAATTCTGGGCCGAGGCAGTAAGACACGCGGTGTACATTCTCAATCGAGTTCCAACAAAAGCATTAGATGGAATCACACCGTATGAAGCATGGAGTGGAATAAAACCAAATTTGGAGCACTTAAGAGTGTTTGGTTGCTTAGAATATGCTAAGGTAACCACGTATTTGAAGAAACTCGACGACAGAAGCCAAAAGCTGATTTATTTAGGCGTCGAGCCAGGTAGCAAAGCTCACAGATTGCTTAACCCTATTGACAGTAAGATCATTGTCTCCAGAGATGTTGTCTTTCAAGAAGATCAACAATGGCAGTGGGAATATAATCAAGAAACAAGTCAAGAAATACAAAAATTGGTTTCTTTCACTGTTGATGGAGAGGACAATGATAAACTCGCTTCACCTATTGCCGCTACAACACCAACTGGGTCACAATCACAAATTCTGGATACAACTGTTGTAGACACCAACAATGATGTTGGGGCAACTGAAAGCTCAGGTGAGTCTACTCTAGAAACTGTAACACCAAAATACATAAGTTTGAGGGACATATATGACCATACTGAGCCTATGGATCATATGGGAGATCTCAGATATGATGAATGTGGAAGAGCTCACGACTTCCAGGGAAGCATGGAAGGGGGAGCACTAGAGAAGTGCAATGGAAGTTGAGTTGGAAGCAATTGAGAAAAATAACACTTGGAAGTTGACTCCTCTCCCACATGGTCATAAACCCATAGGATTGAAGTGGGTATATAAACTGAAAAGAGACACCGAAGGCAACATTGTGCGTTATAAAGCGAGACTGGTTGCTAAGGGGTATGTTCAAAAACAAGGAGTTGACTATGAAGAGGTCTTTGCACCTGTGACAAGACTTGAAATGGTGAGAGTACTTCTTGCACTTGCTGCACATTATGGTTGGAAAGTTCATCACATGGATGTCAAGTCGGCATTCTTAAATGGTGATCTCACCGAGGAAGTATATGTCAATCAATCTAAAGGTTATACTATAAAGGGCCAAGAAGACAAGGTTTACAAGTTGTCAAAAGCATTATACGGTCTCAAACAAGCGCCTAGGGCCTGGAACCGCAAACTAGATGATAGTTTGAAGAAACTTAGTTTTGAGAGATGCAATCAGGAGCAAGCCCTGTATAAGAAACAGGAAGGCACAGACATAACTATAATTGATGTCTACGTGGATGACTTGATTGTCACGAGGCCGATATTTCAAAAGTTCAATCGCTCAAACATCAGATGATGAGAGAGTTCGAAATGAGTGATTTGGGACTTCTCAGTTTCTATCTAGGTCTTGAGGTAGAACAAAAAGGTCACAACATTTCGATCAAACAGTCAGCTTATGTAAGGAAGATTCTTGATAAAGTTGGGATGGTAGATTGCAATTCATGCAAATATCCAATGGAACCAAAAATAAAATTGGAAAAAGATGATAATGCAGAACTGGTCGATGCTTCTAATTATAGAAGCTTGAATGGTTGTTTGTGCTATTTGTCGCACAACCACTGCACCTAAGTTATGCGAATGGAGTTGCAAGCAGATTTATGGAAAGGCCAACCAAAACACATGAGCGGTGTTGAAACATATTACGAGGTATGTGGTGGCTCTATTGATCATGGGTTAATTTATTCCAAAAGGAACAAGCGCCGTTGCTAGTTGGATATAGTGACAGTGACTTGGCTGGAGACTTAGTCAATAGAAGAAGCACCACAGAACAATCTTCTTCTGTATGGCAACATGGTAACATGGTGTTCTCGAAATGTAAGAGCGTAGCATTATCCGATTCTTGGCTAAATTCATGGCAGCGACCTCGGCGACTTATCAAGGAATCGGCTAAAGGGTTGTTGCAAGAATTGCAAGGAGAAGATTCGAACCATTTGAGTTGTATGTCGACAACAAGGCAAAGATCGTTAATGAAGAACCCAGTATTTCACGAAAGGAGCAAACATATTGATACACATTTTCACTTTATAAGAGAATGTGTTGAGGAAGGACTGGTCGATGTACATCATGTACCAACAGATCAACAAAAGGCTGATATCCTAACAAAAGCATTGCCGCGAGTGCAATTTCAGAGGATGTGTGATTTAATTGGTATCCATGTTCTCACTGATGATAGTCAGGATTAGGGGGAGTGTTGGAATTAATCCTTCCTGTAATAGCTTATTCAATCCTAGTTTGAGTTAAAGTTAGTTAGAAAATTGAGTTCGAGTCATACTTGTTCCGAGTCGAACTAGTAGAAAATATGTCCGAGTCTAGTGTTGAGTCCTCATACTCAAGCCTATATAAGTCACCATGGAGTCTTGTATCGATGTAAGAAGTCGTGAGTTGAGAAAAGCAGTAAAAACAAAAAGAGGAGAAATTGCTCTCGAAACCAATCGCGTATTTTTCCGCCTCGAGTACTGTTCATTATTACCACTGTTTATCCGAACACTATTCACCATGAGTACTGTTCACTCGAGTTCTGTTCATCCAAGCGCTATTCATCCGAGTGCTGTTCATCCGAGTGCTGGCTGAAGGGATACGAGTTGCTGCGTAGTCGTGGAAGGTTAAGACCAGTCCTAGTCATAGAACCTGGGCGTAGCATGAGGAGGATCAACTACATCCTGGTGGAAGGAGTTTTGGACTGGTCGGAGAGAGTTCCGACCACCTGGTCGTAGGTGGTACGATCACAGAGAGGGGGAGCTCCGATGGGTGGGGGAGATGGCTAGAGGGGGGGCAAATTGGTGCTCCAGTAGGTGTGAATCGGCTGGAGATGCATCACGCAAGGAGGGGCGGCGCGAGCGGCGGTCTCGGGCCGAAGCCAGTGAAGAAGGCGGCGCACGGGATTTCTACGAAGGAAACATGAATTAGCTGAGGGTTATGAGGAAGGAATGTTGGAACATGATTTGACACTCCCCGATTGTGAAGAGGAGCTCCGGGTCGGCCGGCACGGAAAAAGTAGCGGCGTGGCGGCTTGTCAGCCGAGTGGGTGGGAGCGGTGCTTGAGAGCCAGGTGCAGCAGTGCGAAGGAGGGCGGCGGGTACGCCAAGGTCGGCGGCTGGTCTTATGGGGAACGGGAGGCGGCGGGAGAGCATGTGTAACATCCCTATTTTCCTGAGTTTTTGAAAATTTTGAAAACTTTAAAAGTTAACCATTTGGTTTTATTAATTTGCCCAAGCTTCACTTGTAATTTAGAATTTCAAAAGCAGTTTAATTTGACTTAATTAAAACTTGAACTAATTAAAGTTGGTTTAAGTTGAGTTTTGTTGGATTTTAAGTTGGTTTTCCCTTTGGCCTTATGTTAAAAATAATTAATTGCAAAAATTAAAAGCAATAGTTAAGCTGAAAATATTTTTACTAAGTCCTAAATAATTCAAGGGATTTCTGTGAATTTTCCTAGAATTTTTGGACAGCTTAAGCTATTTTCTAAAAATGCTTTTGCATTTCTGGTATTTTCTAAAATCAGAAATCCTTGAAAATCCCCCCCTTTGGCTTGGGCCGAATCTCTCCCGGCCCATTCCCTGTTCACCCGCGCGGCCCGCTCTGCGTGCGCATGCCCTTCCCCATCGGACACTGTCCGATCGAAATCGGACGGCCCGCGTTCGCCCGCGCCTCCGCCGCTTCCTCTCGCTGTCGCTGACATGTGGGCCCCGCCTGTCAGCCACCACCGACCCGGTCGTCCCCTACCTCCCGCCAGCGCCGTGCCCGGGTCCGCCTCGCTGTGAATCCCGCCGAGCCGCTTCGCTCCCTCGCTGCCCCTAGCCCCCTTGGTCCCCTTGATGGTCGCGCGCCCGTCCCCGCCTCCGCCGCGCCTGTGCGTCCCCCCTTTCTGCCCCCTTCTCTGCGAATCCCGCCGCCTCTCGCCACCCGCCATTAAAGCCGGCATGGCGAGCTCTCCCTTCTCCTCCTCCGGGCCCCCAGTCGCCTATAAAAGCAAGCACCGGGACCGCCTCGCCCTCCTCTCTCTTTTCCCTCACCTCTCTTCCCCTCTCTCCCTCCGAGCCCACCGCGATTGGAGTTTTCCTCGCCATGCCATGCAGCTTCACAGCACCGCCCGCCGCCGAGTCTCCTCCGCTACTTCTGCCCCCCCCCCATCGCATCGCCGAGGCGCACTCCGTCGCGCCCTCGCCCCCCGAGCCTCACCGGAACCCGCTGCCGCCGTCAAGCCGCCAAGCGTCGCCGCTCTTGGCCTTCGCCATCGACCTTCCGTGCCACCACGCTATCGAGACCATGAGCACCAGCTTTGCGTGACCTCCTCTTCACCTGGTGCCCTCGCCGCCCGGCCATGTGCGTCGTTCACGCGGCGACCATTGGGCCGAGCGCCATTGTCGGGGTCCAGCGTGGCAAGCCACGTGGCTGCCACCGTGGCACCGCGTCACCCCCCCTCCGCTGACGTGGCTGCCCAGTCAGCAGCCCGAGTGGATTTCTCTGATTTTCTTTAGGAAAATAATTCTGGAAAATCAGGAAAATCTCCATTTCATCATTTTATGTGTTTTTCCAACTTCCTTTGGCCATAACTTTCTCATTCGAACTCCGATTCGAGTGATTCAAAATTTTAAATTCATATAAATTCCTTGTATTCCTATTAGTATTTATTTGGTATTTATTTGGATTTTATTTGGAGTTGTTTTATTTATTTAGCTTTGTTCGCACGTGTAGATTCCGGCATTTCGGAAGATTTCGCAGACCCAACGACCGAAGCACCTCTACTCTTCAACGAAGGCAAGTCATAGTCCTTTGATCATATTGAACCCATCTTTATAAAAGTATATTGTTTTATATAAGCATGCATTGCTAATTTTATAATAATTGGTTTCGGGATTAGTTAATTACCTAATTGCCATTATACCACCTTGATAAATTGTGATCGACATGTATCCTTGAATGACATAATCCTTGGACACCCTAGGATGGATTATTTTAGTTGACATTATTGAAATACAAACATGGGTATCGTGTTTGCTTAGCCATGCTTTTGTAGACGCGATCTCGCCTTGAATCAAGAATATTAGTTTACCCCAACATGACCGACGCGTGGCTTGTGTAGTAGCGCCGTTGTTCTTGATTAAAACGAAGTGTGGTCCTGTGTGAGACTACCACATTTGTTGTCACCTTACTAAAATTTGTGGTGCTAGGACTAGGTGGTCCTCCGGCTGGGTTGAACCCAACCAAGAAGGATTGAACTTGACTAAAGGAATTATGGAACCGTGGCGGAGCCACTTTTGTTAAAAGATGTTGTGCCATGGCTAGGGTAGTCATTTGGTCGGGTTGAACGAAAATGATTTATGCTTGGACGAGTGGGTGGTGGTAAAAGGTGGGTGCTGTAACGCACACATGGAATTAACCTTGAACCATTGATCTGGGCCTTAACCGTACAACCACATGTCTACATTGGGATAGACCTAGCTGACTAATTCGCAATGACTTGGTTCAGTTCTGTTTTGGTTGGGAACGGCGCAAGAGGGGGCCAAATAGAGGCAAAACCTTAGCGAACAGAACTGAGTCAAAACAAAACTTTGTAAAAGCCTTGTCACGTGCTCTAGACTACTTACCAAAGATAGTGAGCGGTGGCATAGATATGTGCCGAACATGCTAGAGAATTCGTGTCTTGTGGGTCAAGCTGTACAACCTCTACAGAGTGTAAAACTATTGAATAGCCGTGTCCCTGCTATAGATATGCTGGTGATTTCATGCAAGAGGTAAAACTTTTGTCGAAAATGTTGGAATGGTTTGGTCAAATCTTGTAGATGGTTACTGGTTGGAAAGTGAACAGGGTGTTCACTAGTTGTTTCAAAGAAACTTGTTTACTTATGTATTAATCTTTTATATTGTGCTTTGCGTCTACTTACCATATTCTTGTCAAATATTGCTTTACGCAAAATAGCCATAAAGCTATCCTTGTCAAACCTTGCATGAATATTACTTGCATACATTTCCTGCGACTTCTCGAGTACATTCAAAGTACTCACGGCTTGCCTCTATTTAAATCAGCAGAGGAGGGTGAACCAGGTGAACTCGAGTTCTATGAAGAAGACTTCTTTGAAGACTATGCGAATTAGGTCGCGTCCCTCACTCGATTGCCGATGGGCATATTGGGTGACCTCCACCAGATGTTTTGTTCTCCGCTACAAGTTTACTCTGTTTTCTTTAGCCCTACGTGGCAACCGTTGTAAGACTTGACCATAAGGTCCCTTTTGCTTAATATTATTAATTTGTCTGCTTTATCTTTTGTTTGGCTGTGTGGTTATGATTACACCAATGTTGCAACTGTGTGAGCTAGCTACTGATTATGGGACTAGTTCAGAATACACAGAGGGTCCTGAGGTTGCATACCCGGGGTCCCGACAGCGGTGGTATCAGATCCATATCGACTATAGGACGTAACCATATATAGTTATCATGGTCGTTTAGTCAAGACTTCAAAAATTTTATTTTATAAATCAAACGAACAATTAATCTGAATAGTATTCTCCTGTCATCTTACTCTATTCTTCCTCATCTTATGCTAATCTCTCCTTATTCCATTCTCAATGTCTAACTTCTTATCTTTCTGAACTTTGTTTCTGAATGTAAAGTGACCCGCTTATCTCGATAATCTCTATAGAATTGAGCTTTGCTTGAAGTCACTCACCCATATAAGATAGATTAGTAGTGAAGTTACCCTTTTAATTTCAGTATCGATTAGTCCAATAGATAGGATCTGTGGCTTGAGTTTTGTTGCCTTTTATAGCTTTCTGGCTATTGTTCGTTGGGTTAAACCGACTTTCCCCAATTAGGTTGTCCCGTCTTTCTCTCCTTTCTTACTCGCCTTTGTGCTTTTTCCTCTTTCCTATTGTGCTTTCTTCCTCTCATCTATTAAACCTGAGAAGATCTGTGCAGATGGTTCAGACCCTGTGAGCACCCGGATTTATTAGGCTCATAATACTTAGTCATCCAATTGACCCTAGTATTATCAACCAAATAAACCCGGTCTCGAGAGATGTATACTTCCCAGAATGCAGTATACATACCTCACAACAAAAGAATGTATCAATTCCATACAACACATAGTACATAAGCAACAAACCAGAAGTTAATATTAATAAGGATAGGTTATTACAAAAGAGGGGCCTTCTGGCCAAATAACAACAAGTACTACTAAGATAACAATGAAGCAAAAGTGCCATAAAGATGGCTATAACACAAAGCCAATCGGTGTGCCTTAACCCTAGGCATCTGACCCGACCGCCAAGCTAGTCGTCGAAGAAGCTGCAACACATAGCACAAAAGTGAGGCTCTTGGAGCTCACCTCCTTCCTCTGCAACGAAAGCCACAAAAATGCCACAACCATGGGCAGATGAGTACGTAAAGTACTCCGCAAGACTTACGTGTAAGATAACAGGCCTATAACATATGCTACATGCAAGCTTTATGTAAGTGGAGGTTGTATGTCTCATTTAGCATAAAGCAACATTTATTTGCAATAAGGTAATACATTTAAAGGCAAGTTATCAAATCTGTTTTTAACATTCAAATACCAAGTTTAACAACGATAATAACAATAAGTAGATAACAACAAACATCCTGGAAATGACTAACCCAATAGTCACCACAACAATAGCATGAACTCCCCGTTCATACCAACCATGTCAAGTTTTAATTAAAGGTTGTAGTCTAATTCTTACGGGAAATAACCAAGCGTGTCCATAACCTAGGACGAGGCTATTCGAATAGTTTTATCCTGCGCAGGGTATACTAATGTACCCACACGTCGACCGCCTTTCCTTTAAGCACACTACCTTTGGTATGCTTGCACGGCTAAGTCCTCTGAGACATTTCCAATGGACGATGCTAATTTTGACCAAGACAACCCACGGGATAAGGACCCAATGGACAGCCTAACCGGTCTCGCCAACGCTCCATTCCCACACCACACACACACACATTTTATCTTTAAAACACACCAACCGAAAGACCCCAATTAGCACCACCCAAAGTACTTAGTCAAGAGAGGTCCCATATCCCCCTCGTGTGGTTAGCACGCATAATTGCTTGGATCAATGGCGCAAGAATTCGGTCCTTGTTGACTCAGGCATACCACCACATCCAAAAACCACACCATCCATCCAATATGCCCAAGTCTAAATCAATCTTTTATTTTCAGTTTTTGATTTTACAAATTAATCAAAGCACAAGTGCTGGACATATAGGAGTAATAATCAGTTTTGAGTGATCAAGACCATCGACTAAGTCGATGATCGCCCATAACTACCGAAAACTAAGCATGTCTAAGCCATTTAAATCGAAACTACTAAGTGATAAGAGCTCATCCAACGAGCTCCCACCACAGCAAATAACCTAGGCTCATGGTAGTAGAGGATAAACAATTCCTACAGATTATGCAACTATAGGCTTGCTAGCGATATTTTAACACAAAGTAGCATGCATACATACAAGTAAAACAATATATTAAGCTTTAAAATAATGGGACAACGATGGAAATGATCAAACTGCTTGCCTCGCTGTTGCTGGTCGATTTGTTGCTGAGGATCGCTCACGGAATCAATACACTCGTCGGCACCTAATCGAAAAGACGAAAAGATTCGATAAGAACGACGAAAACAACAAAGACAACACAGAAAACAAACTCCAAACACTCTGAATTTTCTACAGCAGCAAGAGAGTGATTTTTAGGGAATTTAGCAACAAGAACCAATTGATTTGGATTCTCAATGCAAAAGTTATGAGCAAAACAATTCTGCTCAGCCCTAAAAATACCAAACTGCACTATTCACTAATTTAATTATGAGGCAACATTTTCTAGAAAAGTGGTGATGCTGAGATTTTTACAGCAAAACCAGCACCTCATGAGATGAATAACACAATTGAGTTCATCTCATTTGGAGCTATATTGCACTTTCTACCATTTTTCAAAAACAAGAACTTGAACAAAATTATAATGCACCAGAACTCTTTTTGACAACAGCAACAAGCTCAAAACTAATTTTCATAGTGAGTTCATTAATAGAGGAAACCAACAAAGTTGGATTCACTCAAAAATAATCTACAGAGCATTAGTTATGTATTTTACAAGTTAAGCATCAATTTGAGTGTACATTTAAAGCTAGTTTTGAAACCTATTTGCAAACCCATGTTCTGGAGCTGAACTGGGCTCATAACCATTTTTTTTTATTGGAGCCCAGGTCAAGCCAGAACTAACAAAATTTGAATGACCTCATTTGGATTTAAAACGAAAAAGATATGAAATTCTAAAGTTATACCTTATTTCAGCTTATAATTAAGACTTCACAGGAATTTCTAAAACCCACAAAGACATGGGAGGACATAAGCGGCTCAGATCACACGGGAGGTCCTCAGCGGTTGAGATCTTCCAAAGGAAGATCTAAACTATCAAGATCTCCCGAGGAAGATCTACATCGTCGAGACCTCACAGGGAGGTCTGGGCGGTCCAGATGTTCCAAGGAGGACTTTGATGGTCCAGATCGTCAGGAGGACCTTGACGGTCAAGATCAACCCGGAGGTCATGAGCAGGCCGAGATGATCTCGGGAGGTCATAGCGTCGCAGAACCTCCAAGGGAGGTCAGGACGGCCACGATCGCAAGGGAGGTCTTGGATGCTCAAGATCTCTGGGAGGAGGTCTCGGGCGCCCTGCACCCAGCAAGCGCCGCCGCCGGACATGGAATAAATCTTGCGAGACACAAAGAGGTCAGCGGAGGTCTTAAATCTGCGCGCACGGCGAGATTAAAGACATGCTAATGATTAAGAGGTTGAGCAAATGATTGGCGCATTAAGCGGTGGATCTTTGTCCTAAAACGCAACAACAATGCCGCCGATCTTGTCCGACAAAGACCGAGCTCAAAGATGTGGTCATCGCCACGATCTGAGACCTCGCCGACACCCAATGGTACCGTTGGTCCGCAATAACCATGCGCGCTCAATGGACCTCCTCTCGATGGCGGCGACGGTTTTGAACGCCATGAGCGAGAGGACAACGAAGGCAAGCACGGCCAAAATCCGAAATGCAAAATGAAGCTCAGCGCGACATTCAAGCGTGTGCTCAAACAAAAGCTCATGAAGATACATGCGGGTGCCAAAGAACTAAGGGACTAACAGGAGGAGTACAGGAGGTCCCGAGGTGCCTTTGAGGTCGAGAAAGGAAGGACCGTGCCGGGGAGGAAAGGTGCTCCACTGCCAAAGCTTGACTCAAACTCCACTTTGTCCCCTCTGCAAATGCCCAACAAATCAAGTTAGGACTTGGTCCTAGAGGGTAGGGCACAATTGGAAGCAAGGAGAAAAGGAGGAAAACTCCGGGGACCCTTGTCCACCGAGGAGCTTCAAGCTCCAAAGAAATGGCGACCAGGAGAGCTTCGTGGTTTAGAGCTCACAAGCACAGGGGTGCAAGCAAGGGATAATGGTGTGCAAAGGAAGCCAAGGAAACAGTGGGGAGGTTTTATACTTAGGGCACAGGAGGTCGTAGACCACGGGTTAAGCTCATGGTGAGCTTGGCCCATGGGTCGGTCTAGGGCTTGGACAAGATGTAAAGTTGACATGGTGACAGGCTAGGCATCGGAGAGAGCGAAACCCGACTGCATTTAATGCGGTCAAGAAAGAGTTGTTATAAGGTACACAGATTGCGGCAGCATTAAATCATCGCTTTCGAGCACGCATGCGTGACCGAGGAAGGAGAAGAACAGGGGAGGTCCTTATGACCGTTGGTTAAGCCTTCGGGGAGGTCCTAACCATCGGATTCTATTTTTGAACCATTATGTTTTAAGTGGCTGGGAGGAGGTCCCAGCCACACGATTTGGAAAGGGAGGTCGTGGCCCTCCGATTTCCATAACGCAGATGCGCAAAGGATAAAGGTTAGGAGGTCCTAGCCTTTGGATTTACATCCAAGGGCTCGCACACGAGGAGGACATAATCTGCGTGTGACTTAGAGAAAAGAGGGGAGGTCATGGCCTTTGGATTTAAATCCAAGGCGCACAACCAAAGGGAGGTCTTAGCGGCTGCAGCGCTTGCAACTAAGAGGTTAAGGCCATCAGATCAAGATCTAGTGGCGATGAGAGGGCAAGGGAGGTCATGGCCATGAGATTTATATCTAACGGCTACGACCTCACGTGCGCGGGGAGGTCAGATGTGCACAAGGCACTAGGAGGTCGTGGCCGTAGATTTTAAATCTAACGGCTACAACACACGATGGGGAGGTTGGGTGTGCTAGATTTTGAGGGGAGGTCGTGGGCTGTTGGATCTAATCCAACGGCTACGACCTCAACAAAGTGGGAGGACCTCGCAGGGAAGGTTTGCAGAGGAGGTCGTGGCCTTAGGATTGAATCCAACGGCTACGACCTCAAGTGAGCACAAAATGGAGGTCAAGGTGGTTTGAGCTCGCGGGGAGGTCAGGGCCATGGATTTTGATCCAAATGCCAAGACCTCGATGAGGTGGGAGGTCTGGCGGTATTGATCATGGAGGAGGTCGTGGCGGTTGGATGTTAATCCAACGGCTATGACCTGATCAAGGTGGATAGGAGTTCGACGCTAAGGAGGCGGTTGGGTTGGACCCGCTTTGCACAAATGTTCAAGCCCAAGTCAAACCAGTTTATTTAGATTAATAAACAAGCTGAGACAAAAGAGGATTTATTTGAGATAGCAAATGAACTCCAAATTTGATGAAATTTTAACTGGAGCTTGCTGACAATGAGATTAACCTTGCATAAAATTTCCAGAGGTTATTATGCATTGCATTTTTCTCAGGAAATTCATGAAGGTTGTTCAAGGATTTGTTTTACCTCCAAAATTTATCAAACAAGTTTTACAACTTGTGATATTTTTCAGAGGGTCCCACATCAGTTTTAGGGCCAAGGAAAATATTTTCCAAATGTTTGGCACAAGATTTAAGATAATTGGAAAAGGAGTTTGACTTTTGGTCAACAAGAGCTTTGTGCTTTTGGATTACACAACTCTTGGACTAGAATCACAGAGAGATTAGGGGTTTTCAAGATGTGAGAAAATGTTTTAATTTCTACACATATAATTATACTTGAACAAACCTGTTTAGGTATTTGGGATGTTCTGAGACCAAGAACTTCGGCAAGTCGGGATGAACAAGTGGACCCATTTCGCCACCAACCCCAGCCGCAACAACAGATCAGGGTTTGGGACAATTCATGGTAGCACAGGCGCAGTTGCTGAATGCAATGATGCAGAGCATGAACCAGATGATGACTCAACAGAATCAGACAGCTGCCGCTCTGCTCACCGTGCTGAACCAGAACAACCAAGCAGCTGCCGTGCCACCTCCGCCCCCACCAGCCTTCCCTCAGTCGAAGCTGGCAGAATTTATGAGGACCCATCCATCTACCTTCTCTAGCTCCTTGAGCCTTTGGATCTGAGATGACCGGCTGCGCTCTCTTGAAAAAAGCTTGCCATTACGGTGTGATGACCGTGAGAAAGTTCTCAGATGACACACACCACCGGAAGGCACCGCCAGAGAATGGTGGGAGAACTATTCGCCGCCCATGAAAACCACGAAACATCACTTGGTGAATTTTGAAGCTTTCCGCCTCTCTCATATTCCCGATGGAAAGGTAGAAATGAAGAAAAATGAGTTTAAGTGAGTGAAAGAAGGAACTCCGCATCGGAGTGAATACCTCAACAAGTTCACTCAACTCTCTCGTTATGCCCAAGAGGATGTTGCCACCAATGATGCTCATCAGAAGCATTTTAAGAGAGGACTCAACCCTAGCTTGAAGGTTCAGGTCGTTGGCAACGACTATGCCAATTTCCATCAGCTAGTAAACAAGGCCATGCTCATAGAAGAGTCACGTCGTGAACTGGCGGAATCTCATAAAAGGAAGTCGATGCAGCATAATGCTCATCAAGGCCACCCACAGAGAGCCAGAATGAATGTGCAACCCCCTGGCCGCTTCGTCCTTCCTGTCACCTTCAGGACCCCTGCATCAGTACCTCGCCCGGCTACCCCAGGATTCCACAACTTCAACAACAACGCCAACAACCAGTAGCCAAGGAACAACAATCCTGCTGTATGAATCACCTGTTTCAACTGTCAGCAATTGGGACATTATGCCAGCAACTGCTCGCAAAAGCAATGTCCATTGCCAATCAGATTCAACCTGGGAGCTACCCCGACCAGAACTCCCATGCCAGGAGCAGGACGTGGAGCACCTCCGACTCCAGCTGCACCAGCCAAGACCCCTCAGACTTTTGGGAGAGGCCGTGTGAACCATGCCACGGTGGAGGAAGCCCAGACAGCCCCAGATGTCGTGCTGGGTAAGTTCCTAGTAAATTTAGCACCTACTACAGTTTTGTTTGATTTTGGAGCTACCCATTCCTTTGTTTCTCAGAGTTTTGTTGCAAAGCATCAGCTAAAGGTTCTGACTCTTAAAAATGCTATGTTGATTCGTTCACCTGGTTCGGAGTTGAGTACGAACCAAGGCTGCCCTAAAGTTAAAGTAACCATAGAAGGGGTAGAATTTCTAGTCAACCTCATAATAATCAATGCCAAATCTTTAGATGTGATTTTGGGCATGGATTGGCTTGCTGATCACCAAACAATTTTGGATTGTGGTGGTAGAAGCATCACTCTGGTCAGCCCAGATGGAACCAAAGTAAAGTTTGAAGCCTCTACGGAAAAATATGATGGAGCCTTAGTCTGCAGTGCCAGTGCTTTATCTGTGGAAGATGTGCTAGTAGTCAGAGAGTTTCCAGATGTCTTTCCCGATGACCTACCGAATGCCACAGAGACAGGACCTAGAGTTTGTCATTAACCTAGTTAAAGAACCGCACCTATTTCAAGAAACCCTACCATTTGCCGTTGGCGACTTAGTCGAGTGAAGAAGCAGATTGAAGAAATGCAAGATAAAGGATTTGTCGACCAAGTTCTTAAGCCTTAGGGAGC
Source organism: Phyllostachys edulis (assembly GCA_036346405.1). NCBI lineage: Eukaryota > Viridiplantae > Streptophyta > Magnoliopsida > Poales > Poaceae > Phyllostachys > Phyllostachys edulis. The sequence continues at coordinate 51,871 of JAYEVD010000773.1, read as the reverse complement.
CCCAAAGGATCTTTGTCCCTAAGAAGGATGGTACCCGGCGGATGTGTGTGGATTACCGCTCTCTCAATGAAGTCACCAACAAGAACAAGTACCCTCTGCCCAGGATCGATGATTTGTTTGACCAGTTAAAGGGAGCCAGAGTGTTCTCCAAGATAGATTTAAGGTCAGGTTACCACCAGTTGAAGATTCACCAAGAAGATATACTGAAGACAGCGTTCTCAACCCGATATGGACTGTATGAGTATACGGTCATGTCTTTTGGATTAACCAATGCCCCGGCATACTTTATGAACTTGATGAATAAAGTATTCATGGAGTATCTGGATAAGTTTATCATTGTCTTTATTGACGATATCCTAGTTTACTCTAAGAGTGAAGAAGAGCATGAAGAGCACCTTCGCTTGGTTCTGAATAAGCTTAGAGATCATCAACTCTATGCTAAATTCAACAAGTGTGAGTTTTGGATGAAGGAAGTTACCTTTTTGGGACATGTCATGTCTGCAGAAGGAGTCGCCATCAACCCTAGCAAAGTCAAGGATGTGCTCAACTGGGAGTCACCCAAGTTAGTACCTTAGATCAGAAGTTTCCTTGGAATGGCAGGTTACTACCGCCGGTTCATAGAATGATTCTCAAGAATAGCAAGACCCCTTACCCAATTACTGAAGAAGGAAAAGAAATTTATTTGGACGCCAGAATGTGAGCAAAGTTTTCAAGAATTAAAGAAGCGTTTGACCACCGCCTCAGTGCTGATTCTGCTTGATGTTTGGAAGGATTTTGAGATTTTCTGTGATGCCTCTCGTCAAGGTCTCGGTTGTGTTTTGATGCAAGAAAGAAAAGTGGTAGCTTATGCTTCACGCCAATTGAAGCCTCATGAAGTCAATTACCCCACTCACGACTTAGAATTGGCTGCTGTAGTGCATGCTTTGAAGATTTGGCGCCATTACCTCATCGGTAATCGTTGTGAAGTTTACACGGATCATAAGAGCTTAAAGTACATCTTCACTCAAGCTGATCTGAACATGAGACAAAGAAGATGGTTGGAGTTGATCAAGGATTACAACATGGGAATTCATTATCACCCAGGCAAAGCAAATGTTGTAGCAGATGCTTTAAGTAGAAAGACCTACTGCAATACTCTGATGATCAAGGAAGGTCAGCCAACTGCATGAAGAATTTCAAAAGCTCAAGCTCGAGTTAGTCAAAGAAGGTTACTTAGCTGCCCTGGAAGTACAACCAACTCTTCAAGATCAAATCAAGAAAGCTCAAGAAGAAGATACAAATATCAAGGAGATCAAGAGAAACATGAAGCAGGGTAAATCCTTAAGATTTTTAGAAGATGAGCAAGGTGTCCTATGGTTCGATAAGCGTATTTGTGTACCAGATCAGAAGGAGGTGAAACAGTTAATACTCAAGGAAGCTTATGAAACCTTGTACTCCATTCACCCTGGAAGCACTAAGATGTATCAAGATCTCAAGGAATTTTATTGGTGGCCTAGCATGAAGCGTGAAATTGCTAAGTATACTGCGCAATGCGATGTTTGCTAGCGAGTTAAAGCTGAGCATCAGAGAACTGCTGGACTTTTGCAACGTTTGACCATACCTGAATGGAAATGGGAAGAAATTGTATGGATTTTATCACCGGTCTACCAAGAACTAAAGCTGGATATGATTCTATCTGGGCAATTGTAGATTGCCTAACAAAAGTTGCTCACTTCCTCCCAATCAAGACAACTTACTCAGGAGACAGACTTGCAGAATTGTATATGGAAAAGATAGTATATCAGCATGGAGTACCAAAGAAGATCATGTCAGATCGAGGAACCCAGTTCACCTCAAGATTGTGGCAGAAGCTACACAGCGTTTTGGGCACTAATTTGAATTTCAGTACAGCCTACCACCCTCAGACAGATGGTCAGACCGAAAGAGTAAATCAAATCTTAGAAGATATGTTGAGAGCCTGCGCTCTAGAGAACCAGACCAGCTGGGACCAAATGCTACCTTATGCAGAGTTTTCTTACAACAACAGTCATTAATCAAGTCTATAGATGTCCCCGTTTGAGGCCCTTTACGGAAGAAAGTGCAGAACACCTTTGTATTGGACTGAGTCAGGCGAAGGGCAAGTGCTTGGACCAGACATCCTAAAGGAGGCCAAAGATCAAGTTAAGTCAATCAGAGAAAAGCTGAGAACAGCCCAGACCAGGCAGAAAAGTTATGCTGATAACCGTCGTCGAGATTTAGCTTTTGTACCTAGAGATCATGTGTACCTGAAGGTCTCACCTCTCAAAGGGATGCATCGCTTGAGTCGATTAAAGCTCGCACCAAGATACATTGGACCTTTTCGATTCTAGTCGAGAGGAGAAGTTGCTTACAAGTTAGAGCTCCGCCTCGGTTGTCGAGATGTGCATGACATCTTTCATGTGTCTCAATTGAAGAAATACTGCGAGTGCGAAAGAGCGAGATCTTGAATAAAGCGATTGACTTGCAAGAAGATCTAACCTACAAGGAGCAGCTCATCAAGATCTTGGAAGTATCTGAGCGTGTGACAAGAAGCAAGATCCTCCGTTTCTACAAAGTTCAGTGGAGCAATCACACTGAAGAAGAAGCCACCTAGGAGCGTGAAGAGGATCTGAAGGCCAAGTTCTCGCACCTATTCTCTAATCAGCCTAAATCTCGGGGTCGAGATTCCCTTTAAGGGGTATAGGTTTGTAACATCCCTATTTTCCTAAGTTTTTGAAAATTTTGAAAACTTTAAAAGTTAACCATTTGGTTTTATTAATTTGCCCAAGGTTAACTTGTAATTTTGAATTTCAAAAGCAGTTTAATTTGACTTAATTAAAACTTGAACTAATTAAAGTTGGTTTAAGTTGAGTTTTGTTGGATTTTAAGTTGGCTTTCCATTTGGCATTGTATTAAAAATAATTAATTGCAAAAATTAAAAGCAATAGTTAAGTTGAAAATATTTTTACTAAGTCCTAAATAATTCAAGGGATTTCTGTGAATTTTCCTAGAATTTTTGGACAGCTTAAGCTATTTTCTAAAAATGCTTTTGCTTTTTTGGAATTTTCTAAAATTAGAAATCCTAGAAAATTCCCCCCTTGGCTTGGGTCGAATCTCTCCACCCCATTCCTGTTCACTGTCGGCCCCTCCTCGGCCGCTCATGCGCCGCTCCCCCATCGGACACCGTCCGTCGAATCAAACGGCCGCGTTAGCCCGCCCCTCATGCTCCTCTCGGCCGTTGACTGCTGGGCCCTTTGTCGACCACCGCCGACCGGTCATCCGTACCTCCCGCTAGTCTGGCGCCCGTCCGCCTCACCGTGAATCCCGCCAGCAGTGGTGTGTACCTCGATGAACAAAGCGAGGTCTACCTCTTGGAAAAGCGGCGGAAATCACGCCTCCGGGCAGCTCGTGGACCAAAACCAAAACCACGCAAACCATGTCCACGGTGCTGTCCGACACCACTAGAAAAGGTGTCAAAGAAGCCATCAACAAATCGAGTCTTCGTGCTTGGCTCTTTAGTGTGCATGTCATGAGAAAGACTATGCCCACTAGGAGACTTAGAGGCATGAGCTCGACGCATCTGTTTTGCACGCCGAAAGCAGAAATCCACATGATGTCCATTCTTCCCACAAAATAAGCAATGGTGTAAAGATCTCCTAGGAGACACGGTCCGAGAGGACGAAGCACCATTGTTGCTCAAGGAAGAAGTCTTGGAAGAACTAACATCATGACTCGTCCTAGTATCGACACTAGACACACACATGCCATGAGAAAGACTATGTGTGTTCCTAGAGGTACGACGACGCACCCGATGCTCAAGTTTCAAACGGCAAAAGCAAAACTCAAGAGTGTGTCTATTCTTCTTACAAAAGGTGCAATGGTACTTCTGTTTTGAAGATTTAGTACCATTTGAGAGAGAAGCACCTTTGTCTCTAGAAATACGTTGGACAACACAAGAAGAGTTTGTGAGAGTTGAACTCACCAAAGAAGAGCTATCCAAAGCGATGCCACAAAAACCAACATCAAGTGACTCACATTTGGCACAAGAATAGACTTCAACTCCAAATGTAAAGAAGCAAGAGAGATCTTTAAAACATCAATCTCGGAGTGAAGGCAAATACAAGAGTCACATGACTTGGCGCTCATATCATCATGCAAAGACTCAATCTCGCTCTTCAAAGAAATGCAAGATGTGCAAGAAATTAATGATGCTTTCGAATTAAGCATGCAGTTCAAAGCATCAATTTTAGTTTCTAAACAAGCACAATTCTTGTAAGAGACTAAACCATCCTTAAGCAATTTTTCATGTTCTAAGCACATGCTACAAGGCCTAGCTTCAATTTCTACAATCTCAGCCCTAGCATTCTCTAATTGCTCAAGATGCATGGAATTAGCCAATTTAAGCTTCTCAATTTCAGCAAGCATGCCTACACAAGAATCGCAATTATTTCTAGCCATAGATGTAAGATTGCCTATTTCTAACTTAGCATTGTCAAGTTCATGATGTAAGGCAACACAAGAATCACATGGCATAGAAGCATTTGATCTCAATAATTCATTTTCAGATTTTAGGCATGCAAAAGAATTATTCAAGTTCTCCATGTCTACGAGCAATGAATCATAATCATTCATGGAGGTTTTCAATTCGGAGAGCTCATGAGACAAATCACCCTTCTCTTTTTCTAGCAATTTTACTTTTTTTTAAGAGCATGCAATTTGTACTCATATGAAATCAAGCCATCAATAAGTTTTTCTTTGCTCACCTTGCTTAGCTTGAGTAGGGGATCGTCCTCGGAAGAATCATCATGATCATCCTCGAAATGCTCTTCATCATTCTCATCCTCAATCGCTGCTGCACATATGCCACTGGGCTTCTTCTCCTCGGGCTCTACAAGTGACTCATCCCTGAAACTAGGACAATCAAAACAAAAGGATTTTCCACAGATATCACAGGAGACTTCCTCCCTAACCGCCATCTCAACTAATGTACGTTCAAACATCTTGTTATGAAGGATCTCAATGGTAAAACAAGCCTGACAAGATGCAAAGTAGCGCTCACAAGTCCTCATATTTGTCGCTATGCTCAAAGATCGGTGAAGATCATAAAAGAGCAAACTTGGCTCTGATACCAATTGTAGGACCGGAAAGACGACTAGGGGGGGGGGTGAATAGGAGCACTATCTATTTTTCGCTTTGCTGATCAGATTCAAACATGATATTGACTCCAATAGCTATGAGAACTATGAAGATCAATATATATAAGCATAGCGGAGGTCTTGTATTGAATCCTTCAAATCCCCAAAAGCGATCAAAACACAAAAATCGGCGATAAGCAGTCTTGATGAACGATCCGGTTGAACCAGATGAACAGTGCCAGTCATTCCGATTTTTGGTACAACCGGATGAGCAGTGCCGGTCGTTCCGTATGAACAATAAAATCAGGCGAATGAATAGTAAACAGCCTGAAAACGAAATCAAAAATTGACGTAACTTTTGATCCGTAACTCCAAACTTCACGAAACTTGAAACACACCTTCCTAAGGATGTTAGGAACCTATTACAATAAAGATTGTAGAGATCCATGACAAAGATTTGATCTTTTTCAGTTTTATCAAAGGAGGGTACAAAAACCGAGCAAAACGAAAACTTGATCCAAAAGCTTGCTCGTGGGTGGATGATTATCAAGATGGCTTTAGATCATACCCCACACATCCCAGCAAGCAAGATCAAGAGGAAAAACCAAGTAAAAACTCTCGGATCAAAGAAAGCCCCAAAATCAAATCTCCAATTGAAACAACATTCGGCTCAATTCATTCCACAAGCGGTACTACCGCCATGTATCCACCGGTATTACCGCAACGCGGTCATACCACTCAATCAACTACGGTCGTACCGCAACTTGGAGAAATCCAAAAATCTCCAAAAACAACTCCTCTGGAAAATCCATACCGCCCACACACGGTCATTCCGCCATGCGGTACTACCAAAGAACCAAAGCACGGTCGTACCGCGCCTCAAGAAAACCAGAGCTCCAAAGACACCTACTCGAATTTTGCAACCGCCATGTCTGTCGGTGCTACCGAGTCACGGTACAACCGCCACTACCCAAGCGGTACTACCGCTCCAGGAGAAAACCAAAGTCTCCAAAACATGCCTTCGGGAATTCTTCAACCGCCACACAAAATCCGTTATCACCGCATCGCGGTTCTACCACCAACAAACTTGCGGTCGAACCGACCTACGGTAGTACCGCAGCTTCAACGCCGGTACTACCGATTTCCCTGACACTTGCTGAAAACTCCAGAATTCAACAAACTCTGAAAACAATTGCCAATTGTTTCATCACCTAAGATCATGAGCATGTCCCCATGACATCCACAATGTCCTCATGACATCCACAATTTACAATTGTGACATAGCGAGGATACAACATAAATGGGTACACATTCTATACGTAGGCTCAGGACATAAAGAGCACTAACCAAGACTGCGGTGTCTGCATAAATGCATTCAGTACCGATGGGCTGAGGAGCTCCTACTATGGGCTCATAGAGGAGATATGGGAGCTTGGCTATGTGCTTTTCAAGAACCCCCTATTTCGGTGCCATTGGGTCCATCTCCCACAGCTGAAGGTCGGCAAGTACGGTGTCACTACCGTGGACCTCGAATGTGTCGGATACAAAGACGAACCATTCGTACTCGTTAACCAAGTTGTTCAAGTCTTCTATGTAACGGTGGGTGGTACAAGTGCGGTGAAGAAGACGGGGGCAAGATTTCGGCTCCCTCGTCTCCGGCGACGACTTCTCCTGCGCGGCGGAGACCAACTCCTTCGCCGTCCGCTGCTGGGGCCGAGCGTCCTCCCTCGCCGCCGAGGGTACCCACGCCTGCGGGGTCCAAACCTCCGCCGCCATGCTCTGCTCTAGCTCCGACGCGAGCGGCCTTGCTACGTCCTTGGACAGCGTGGCGGCGGCGACCAAGGACTTCGCGCTGGAGGCCAAGATCGGCGAGGGCAACTTCAGCCAAGATCGGCGAGGGCCAAGAGCGGCGACCAAGGATGAGCTCCCCGCCGGTCCAGAGGAGGCGACGGAGACGATTTGGTGTCGGCGGTGGTGAAGACTTGTATGGATCTAGTCGAGGAGACATGGGAATGTGAAGAAGACGGGGGCAATAACGTCAATATTTGTGAAATATGTAGATTGATGGCATTTTTATGAGAAAGAGAGCTTTTTAGTGGCATCCTTCGAATATCGAAATGAGCGATGGCAATTCTCTGATACGGACACTTAGTAGTGGCATTTATCAAAATTTCCCTTCCAACAAAGGATATGCATGCCACTGCCCAGTAATTTGTGGATATTATAGTGACCTTGAGATGGTCATCTACAGGTGGCACTTGTCCCTCTTCTCTCCATATCACCTTTTGTAACATGCATTTGCTTATCTTCTTGATCTACACATTTGGTAACGATTAGCGTATTATTTTCCCATCTATTGGCATTTGATAATTTTAAATTTGTATGACACAAGAGTACTTGCTTGAAATATTAGTAATGAACTGTTTGAATATTTGTGTGTGTACTTACAATCTCCTTAGTACAATCAATTCCCAAGGGTGAAGCACCGTCGGCCACAAATTCTTCCAGTGTCTTGGAAAGATTGGACATCACATACCCAAAGCATTTACCTATGCGTTTGGCACCTTCTTCATCCCAACTATTATTGAGAAGAAGAAATTACATAAATTGCCACCATTTATTTATAAAAATTACTTAAAACTAGTTATTGACACACAAAAAATTGTGGGTATCCAATTTTTTGTCCAAATGCAAGGTTTTCTAATTTAGTTCTGAGACAATTGTATATATAAACATCAAAACCAAAAGTTTCACAATAAAATGTAGAAGATATTCCAAGAACTTACCTCTGGATCGCCGTTAAGCAGATGAAGCTCTTCCAAGGTGCCATACTTAATCATATGTATCATCGAACAATGAAAATAACATGCATGCAAGTTTTGCAAACATTATCCGTGCCTTGGCGTCTTGTGGCTCGTAGAAAACACCAAGAGCCCAAAAGTAGCACTCCACCGCCGATCCGTATGTATTCCCCAAATGTGCTCCTAGGATTAAGGTCCTTATACCACCTTTAGTAATTAAAGCAAGCAAATGCACTGTTAATTCTTTTGTTGTGGTGTCGCCAAGTGTGTTAATTGCACATGTATGATTAATCGCAATAAAATTAGTTTTACTCACAATGAGATACTCTTGACCTCATCACGATGCATCACCAGTAGCACGTGAAAGTCTAGCTTGGCAAGCTCAAGTATATCCTGGTTGCTTTCCTCATCCTTCTCATAGATGGAGATGTAGAGCACGGCCTCGAGTCTCTTCATTCTCCGTTCGTCGGTGAAGTCGATTGCATGCTGTACTTTCTTCTCCAAGACGGATCGGACGATTGGCCACCTTTTGCTAGGGATGACAAGCAATCGTGGTGAAGACTCTTTGCTCTCTTGAGCAAGTCCTCATCACATTTGCCAAGGTGAGTCAGCCTCATACAGCCGAGTAGTGCATCAACATCGATCGCAGGTGTCTTTGAAGTCCCCATTCTCATCCTTGAAACTGTCCAACACATCTGCATGGCACAAATCATGTTTTTTAGCACAACACTTCTTGAGTTTACTCTTCTTCTTTTTTTGCAGAATAAATAATGGCTCATTAGTTAAAGCTAGCATCTACGTCCCATAAGAGAATATTTCCTAGCTTCTAAAAGAAACAGAGAACATTTGAAGTCTTGATGATGATATGTCGCTACCACATGGAATGTTGTAGTGGTTCTGCCTCAACAGCCTGAATCGGAGGGCAACTGCAGACAAGTCATCGTCCCCAACCGGCGTGTTGTTGAGAAGCTGCATAAACATTGCAATCTCTTGCTCAAAATGGTAGCCAACACCCAGGCGTTCTATAGCATCAACAATCTTCATCCCCTCCAACAAGTCTTTCTTGTTGCTAATGTACTCTTTGATCATGCGGCGAACCTTCCTTGATCGTGGTCTCGGGCTTTTGATTGACAGGAAAGATCAAAGAAACAAGAGAATTTTATCATGTATTAACAGTAGACTTGGAGCCCTAAAGAATTCAATTGAAAAACTAAAGAAATACATTTTGTTTCAGATTTAGTTAGCTCAGTCTTGATGGCTATCTTGTTTTTCTAAGACAGACTATATATGAAGGGGAAAAAGTAGAGTACAAGACAGACACACATATATACGTGTCCCCTACACATGATTGGAATTTGTCGGATGTACCTGAGGCCTTACGGAGCGTAGCCACATGCTTTCCCATTGAACGCGCACATGTGTGTGTACTCATAAATTCGTTGGACACTAGCATCAAGGCTACGACATGAACCCTGGTGGAGTTGGGTGCACACCTGCACGTTTTGCCATCTAGCCACATGCTAGCTTCCATGAAGAAGATTTTTTAGGTACACCAATTTTATGTAGACCGTCCGTTTGCCATGATCTAGTGGCTAATATTTAACGTAGTGACTCTAGGTCACCTTTCATGTTAGAGGAATTGATGAACACTTAGTGTGTACTATTCTTACCTTGAAATGGACGAACAATAAACGCCACCAATTTCATCGATTGTGTAGAAGTTGCTTCAACAATCACATTCTATCTAAATTGAATAAAAGTATTATTGAAATTCATATGTTGGATTTCAATTTATAGTTTAATCCAAGCAATATTTGGATTCAATTTGAATTCATCTAACATTTTATGTATGAAGATCCGTAAATGCCATAAATTAAATATGTTTACACCCGTACCATTAGGTGCCTTAATTGTCTCTTATTGCAATTAATCCCATTAAGACATTTCTTTTGTGGCAAGATTCTGTCACGTACCAGATTGGAAGAACTCAAATCACCACCGAGCACAAGTATTATATTGCAATTCCGTCACCGGATACAAGTATTGGGGATACAAATTAGGGGAGAATAGAAGTAGTGATTGAGGAGAAGCGATAGGCTGGGAGTATGAGAAGAAATTGAGGCTGGGCAACCAGAGAAGAAAGCAATGGGGAAGAAGAGCAGTAGCAGAGAGGGAGAGAGCCAGGCTAGCCAAATGTTTCTTTGATGCCTCCTCTGAAGTGTGATGTTCCTTTTTATCTCACGCCTTGCTTGCATGGGCTGTAGCCCAAGGTGAAACCCAGCCCGAGGTGAAACCCGGCCCACTGAGGAGTCCGTAACATTCTCCCCTCCTTCAGTTTCGGCTTGTCCCCAAGCCGACTCCATCAATCCACATAAGATATGCACGAAGCCGCTTGAATCCCAGGGTACTTGCAAATTCTTGTTGTTGAATGTCAATTGAGCTTCACCTAGTACCAATGGCCGAGGTAGTAGTGCATTTCAAGTATCTCCCATAATGACCAACTTCGTAGTGCACATACCTTAATCTTCATTTCTTCTTGTTGTAGAACCAATACTGTAGCTCGTCTATCTCCCTTTGTCACTGAAGGAGTTGAGTCATGCTTTCGCTGCTCCACTCTGATATTTGTAAATCTATCTGCAGCTACAAGCAAATGATGTGCCATCATTACGACCTCTTGCTCCATGCCAAGAGGACTTTTAGTGTCAGGCCACACAACAGGAACACCAGTCACCCGCTCACTAAAATTTGTCAGCGTAGAATTTGAACTTTCTCCTTGCACTGCCACAATGATGTCATTGTCAATATCAATTTGGCTGATCCAATCCTCGATCCTTTTAATGCTATAAGTTCTTGGAGTAAGTTCATTTGGGTCTCTGTTCTGCAACTTCTCTTCTCTCCTTTGATCTATAGCTTCATTGACGCCCCCATCATTGCCAGAATGGTGACAACGATCCTCGAATCGGCACGAAAGAAAGGGCAAGCTGGATCAACCGAGTGGTCACCACTAATATATTTGCCATCCCAATTTTATGACTTGGCATCCCATCCTTGACAAAATTTTGTTCTACACTTGCGGTGGACCGTTGACCCCTTTAGCGACATCAAAGTGACCCATCTTGAAGCATTCTCCTCATAGTGTAATGCTTCATAGACATCTGGAGAAGGTCCGGCACAATGTGCATCCAAATTTGATTTAGAATGATGCGTTTCATCACCACTCAAGTAATCAACCTTGTCATCACCCATTGAACATAAATCAGATCTGCAACGAGGCCCTAGTATCTCAGAATCAACAGAACCTTCTAGATCACTACTAGAATTATTTTGAAATACAGCAGATTGTGATCTTGGAAATTTGGTTTGGACATAAGACATGTGAGGCCTGTCGGAGTCAATGGCATGGTCACCTGAAGGTTCATAAACATCATGACTGATCAAGTCAGACGAGGCATCAAAAGCACTCTCCTCGTAGATGTCGAACCGGGACACCCATTGGCACAAATCCTGGGCATATTTCATTTGGTTCTCTCGGAGTTGATTTTGTATCCAGACAACAGTCATCTCACAAGTAGTACAAAAAAATCAGAACCCCGCCTTTCTTTTTCAACAACAGATACAATTTGGTTACTGACAGAACGAGTACCATCAAACACACAGAGACCGATCTGAGTGCACACTTTCTGCGGACTAGTCTGTGCTATGAGCAAGTAAATGATCATCTCTCCATACTCTCTCATTACTTCTTTGCATTCTGTACTGATAATTCCCTCCGCCCCAAATGCATGATTCACTTGAGCCACTATGGTTGTTGGGTCGACGAGCAGTGAAGTCCCTGAGTCAACAATAGCAGCACAACCACCAACACGAAGCGGTCGAGTGGCCATCACTAATAAGATCCCCATGTCAAACGCCAAGAGCCTTTGCGATAGTAACAGAACATATGTATGGCTCCCTTGTAGTGTTTTGGGTCTCAAAGACACAAGACAAGCTCACCTCCGAAGGATGCATCGTGGTCACGGTTAAGCCAAAATGAGAAGCCATCCTTCGCAATCAGTTTCTGCTCTTTCATGCTCTGCCAAATTGGAGGGGCTCCTCCCACAGAGATCTCGGAAAATCCAAGGCCAAGTATACCATCAAACTTTCCAATGACAAAAATAACGCTGGTTTCACAGGTTGTCTCAATGAACTTCTGATTTTTTACAACAAAGTCGCCAACTAACACACTGTCCTCCCTGAAGAAGCCAGCATTTGACCCAGAGCCATAGGTAATTGTGCAAGTTTCTCCATTCTTTTCGTATGTGCTTGACTTGGTTGACTCGTATCTGTGTTGTAAGTAGCATGCTATTGAAAAATAACATTTCGACAATGGAACCCACCAATTGGAGCTTCCAGTGTCAAATATCACAGTGAAACTCTGTGGTGGCGTGCCGATGCCAATCTCTCCAAAATTCTGAGTGTCCAGGTAGTTGTCCAAAGGAACTATGTCATCACTTGAAACGCCAAGACAGTGGCGAGAGCCATCGGACCTCAGATGACAGCTCTCCGGCCTTGCCAATTTTGCAGCAATCAAAGTTTCCTTATCTAGCCTCTTCTTGTTCAAGTTGATTCTTAGCGATCCATCAGAGGAAGCATGAAGCAGTAAGGCACATGATAGAGTTCTTTGGCCACGCCTAGTTGTGCCGTCTCCAATTAGTTGCAGCATTTCATTTTCTGTTATGCCCGCTCGAGTGAAGGTTGTTCCCATGGACTTGAATAGTACCCCCTTGACAAACTCTGTCAAAACAATCACATATCCGGTAGATGGTGGCCTTGGGGTCTTCAGTTGCACCCTGCCTCGTTCACACTTGAACGACGGCCATGATGTTAGTCGTGGCTCGACTCGGGTACTTATTCTTGGGATTCGAGAAGGAGGTGGCCAGGGATTCCTCTCAACCCACTTTGTCGCGGGTGGCCACAGGACAACCGTATTCGTCTTGGGTATTTCCTCGAACACCAACTGAGCACCACATGAGGTGAGGTCAATTCGGAAGAATGTCTGCTGCTGCCCCACCGACTGCTCAGGCCTTGTAGAGGACTCGACGGAGATGGAATTGATAAGGGCGGTATCGAGCAAGGTGGCAGTTGCGGGAGAACCCGGGGCCACGTTCGGCATGAGGGCGGACTTCTGCGAGGCGGTGTTGTCGCCGGAACACATCTTCGAGCACTTGGTGGGCATCAGGTTGTCCCACTCGCCGGTGGCAAGCGACCTCGATGAGGAAGCCTGTGCCGACGGGGTCGACGAGGAGGCCTGCGCCGGCGGGGTCACCGGCTTGGGCTTCATCTCCTCCACCGAGGTTTGGATGGCCGCGCACTGGACCTCTAGCTGCTTGAGCAACTCGCCTCGCGCCAAGATCACCTGGGTTAGCTTCTGGAGTTGCTGCTCCATCTCGATTGCGGTGCTGGTTGCAAGTTGCGGATCGAAACGGCTCTGATACCAATTGTCATGTACCAGATTGGAAGAACTCAAATCACCACCGAGCACAAGTATTATATTGCAATTCCGTCACCGGATACAAGTATTGGGGATACAAATTAGGGGAGAATAGAAGTAGTGATTGAGGAGAAGCGATAGGCTGGGAGTATGAGAAGAAATTGAGGCTGGGCAACCAGAGAAGAAAGCAATGGGGAAGAAGAGCAGTAGCAGAGAGGGAGAGAGCCAGGCTAGCCAAATGTTTCTTCGATGCCTCCTCTGAAGTGTGATGTTCCTTTTTATCTCACGCCTTGCTTGCATGGGCTGTAGCCCAAGGTGAAACCCAGCCCGAGGTGAAACCCGGCCCACTGAGGAGTCCGTAACAGATTCCTTTCGTGACATCGATGGGTAGTATTCCAAAATCAAACCATGCGCAGGTTAACGGCAAATGCAATGGCCGATCTAGTACAATTTGTTAAATACATGAGTGCTCCTATCGCACTTAAGTATAGGAATTCGGTCCCGTGACTTCCTCCCCCTCTTCTTTAGGTCTCAGACGAAGTCTTTGTCTTGTCACGCAAAGATCTCCCGACCATTGGCAATTTCAAAGGGTATGCCTTTCAAAATCAAACCTTTCCAACACCTTCTGAGTGTAGGTTGACTGATGTACTAAAATCCCTTCAGGGGTATGCTCAAGCTGCGAGCCTAGGCAACATTTGGTTTTACCCAATTCTTTCATTTCGAACTCTGACTCCAAGTGAGAGATTGCTTTCTTAATACCTTTCAGGGTTCTAATGATATTCAGATCATCTTCATACACTGAGATTATACAAAATCCATCCTGGGATCATCGTATAAATACACAGGGATTATTCTCATTGTTCGTGTAGCCTTTCTTGCATAGAAAGTCGCTTCAAGCGATTATACCACATCCTGCCTGATTGCTTAACTTCGTGATAAAGACTTTCTCGAGTTTCACATTTGTGCATGATTTCTATTTGCTCTGTCTTGGTTCGGGACAGGGATACATTCAGGTATCTTCATATAAATGTCCGAATCCAATATTCCATAAAGGTATGCTATTACCACATCCATTAATTTCACTTTTAACTTCAAGTTTGCTGCCATTGAGATTAAATATCTAAAGGGTGATTCCGCCTATGACCGAGGAATAGGTTTCTTCATAAACAACTCACGGATGTTGAGTGAAACCTTGTGCAACAAGCTTTTCTTTACTTCATTATTTTCATTTCTCTTTCGAACAAATACCCACTTATGCCCTACAAGGTGCACATGGGGAGGCGAACAGCCATGGCTAAACACCTTTCTTTTATTCAGAGATAATAATTTCGCTTCTATTGCCTTCTTTCAATCTTCCCAATCTGATCTTTTCATTCAATGAAATGAGCGTCTGGTGCTCGGATCAAGATCAATGATTGTGGCAACTTTCTTTGCAAAATCAAAGTCGACATTGGTCGATGTCTTATTCATAGATTCTTCCGAGGTCACAAAGTTTATAGCTATTTCTTCAAGGCGATTCTTCTAATGCTTATACTTGCTCATCGTTGCTTTCATTTACGGGGCAAGTCCCTTTAGTTTTTCAAATTCGATGTGCGCACACATCCATGCCGATGTCTCTCTTCATGGGAGTGTTCAATTCTAGTATGCCTTGTTCAAGGTTCCATACAAATGCCAGTCTCAACTGCCCCCTTCAGTTACGGGGAACTTCGTGATCGGCTATGTCAAGTCCTTCTTATCCTTTTTCACCAAAGGCCCCGGTTATTTCGGATTCGAGGGGTCGGAGTTCTCGCCCTTTCAGAGGCCTTAGGATCGGATTAGGGATACCTTCATCGGTATTTCAACCCTCTCCTGCATTATGCATGTGCATATGCGACTTGGTCACGCTCTTCAAATCACTAAAGTGGTTAGGCAGTTGATTCGCTAATGCTTGCAAATCAATTATCTTCTGGACTTCAATTATCTTCTGGACTTCTTTATTTGCTTTACTAGTGCGCGGGTCATGTACATGGATTTCAATTATCTTCTGGACTGCAATTATCTTCTGGACTTTTCTATTTCCCGACATTTTCATCAATGGGTTGATTTCCTCCCCCTAATGACGGGAAACTAGCTTCATCTAATATACTATCAGCGAATCGGGCAGTATGCAAATCTCTCATCATAGGTTCCAAATACTTGATTATGGATGCTGTCACATAACCAGCGTATATCCCAGACTTTCGGAGAAGGCCCATTGCGTCATTGTGGTAATGGTATAGGTATATAAACCTTGCAACCAAACCTTCAAAGATGAGAAGTTTTCAGACTTGACCCTGCGCTAGTTGCATAGGTGAATGGATGTGATATGCTAGTGGTCTAAAATTGATGAGAGTTGTCATGAAAGCAGACTACGTGTCCCCAACATGCGCTTGGTAAATCACAATTCTTCAAAGGTGGTCGAGCAATAAATTTACTCCTTGTAATTAATGCCTCTGTTAATCCATTCTAGGTGTGGACATGCGGTACAAAATGCTCAACTTTTAATTCCCATTGCCATACAATAATCATCAAATGCCTTTGAAGTAAATTTTCCTGTTGTCCATTCTAGTGGACTTCACATGATGATCGTGGAAATTATTCTTCAATTTTAATTATCATGAGACTAGCTTTGCAAAAGCGTAGTTTCTCGAGACAATAAACGCACATGCGACCATTCCGAGGAAGCATCGATGAGCACCATAAAATACCTAAATGGCCCTTACAGGGCTGATAGGACCGCAAAAGTCTTCTGGATACGGTCCAAGAATGTAGGGACTTCATCCTTCGCTTTGAGCATAAGGTTTAGTAATTAAATTCTCGTGGCACATGCGGGCACATAAAATCTTCATGATTCGAGAAATTATTTACATTGTCCTTGTGAATTGTTAATTATATTTCTCATCATCCTAAGACCTAGGCGGCATAATCTATCATGCCGAGATAGAAAAGGTTCAGAGCTTCTAAATACGGTTTTCGTATAAGATAGGTCGCAGATGCCTTAATATTAGTGTAGTATAGCCCGCTTCAAATGAAGAAAGTCGCTCGATACCATTTTTCTACTTTCTTCACGCTTTATAATGAGCAGTATTTCTTACCATACTCTTCTTCGCCTCACGTGGAAACCGCTTTGCATGAATATCCTTGAGAGTTCTAGTCGATTCTGGGTACAACAAGGCTTCTTTAATGACCAAAGTTGTGCCTATTAGAGGTATAATTGAGGCCTTTCCCGAGCCTATTATACAAGTATCGCCGCTATGCATTGTCGTTAGACTACCAAAGATTCTTGCCGATCGATCGACGCCTCTCAAGATGGTATTTGTTGTCTTGCTACCGCTAAGCACACTTCCTCCAATAGGGCGCCACACGCGTTCTAATATAATGTACTTTATTAATATGTAGCGTAAAGCAAGCAACACATAAATAAAATACTTGAGATATCGAGAACATAACTTGTTATTATAAATACGGAATAAGTCTTGCGGGACTCGTCATAAGAATTTAATGCTTTGCTCTACTAGAGCTTACAACCATTATTCAAAAATAATTCAATGTTCTCGCTTCAATTACAAACCGCAAGTTACTATAAAGATCCAAGTGCAATGCGCACTAGATCGAATCAATAAGTATTCGTAAACTTCGCTTAATCTACTCCATGTAGATCTTCTCCTTTTGGGCAACTACTACCGCGGCCAACCGCAATGTCCAAAAGAGGGATAATGGGTCAACTATTAGGCTGCCCACATCCATGGGTGCAACTAATGGGTGTGGATCTTCCGCGACCGCAATGGCGAGGTGTGCCTCATGCCGCCCTATGCCCTTCTTCTTAGATCGAAAGCATCAATAACGTATGACTCACGACCTTACCCTTCTCACTCCTCTCCTTCGTGAGAGGCTTTATCACCTTAGAAGTCATGCGAGCATTGGCTTCATGGCCAATATTGTTACTAGGTGGCTATAAGATGTAGTTCTTCCTTAGAACATTATCTTAAGCTTCGCAACTTGCATGGTGTCAATTAATGCGCATACTCCGTGTAGCCGTCTTGACGATAGTTGCGCATTTGATTGCACCGCATTTGGGTAAAAGGTAGAGAGAGTCTTCAATCTTCGCTTATCCGTGATTACAGTATCACAGAGTTGAAGACTTGTACAAATTATGTACAAATTCTGGCCATGCTGGGTCAGTTCTTCGAACTCCTAGTTCGTGATGCCACTCATCTTCATATTAATGCAAATAGTTCATAAGATTACCGCTAGTAATTTTCATAAAATGGTTCCAAAATTCTTATAATGCTCTTCGAACTCCCAATTCGTGTTCCCATACTTTTCTACGCATTTTTCATGATTTACTGCTATTTCCAATGATTAAAAGCAATATAAACAATCACAAATAATCAAAACAAGAAATACAATAAATAAATTGCATAGAAATAACAATAAAAAGTTAAATATGCTTCAAATGCAAAATTGGTACAAAATTCAATTCCCCGAGGCCCTTTCGCTTGAAAAACAATTTTCGCGACTCGCTTATTCCAGGGGTAAAACGCGAAATTTTCAAGACAGAGAAAATTTCACGTAATTTTCAAATTCCGGGGCCTATTCGCAAAATTGATTTTTGC
Organism: Phyllostachys edulis; assembly: GCA_036346405.1. Classification (NCBI taxonomy): domain Eukaryota; kingdom Viridiplantae; phylum Streptophyta; class Magnoliopsida; order Poales; family Poaceae; genus Phyllostachys; species Phyllostachys edulis. The sequence goes on along the minus strand of JAYEVD010000773.1, from coordinate 33,834 downwards.
CTGTTTGTCGCCTTTTTTTTTTTGTAACCGGTCCGCCCAATTAATGCCGCCGATCCACTTGGCCCATCCGCCGCAGAAAAAGCGGGCACGGCGGTAGGTTGAGCTGAGTGGCCGGGCTCGAGTCCGGCTTCCCGCATGGGGCGCGGGCGGCTTGCCGGCTCCACGGGCGTGTGGCGGGCGCGGCTTGGCATGTCGGGAGGCTGCTACGGCCAAGGCGGTCGAGGCGGGCGGGCGGCTTCAAGGCGGCGGTGAATATGGCGCGGCGGGCGGGCGTGAAGCGGCGTGCCACGGCAAGGCGAGGGAGCACGCGGCCCGAGATGGCCGCGACCCGCCCGGCTCGGTGGTTGCGGGCGAGGTCGGGGCCGGCGCGGGCGGCGCGGGCGAGGCCGGGCGCGCTGGTTGCGGTGAGGCCGAGCCGGCGGAGCGGGCGGTCTCGTGGCAGAGCGGGCGGTGGCTACGGGCGCGGCGCGTTCGCCGCTGGCGGCGCGCTCGGCGATGGTTCGAGCTCGGCTCCGGGCGGCGCGGCGGCGTGGTCGGTTTACCAGCAGCTCCACTACGGCTGCCATAGCGGCTCCATGGCCACTCTATGGCCGATCGCTTCCTTCTAGTTCTATGGCCGACGATCGTTCATTGCGCCATGACATCGTTCATCGCGCAGCATCGCTCATCGACGCGACGATCATCGCTCATCGATACACAGGTGCTATTCGTATGATGCAATTGTTCATGCAATTACCGATCGGCTTGGCGGCGACTTCAAGTCGGCTCATGTAGTTTAGAACAAATTTGCAATTCCAATCTACGGTACATCGACATCCGCCTTTTCATGCAATCTACCCATCGACATTGTGTCGGCGACTTCAAGTCGGCTCACGATAGATTAGAACGGATTTGCACCCTAGAAAACCAATCTAGAAAGCAAATTTGCAGAATTGAAAGCAATCTAGAAAAACGATTCAATCTACGAGCGTCGTTCATCGACGGTTACCTTTTCGATGCGAGAAGAGTCGATCGTGCTGATAACGTGTTGAGGAACCATCGCTGGCGAGTCCAGTCCGAACGATTACCTCATAGACAAGTATAGAATCGTAAGAACAATGCAAGAACACAAGAACAGAATAAGAGATTGAACACAGAGATATAAGGGACTTCTTGCTTCTCTTTATTCCATCATCAATCGATCAATCGCTTACAATGAATAGCACCCCCTATTTATAGACTACAGTCCCTGCTAGGGTTTGGGATGGGGAGCCCATACATGGGCCGGCTTCTGGGCCAGGCCCATAGTTTCCTAACAGTATTCCAAAATCAAACCGCGCGCTCTAACCAACAGATGTTTGCGGTGTACGTCGCCCAAGGGAATTGTTGGGCCATCGTCCTTTCCCCCAAATGTTCGGAGCTTAATTTATGAACGAGCCAGCTAGTTAATTACCATAAATTACCTGATAGCACGTTTGAGTTCATGGCGTGAGTTTCGGCTTATCTAGTTAGTGGACCGAGCGCTAAGGGTGTTAGCTAGATTTGCAGTGTTATTAGTGGCGTACTGGCGTGAGACTCGGTTGAGTAAGTGGGCCGTGGAGCACTTCTCCAGGGAAATGTGCTAGTAGTGCGTGTGTGTGTATTTAAGTCATGTATTAAGTCTTTGGTGGTATTGTGAAGAGAAAGGAAAATGTAGTTCAAGAAAAGCAGTACGTGTGTCCTCCGTCCTCAATGTGTCCGTCCTCAACTCTGGGCAGTGAATTCACCAAGCGCTTGAGTGTGTTCTGGTGTTGAGATCCAACATTACCTGGTGAGAGCAAGGCAAAGGGCGTGGGTCGATGAAGTATGCAGCCACTTGCTGTCGTCGACCTTCACAGATGGTCGCTTAGGGTTCTGCTGTTCCATGATGGCAATTTCCTTTCCAACTGCATGGGAGAAATCACTACTATATATACTGTTTTTCTTGAAACAACGTATACTCCTGGGAATGAGGCTGCCTAGAGGAGGAGATAAAAAAGATAAGCCTGTATGTATAAATGCTATCAATCCGCTACACAAGTTGTCTTTGATCGCCTAGCTATGTACACTCAAGTTGCATGTCATGGAGTTATGATCTCGCTGCAAGCCCCTTGGCCCTTTAAATACCATCAAACCGCTGCGCTGTATAGGTTCGATTGGAGTGGCGATGGGTCCTACTTATAGATAGATTGGAGTTATCATCTCGCTTTCCCTAATTTGTAGATCACGTACGATATATGTTGTAGCAATGTGTATATATGACCAATGTCCCAGTCAGCTGGGCGCAAGTTTTCTTCTTCTTTGCTGTCCTCCTCAGCCTTATACATGCCTTAATTATGTGCATGTGAGCTCTAAAGTTCCATTCAAACTCTATTTGTACTGTATCATACATGTTAGGTATAATACCCCATTTAATCAAAGAAATATAATATCCCGTTTTATACCACTGAATAAGCACGTGTGTGTACTCCTAAATTCTGTGGACACCGGCATCAAGGCTACGACTTGAACCCTGGTGAACTGGGTGCACACCTGCACGCTTTGCCATCTAGCCACATGCTATCTTCCATGAAGAAGATTTTTTAGGTACACCAATTTTATGCGGACCGTTCGTTTGCCATGATCTAGTGGCTAAGATTTAACGTAGTGACTTGTAACACCTCAGAATTGGGACCTAAAAATTCCAAAGTTAATGTAACACCTTAGAATTAGGACCTAAAAATTCCAAAGTTAAAAATACGGAATTTTTAAAACTTTTTGGAACGCTTCGGCGATGTTCGTATTTTTGAGTTGTTGTTTGAATCCTCGACCCAAAAAACAGAAAATGGAATTCAAAATCGAGTTTAAAAAGTGAAGAAAAAGAAAATAAGTTGAAACCACGAAATGCGGTCTAAGCGAAACCACTCGCCCAGCCTCACTTCTTTTTCTTTTTCTTTTTTTCTTTTTTTTCTTTCTTTCTTTTATTTTCTTCCTTTCCTTTCCTTTCTTTTCTTTTCCTCCCCAGGCCCACCCGCAACCTTGCATCCTCCGCCTGTGTTCTTCCACGCCAATGTCCTGGCGCCATCCTGTTGCCCATGCCACCATCCTATGCCTGCTCCCACGTCGCCCACGCCGTGCCTAGGCTGTCCACGCCCTCGCCCACGCGGCTACGCAGATTCGATCGGGTCCTACCTATGCTGCTGCGTACACACAAGTTGTCATGGAGTTAAGCTCTCGCTTTCCCTCTACCGATGTTGTAGCAATGTGTATGACCAATGTCCCAGTCAGCTGTGCGTAGAAATCGGATTGATGGCATTTATACATACATGCTTATCTTTTTTATCTCCTCCTCCTCTAGGCAGCCTCATTCCCAGGAGTATACGTTGTTCCAAGAAAAACAGTATATATAGTAGTGATTTCTCCCATGCAGTTGCCATGGAACAGCAAAACTCTAAACGGCCGTCGGTGAAGCTCGACGACAGCAAGTGGACTGCATACTTCATCGACCCACGCCCTTTGCCTTGCTCTCACCATAATTAAGAATGGAACTCTAGAGCACATTATAAATAGAGTTTGAATGGAACTCTAGCGCTCACACATAATCAATTATCCCCATAACTAGAGCACATTATAAATAGAGTTTGAATGGAACTCTAGAGCTCACACATAATCAATTATTCTTCCACAGGTTCACTAAATCTTGGCAGTCGATCTCCAGGATCACCCGAGATAAACCATAGCGACATGCCAACTTGACCGCGTCTCTACAGGCCCATGCTTCCACCGAGTAAGGATCATGAATCCCTAGGAATTGCTTACAACAAGCAGCAACAAAGCTATTGTGATCTCTTGAAATAGCACCCACACCGGTGGTACGGTCCGTGCTATGACCAGCACGCCTGACTGTTGGAAAGGGAAACGAAGAAGGAGATGGAGCAAGAGCTGTGTAACAATCCACTTTCGGACGTAAATAGTAACTACAATTTGATTCTTGGATTTCAGCTTTAATTCAAATTAGCGTGTATTCTCAAAATTCTCTGGCTTCTACCTAAGTTTGAATTTATGCTTTGGGACCTCCTTGCAATTCCCGAACTCAAAATTCAAATTTGAATTCATCTTTTCAAATTTGGTCCCCTTCCCAAATTGCCCTCCTCTTTTTCTTGGGCTCAGCCATATTCTCCTTTAGGCCCTGGCCCTTTTCCCCTTCCCCCTTTTTTGGCCGTCCGCCCACTGCCTCGCGCTTGCCCCTTCTTCCCACCCGCCATGAGCACCACGCCCATCGCGCCACTCCTGTGTGCTGTCAGCATCACACATCGCTCCTCCGACGCCGCCTCGCCACCTGCGTGCCCTTCGCCCCATGCAAAGACACCTGCCTCCCTATCGCCCAAGACCCCGACGCCTCCTCCTCGCTTTGTCCCATCAACCGCACCACGCTAGACGCAATGCCCGCCTCGCCGCCTAGAGCGCCGGTCCATGATGCGCTTGTGCATGCACCACACATCGGTGTTGCCACAACATCAAGAACCCCACCAAGTCACCGTTCCTCATCATCTCCCCGCCACGCCACTGCCCTTGACCCCAACGCCTAGCTCCCGCCTGTCAGGTCTGCTAGAGTGCCATGGCCGCCTCGGGACCAAGCTCCCCAACGGTTACCAGCTCCTTGCATGGCTATAAGAGGCCCCCTCTTCTCCCCCTTGCCTCCCCACATCCACCCCATCTCGGTAAGTCTCCCTAAAAACTGCTGCGCTCGAGCCCCTTCGGCTGCGCCGCCTTCCGGAGACCCTATTCCACCCGCTCACCGGCCACCGCTCGCCTCTGCTCGCTGGCACCAGCGGTGCTCCCAAGCCCCTAGAGCTCTCCCCTGTGACCGAATTGAGGACCGCGCTGTAGCGCCTTAATGACCTAATCCTAGTCGGGATTTAAGGCAAAGCGGCAATTAGCCGCGTTAATAATGCCCTAACCAATCTTTAGCCATTAACTGTTGTCCTAAAGACCCTTTTTGACTCACTGACCGGTGGGCCCTTGAACAGTAATGGCCCTTTTAATACCCGGTTCTTCCTCCCCCTTTTGACCGACAGGTGGGCCTACAAACAGTAACCCCCCCATGGACCGTGCGCATGCACTGGTGGCCTGGTCCATGCACTGTGTGGTGGACCGGGCCACTGTGCAGTCGGGCCCACATGTCAGAGAGAATTCTCTCTCTCTCTCTCTCTCTCTCCCCTTTTTTTATTTTCTCGATTTATTTCCTTTTCAAACTTTAGAAGCTCCCTTCTCCTCCGTTGTAACTCCAAAAATTATGAAATTTGTTTATAAAATTTTGTAAATTCAAGATCTTGCTAATGGCACTGGTCTTGTTTAATTTAGAGTTCATTTATTATTTCTTTTGTATTTATTTGCTCTCTTTGCTTATTGTTCCTTTTTCTCGTACATTCATCCGATTAGAGTTCAAGAAGCGGAGATCTCCACTTGATCAAGCACAAGACTATCAAGACTCTCTTACCTTTAACCAAGGAGAGTCGATACTTTGATCATTTTGAGCCTACATTTTATGTAAATTATATTCATTTAAATTACCAAAAATGCATGCTTTAATTCTTTTAATCAAATGTATATTAAATCTTAAGGTAGTTAAATACTCATTTGATGATTAATTAATTACTACACCATCGCTTGTCAATTGAATCCATTATTCCATGTCACCCTAATAACTATGTGGTAAATACTAGTATAGGTTGTACTTAGCTTACATGCTAGTCTTGTTTATACCGTGGCATTAAAATGCCCTAATCATCATCTTTTCAAACATGAAATAGTTTTGGGCAGTCATTGGAGGTCCATGACTGAAGTAAATAAGATAATTTCGTTTTACTCCTCAAAACCCTAATGACTTGCTATTGCCACATCTAGGCGGATGGAATGGTGGTGGGTGCCGTCGGGCACGAGAGTAGTTGGTATGTGATACGAACCACCCGGATGGATTAAGGACTCAATCTTGTCATGACCTCCCTTGTAAAACATGTGGAACCACAAGTCTACAAAGTGCAACTTGACTTAGTAAAATTATTAAACCCTAAATGTCATCTCGCTGGATGGATTACGGGAAAGTGCAAGCACGGGATACGTCCGACTTGAAAGGGACACCGATACAAGGTGAAGTTACTAGTCGCCGTGGTGTAGTCCAACTACGCCAGACGCTGAGGTGAACATCCCGCACAATGTATGGGCGTAACCCCATATGGGTGAGATGATGGAAGGGGCGAGATATTTAGAAAGGTTACTATGATGGTCGCTCAACTACATGACTAAGGAATCATGTGGGGCAACGAGTATGATTGTCTCTTGTGGGTACAGTGTATAACCTCTGTAGAGTCTAAACTGTTTAAACAGCTATGCCTACAGTCAAAGGCAGATATGGGAACTTACTAGAGTTAGTTCTATTTCAAAAACCTTTGTGGGTGGTATGAAAATCAAGTCGGACTCACCTAGCCCTGAGATTGGATTTTTTCTGGGTTTTCAAACTCAGTGGTGTTAATAAGTGGGGATAGCCCCAATCAAAAGAAGCATAAGGTAGAGGTTCCGGCAGAGGGAACCTCTGTTGATATAAATATTGCACAATTACTCTCTTTTAGAAGATGCTATTTGGTAAAAATGCTAAGTGATAGGACTTTGTAATTATGATAATTAAAAACATTGCTTTAAGCAAATAAAAGAACACGAGCTATCCTTATTAAAGCCTTGCATGTAAATTATTTTATCCTGTGTGTTGGCTCACGAGCACGGAAGTTGTGTTCATTCTTGCTCTCTCACCCACACTCTTCAAATCATGTGGATCAAGGAGACTATGCATATTACGAAGACCTAGAAGCCGAGGGACAAGGAAACGATGAAGAATAGTCTAGGTCCCGCCGATCTAGTCGACTCGTTCGAGATTTCATGCATAACCGATATTATCCAAACCCTTAGTTAATATCACGCATACGTGTTACCCCATTACATTTGCCTATGGAGAGATAAGCTCTACCCTTTTCCTTCCGTTGTAGTTTACGTTGCTTTCACGTAATGTAACCAATTTGGCATGTTTGGCCTTTGGTAAAACTCAACCCGACCGGTCTATATCACTCGATGTTTGTAATATATTTGAATGGTTTAGTTCACGGCATGTATAAAATGATTCAAAAATGTGCCTGTGAGGGCTATCTATCGATCCAGGAATAGCACAGAGTTTTCATAGAGGATTTGGATTTGCGAAATCCGGGTCCGACAAGCTAGGAAGCGACAAATCTAGGTGGTGTGATGCATCCGTCGATCGATCATTCGTCCAAGGTGTGCATGAGTCATTGAGTTGGGATTCTCATCTCTCCCAAATTCCCAATGATATGCGGTGGAGAATGAGGCCAAGATATAAGCACAATCATCAAAGAAAAACATATGTGCAATATGGACGAACTAGCGACTACATGTACACCAATGGACTAAGAGCATCTACAATACCACGCGTCACCTATTACTATGGGTTCTACATCAAGATTTAGATGATGTGAAGGAGAGAAGGTGAGATTGTTTCAGATAAAGAAACTAGCAAATTGTTAATACCAAGCACACGAAAACAACCAAATACTCTATCGGAGACTTACTTGTTACCTAAAAACGCTTTTGTAGGTCCCAATCGTCTTAAAGAAAATATACATCGATCATTTGTGCAATTTGACTTCATTATTGATATGATAAATGAAATAAAACACGAGGCTACAAAGTTATATTTCATTATTGATCATCAAGAATCACGCACACTCAGAAGAAGCGATGAGAGCGAAGAGGCGGTGTGGTGGATAAGAAGTGAAGGAAGAGAGCGATGGGGATAAAAGCTGAGTGGATATGAGTGAGTAGGAATGAGTGGATGAGAACTGTACAGGAAAAGTGCTCCTCTGGAGGTCAGAGTACTATTGTTTTCCATAAATTATGTGGTGCACTCGTGGAATTTGCTTTTTAATTTGTTTATATGTAGATTTTTTTTCTCTCGAGGTTCGGCACCGTTCTGTACCTAGTTTTTTTTTAATTCCCCAGAAATCAGGAAAAAATCGAGGATTCTAACTGTAGCCTTAGTTTTGCTTCAAAGACTTAAGACACGGTACACAACGTCGACACGACAGATTGTTAAGACAAGCTATATGTTGTACAAAAAAAACAGAGTTGGTCTCTGAGATACACGAATGACTTTGCCAACAAATTAAGGAGAAGTGGAACGAAGATGCGCAGATCGAAGCCACAGCCATGCAAAGACGACACCACTTGAGAGGCCAAATTGGAGATGAAAACACCCTTCCCGCCTTGATTTATCAATTCCTAGTTACATAAAAGGGAGTACTATTACGCACTCTCATATACAAACGCGGCACGAATTAGCCAGTGCGCCGCCACCATTTGAGCAACCTATCCATGGACGCTAGCTTCCACCTCATGCACGCACGCTCACGCGCAAGGCAGACCATCCAAGATACAATCAGCGGATGCGTCAGCCATGCTTATCTTCCTTCCTTGGAGATGGCCTCGCCTCCTAGCCTGGCCTGCTTATCGGTTTCTTTTTATTTTTATATAAAAAAGCTATTCGTAATTTGCTAATAATACACCAGATGACTAAGAGACACGACGGTTCAAAACTCAATAGAGAAACTCCATAACACTACGACAATTCTGCAACATCTACATTGTATTCTTATTCATTCATTGTGTCCTATTGAGCTCTCGTATCATAGCATTGTTCCCTATCGAGCTTATCTGGAGGAATGATATGATAGCACAATCATCGACAGTCTCCTTTATATTTCTTTGATTAAACGGGGTATTATACGTAACATGATACAGCACAAATAGAGTTTGAATGCAACTCTAAAGCTCACACATAATTAAGGCATGTATAAGGCTGAGGAGGACAGGAAGAAGAAGAAAACTTGCGCCCAAGATTCTACGTACGCACAGCTGACTGGGACATTGGTCATACACATTGCTACAACATCGTACCGGATCTACAAACAGGGAAAGCGATAGTGCATGCTTATCTATAAGTGGGACCCATCGCCACTGGCTCACACATAATTAAGGCATGAACATCTCCATTGTATTATTATTCATTCATTGTCCAAGCAGATGCACGGATTGATAACTAATCAAGCTATAATTCAGATGTGATACGAGAATTGAGACATGACTAGTTTTTCATGGATATGTGTGTGTACATGTGTATGTTTTACGGATGTATCGTGATTTTTTTATTTGTGTACCACTGTTTCTTTCTATTTCGACCTTTGCCATAGAGATATCCATGTACCCGTACGATTTTCACAGGACGAATTTCCAAGGAGTTAATTTCTCCACTCTTCGATCACTTTCGAGATGAGCACTCTTGACCACAGTAGATTCTATTACGGAATCGTCAGTGATACTTATCACAGACAGTTTCACAATGGAACCGTCATGATATGGTCTCATATCACGATTTGCTTCATTATCAAAACCGTCGCGAAGTATCACAGATGGTTTATTATTGAAACCGCTCGTGATACTTAGTAATATCACATACCGTTTTGTTCGTAACCATTTGTGATAGTTCATAGATGCTTTTCAATATAAACCGTCTGTGATATTACCTCTTCACAGACGGTTTTTACCGCATCCAGTAACAAAGACGGTACCAAAACCAAAACCGTCTGTGATTGCATGTAATACAGACGGTTTTGGGCAACCGCTTGTGATGAGGCGCCCAATAATAGCCTTTTTGTAGTAGCGAGGAAACGATGAAGAATAATGTAGTTCAGTAGTCTAGGTCTCGCCTCGCCTAGTGACTCGTTCGATACTTACGTGCAATCGATATTATCCAAACCATTAGTTAATATCAATCGCATACGTGTTACCCCGCCGCTTGCCTATAGAGATGAGCTCTACCCTTTTGCTTCGCTGTAGTTTACGTTGCTTTCATGTAATGTAATCAATTTGGCCTGTTTGGCCCTTTTGTAAACTCGACCCGATGTGATCTATGTCACTCTGATGTTTGTAATATATTTGAATGATTTAGTTCACGCTATGTATAAAATGATTCAGCAATGTGGCTGTGAGTGCTATCTACTGATCCAGGGAATAGCACAGTGTTTTCACAGAGGATTTAGATTTGCGAAATCCGGTCCAACAAGCTAGGGAAGTGACAAAGCTAGGTGGTGCTGATGTTTGTAATATATTTGAATGATTTAGTTCACGCTATGTATAAAATGATTCAGCAATGTGCTTATGAGTACTATCTACTGATCTAGAGAATAGCACAGTATTTTCACAGAGGATTTAGATTTGCGAAATCCGGGTCCGACAAGCTAGGGAAGCGACAAAGCTAGGTGGTATGATGCATCTGTCGATCGATCGTTCATCCAAGGTGCATGTGCATGTGCATGTGTCATTGAGTTGGGATTTTCATCTCTCCCAAATTCCCAATGATATGTGGTGGAGAATGAGGCCAAGATATATGCACAACCATCAAAGAAAAAAACATATGTGCAATATGGACGAACTAGCGACTACATGTACACCAATGGGCTAAGGCACGACTAGGAAAGCGATGAGAACCATACATGTACATGCATACATGTAGGCAAATCAAGCTACAATTCAGATGTGATACGAGAATTGAGACATGACAAGTTTTTTCATGGATATGTGTGTACATGTGTGTGTTTCTACGGATGTATCATGATTTTTTTTATTTGTGTACCACTGTTTCTTTCTATTTCGACCTTTGCCATAGAGATATCCATGTACCCGTACGATTTTCACGGGACGAATTTCCAAGGAGTTAATTTCCTCCACTCTTCGATCACTTTCGAGATGAGCACTCTTGACCACTCCCTTCAGATAAGTACGTCCACGAAATGCCACGTAGGCAATGGATGCAGTCAAAAAATTAATTGGTGCACTGCGGAATTTTACGCTTCTTTAATTTATTTATATCTAGATTTTTTTTTCTCTCGAGGTTCGGCGCCGTTCTGTACCTAGGTATTTTTTAATTTCACCCAGAAATCAGGAAAAAATCGTGGGTTCTAACTGGAGCCTTATCCTTGCTTCAAAGACTGTTAAGACAAGGAACTCAACGTCGACACGACACAGATTGGTCTCTGAGTTACACGAATGACGTCGATCGCCAACAAATTAAGGAGTAATAGAACGAAGATGCGCAGATCGAAGCCACAGCCGTGCAAAGACGACACCACTTGAGAGGCCAAATTGAAGATGAAAACACCCTTCCCGCCTTGATTTATCAATTCCTAGTTACATAAAAGGCGGCACGAATTAGCCAGTGCTCCTCCTCGCCGACGCGTTGGATCGCATTCAACAACGGCACGCACTATGTGGTTGCCCCCGCAGGAGCGGAAGGCTGTTGATGCTGCTTGAGGAAGGCTCGGGATGGCAGGGCTTGGAAGGCACCAAGGCGTAGTGGAAGATGAAGGAGGAGTTGGTGCGTGTCTCCCTCACATACAGAGACGTCTCCCTATATAGAGGCAAGAGGACGCAACAACCGCCCTCATTCGAGTTTCGGAACCACCCCCTGGGATCTCTCAACATGCACCAACAAACTAATTGCACGAGAACGTGCGCCTCCTGATACGTGACAATCTAGGTGTTGATGACGTGGCACCAATGTACGCATGGCAAAAAGGAATGCACATACTACGCCACGTCGCCATCGCACGTCATCACAAGTCACCCGAATAAACACAAAAATGCGCGCGCGTGCGCCCATAGTCTAAGACTTGTGTGTACACATCGGGTCCCCATGTCACTCATTCTTTGATTGATTAATTCGTTGATGATGGAGGGAGGCCTTCCTCAGAATGCAACAACTTTGACATCGGCTAGCTCCCATGTCACTCATTCCCATGTGGCCATGTTTTCATTCCCGGCCGTTTTCCTCAGGCCAGGCAGACGATCCAAAATACAATCAATGGATGCGTCTGCCATGCTTATCTTCCTTCCTTGGAGATGGCCTCGCCTCCTAGCCCGGCCTGCTTATCGGTTTCTTTTTATTTTTATATAAAAAAGCTATTCGTAATTTGCTAATAATACACCAGATGACTAAGAGACACGACGATTCAAAACTCAATAGAGAAACTCGATAACACTACGATAATTCTGCAACATCTACATTGTATTTTTATTCATTCATTGTGTCCTATCGAGCTCTCATATCATAGCATTGTTCCCTATCGAGCTTATCTGGGGAAATAATATGAGAGCACAATCATCGACAATCTCCTTTATATTTCTTTGATTAAACGAGGTATTATACCTAACATGATACAGTACAGCTGACTGGGAAAGCGATAGTGCATGCTTATCTATAAATGGGACCCATCGCCAATGGCTCACACATAATTAATGCATGTTAAGGGACGCGACGGTCAATAGAGGAACTTAATAACACTACGATCATTCGATATAACATCTCTATTGTATTATTATTCATTCATTGTCCTATCAAACTCTCATATCATATCATTGTCCCTTATTGTCCCATCGCCACTCCAATCGAACCTATACAGCGCAGCGGATTGATGGTATTTAAATGGCCAAGGGGCTTGCAGCGAGACCATAACTCCATAACATGCAACTTGTGTGTACATAGCTAGGCGATCAAACACAACTTGTGTAGCGGATTGATGGCATTTATACATACATGCTTATCTTTTTTATCTCCTCCTCCTCCTCTAGGCAGCCTCATTCCCAGGAGTATACGTTGTTCCAAGAAAAACAGTATATATAGTCAGGCCGTTCCTAGCATTTCGGAGGCTCTGGGGCAAGACAAAATGAGAGACATTTTATTCTAACATTAACAAATAATGATACTTTTATATCAACTGTAAAGCTATTCAATACATTAAAAAAATACAAACTACTCATAGAAAGCAATTTCTTCTAACATTTCTAGATGCAAAGTCATTGATAATAGTATCCACGTCAATGTGATCTAACATATCTTGTGATATTGATGACCTCAAATAGTTTTTCAATAACATCAACTTTGAAAAAGCTTCTTTCAGTTGATGCTACATTCACAGGTACAGTAAATAAGATTCGATAAGCAATTGAAACATTTGGATAACAATCTACATCTCTAACAAACTAAAAAATCTCAATAGCGTGCATTGTCACATGGCAAAATCATTTGCAACACTCTTAATTCAGAGAAAAGAGATGTATCAGATACCCATCCCTACACTCTTAACCACAATCTAGTTAGTAGTTATACAACCTCGCAGAGCAATAGAGCATATATAGGATATACAATTATACATATACGATATGTAGTATGATGTATCGTGATCGGGGCCCTTGGCTCGTGGGCCCTAGGTGGTCGTCACTGGCCTCCATTAGAACGGCCTCAGATATAGTAGTGATTTCTCCCATGCAGTTGCCATGGAACCATTGAACCCTAAGCATACCGTCGGTGAAGCTCGACGACGCAAGTGGATCGATACTTCATCAACCCACGCCCTTTCCTTGCTCTCACCAGTAACACAAAAAATACAAATAGTTGATCTTCTTTAATTTATAGTAATTAACTAGTGACTTTCGCTCATAAAGCTCCGAACATTTGGGGAAAGGACGATGGCACAACAAATCCCTGGGTGACGTTAGTGGTGGGCATTGGGCCGTGCTGCGTCGGACACGGACATCCCGCCGTGCTTTGGGCAGCTTGTCGTGCGGGCCGAGACCGCACAGCCCGCCATGCTTCAAGCCGTCGTCTTGCCGCTCGCCAAAGTTACCCGCCGTGCGCCTAAGCCCAGCCCTAAGTAACTATAGACACCGAGAAGACGACAACCGCCGCCGCCCAGAAGACAAAGACACCGTGGCGCTATCCACACCCGCCCCTCTCTATAGGCTCCTCCTCCTAGACGCCGATGAAGTACTCCGCCCACCTCGCCGCGCAAGGCCATAAGGGGTGAGAAGGACAATGATGAGGAGGTGCCAAGCCGGGTGGCAGAGGGGGGTTATTGGTTGGGCCAGACTGGAGTGGGGGAGTGATTGGGCCAAGTCGAGAGAGGGAGGGATTGGGCTAGAACGGAAAGGTTGGGCCTATTTCGTGCCGGGCCGGTCCAAACACGGCCCAACTGACCGTGCCAGCCAACGAACCGCATTCTCAGTTCGCCCGCCAGCTGTTCGTGCGTGCATGTTTAAACTGTGGTCGTGCCGATCGGGTTTCGAGTCGTCCAAAAAGCACGACCCAAGTCCCAGCTCTAGGCGACGTACACCGCAAACTAGACAGAAGCATCAATTCTGTTGGTTATAGTGCGCGGTTTGATTTTGGAATACTACCCATCAATGTCACGAAAGGAATCTTGCCACAAAAGGAATGTCTTAATGGGATTAATTGCAATAAGAGACTATTAAGGCACCTAATGGTACGGGTGTAAACATATTTAATTTATGGCATTTACGGATCTACATACATAAAATGTTAGATGAATTCAAATTGAATCCAAATATTGCTTGGATTCAACTATAAATTGAAATCCCACAAATGAATTTCAATAATACTTTTATTCAATTTAGATAGAATGTGATTGTTGAAGCAACTTCTACACACCGATGAAATTGGTGGCGCTTATTGTTCGTCCATTTCAAGGTAAGAATAGTACACACTAGGTGTTTATCACTTCCTCTAACATGAACAGTTGAAACGACCATATCACTCATCCAATGGTCAAAGGTGACCTATTACCACTTAGCCACTAGATCATGGCAAACGGACCGCTCTGCATAAAATTGGTGTACCTAAAAATCTTCTTAATGGAAGCGGCATGTGGCTAGATGGCAAAACATGAAGGAGTGCACCCAACTCACAGGGTTCAAGTCGTAGCTTTGATGCTAGTGTCCACCGAATTTACGAGTACACACACGTGCGCGTTTAGTGGGAAAATGAGTGCCTACGCTCCGTAAGGCTTTAGGTGCATCCGACAAATTCCAATCATGTGTAAGGGACGTGCATGCGTATGTCCGTCTTTGTACTCTAATTTTTTTCCTTCATATGTAGTCTGTCTTAGAAAAACAAGATATGAAAGCACAATCATCGACAGTCTCCTTTATATTTTTTTGATTAAACGGGTATTATACCTAACACGATACAGTACCAATAGAGTTTGTATGCAACTCTAAAGCTCACACATAATTAAGCCATGTATAAGGCTGAGGAGGACAGGGAAGAAGAAGAAAACTTGCACCCAAGATCCTACGCACAGCTGACTGGGACATTGCTACAACATCGTACCGGATCTACAAACAGGGAAAGCGATAGTGCATGCTTATCAATAAGTGGGACCCATCGCCACTGGCTCACACATAATTAAGGCATGTTAAGGGACGCGACGGTCAATAGAGGAACTTGATAACACTACGATCATTCGATATAACATCTCCGTTGTATTATTATTCATTCATTGTCCTATCAAACTCTCATATCATATCATTGTCCCTTATTGTCCCATCGCCACTCCAATCGAACCTATACAGCGCAGCGGATTTATTTATTTTAGATGGAAGTACAACTCTCAGTCTTTGCACTAACTAAGGATGCACACAGCCAAATAGACACCTAAATTCGCCTAAAAGAGGACTATAATCTAGGTGGTAGGGTGTACATCCACGCCTTCCCACCAACTTAGCTAGGCTCAGCGGATTGATGGTATTTAAAGAGCCAAGGGGCTTGCAGCGAGATCATAGGCGATCAAAGACAACTTGTGTAGCGGATTGATGGCATTTATACATACATGGTTATCTTTTTTATCTCTTCCTCCTCTAGGCAGCCTCATTCCCAGGAGTGTACGTTGTTCCAAGAAAAACAGTATATATAGTAGTGATTTCTCCCATGCAGTTGTCATGGAACAGCAGAACTCTAAACGGCCGTCAGTGAAGCTCGACGGCAGCAAGTGGACTGCATACTTCATCGACTCCACGCCCTTTGCCTTGCTCTCACCATAATTAAGAATGGAACTCTAGAGCACGTTATAAATAGAGTTTGAATGGAACTCTAGAGCTCACACATAATCAATTATCCCCATAATTAAGGCATGTATAAGGCTGAGGAGGACAGGGAAGAAGAAGAAGAAAACTTGCGCCCAAGTTTCTACGCACAGCTGACTGGGACATTGGTCATACACATTGCTACAACATCGTACCAGGAAAGCGAGAGCTCAACTCCATGACAACTTGTGTGTACGGCAGCAGCATAGGTAGGACCCGATCGAATCTTTGCTGGTGCGGGCATTAGCCTTAAATACATGCTTATCTATAAGTGGGACGCAACGCCACTGGCTACCACTCGTGCGACGTGCGACGCTGTGGCCTCTGATTGATACAGCAGATTGATGGCCTCTGATTGATACAGGCAAGGGTAGAGGGTCGTCCGATTAACAAGGGAAGTTAATTAACACTACCCGTTTGTTTGTTTGTAATACGTTGTTTCGGTTAAGAAACCGGTCCGCACCAGAGAGTCCTGGCCTAGATAGACTCTCATCCTAAACCTTAGAGGATCTCTAGCCTATAAATAAGGGTGCTTATTCATCAGAAACGATCGATCGATTGATGAAGAAATAAAGAGAAGCAAGAAGCCCCTATATCATCGTGTTCAATCTACTATTATGTTCTTATGTTTTGCATTGTTCTTACGATTCGAGTTTGTCTACAAGGTAATCGCCAGATCGACTCGCCAATGACGGTTCCTCAACACGTTATCAACACGATTGACTCTCCTCGAATCGAAGGTAACCGTCAAGAACGACACTCGTAGATTGAATCGCTTTTCTAGATCGCTTTCAATTCTGCAAATTCGCTTAGATTGGTTTTCACAAGGTAACCGTTCTAATCTATCATGAGCCGATATGAAATCGCCGCACAATATCGATCGGTAGATTGTATGAAAGATTGATGTCAATTGTACCGTGAGATTGAAATTGCAAATTGCTCACCCATCATGAGCCGACTTGAAGTCGCCGCCGCTTAATCGGTAATTGCATGAACATCAATTGCATCGCATGAACAGTAAGCACACGTGAACAATGTTTTCGCATGAATAGTACACAAAAAATCGCATGAAGCGATCTCGCCCAAAGCCGCTGGACACCCGCTTGGCTCGAGCCACACGCACGGCCATGGCGCCGCCTCCTCGCTGCGGCGCCACCGCATGGCGCCGCCTCCCCGCTAGTCGCAAGCACAAATAAAAAATTAGGGAGAAGTGGTGGCGCCGACGACGACGGAGCACCGCCACGCAAGAACCTAGCTCGAGCCGCATGGCCATCCTCGCCGATGCCCATGAAGTCGCACCGCCACCAGCCCTCGTGGATCGCGCCGGCCGCCTCATCAGGTGCCAGATCGCGCCATTGCCGCCAGCATGAAGCCGCTGAGGCGCGCCGCCTGGCCGCCACCCATGGAGTCAGCGCCGCGTCCGCCTCGGCTGCTTAAGACGCCTGCATGGCACCACCTCCTCTCAGACGCCAAGACGGCCGCCTCCTTCCTCGGCCATCAAGACGGCCACCTCCTCCTCGCCCTCAAAAGAAATTGCTCCTCCCAATGCAACAAACCGCCGACAAACTTTGACATCGCCTAGGTCCCATGTCACTCATTCCTGCTTTCCCATCCATCTCTTTCGATATGCAAGGTCAACTTTGTTTCCATTCTGTTTTACCATAGGTCGACATGACGATCCAAGATATAATTAGCGCATGCGTCACCGCCGCTTATCTTCCTTCTTGGAGATGGCCTCCTAGCCTAGCCTCGCTTTATCGGTTTATTTCTATTTTTATATAAAAAAACTAAGAGATGTATGCTCAAGACTAAATAGAGGAACTTGATAATACTACGATCATTCGATCAATTTCAGAACATCTTCATTGTATTCTTATTCATTCATTGTGTCCTATCGAGCCTCATATCATAGCATTGTTCTCTATCGAGCTTATCCGGGAAATGATATGAGATGTAACATTCTCTGCCAATGATGAATAGTAATTATTTCGGTTCTTGGATTTTTCAGAGGAGTCATCGACATTATCCAGAACCTAGGAAAAATTATTTCCATGGACTGTTCACAAGATTTGTTTCAAAAGTCTTAAAGGATTATGTTTCTAGTAATTAATGCATTAGGTTTTCAAAATGCGCAAAGCTTTTCAACGAAATTTCAAAAAAATCAAATGACAACATGATGCATCAAAAGTTTTAAACGGGTTGCTGGAGATGATGATAAAGCGAGTGAGTCGGGTAGAGATCGTAGTGGCTACTGCAACAACGGTGTTCCATTCCTGATGTCGAAGATCTTCGGGCAAAGTTCTCCCTCCTAGAGAGACGGGAAGGGATAGAAAGGCGACCTCAACAAGAGATTCTCGCATCCGCACAAGTGAGTCGAGGCGAGCGCGCTATGTTCAACGCCATCGTAATAACGGCTCCTAGGATGCTCGGTCCGGAAGGTATGAGCGATGAACTCATTTTCCATGGGATGAGACTCTCGATCTAGGACCTAGCACTACTACAAAAGGCTAATATCGACGCCATCACGCACGGTTGACCAAAACCGCTCTATATTATATTCAATCACGCACGGTTTTGGTTTAGAGACCGCCTCGTGTTATCGGGCCGAGCTAAAACCGTCTATGAAGAGGTAATATCACGACGGTTCATGTTGAAAACCATTCGTGATACTTCACGACGTTCTTGTTAATAACCGCTCGTGATAATACTACATATCACGATGGTTTTCAACAAGAACCATTCGTGAAACATCACATACGGTTCTAACAATAACCGCTTGTGATATTACCACATATCACGACGGTTTTTGTTATAACCGCTCGTGATAATATCGATACGCCCATGGCGAAGTTTCTTCGCCGCCGCGCTCGTTTCGCCGCCATCCGCTGGCCTCGACGCGCTCTTCGTCAGACGATCCGCTTCGCCCCGATGCATCTCTTCGCTCACGCTCAATTTATTCCTTGTTTTATAAAAGGATCATCTCGCCATCCAAGATGATCATCCCCACATATTTATAAAAAAATAGAAATGGTCTGCTTCTTCCTTGTCGCCGCATTGATGGCCTTCCGCCGCGACTGCATAAGCACCTCTTTCGTGTACGTTGAACTGCGTTGCGAAGAACACCGCTTGATCAACAGCTGTCTTCACCTCTCCGGGCGGAGAATTTGCGGAGTAGGTGACGCAACCTTCCGCCGCCTTGACATCCTTCTTCGCCGTCTTCCGGTGATCTCCTACTTTCGGCGAAGTTTATCGCGCCATCGACGAAGTCCTCCAAAACGACGCTAGCACGCCTCCAAGAGGCTTGCTGTCACTTGATCACGTGAATCGAGGCAAAGAAAGCATTGTTGACCAGCCAAGACCTCAAGCAAAGAGCCTATGGGCTCAATTCTTCTTGGTTCAACAAACCGAGGGTCTTCGAGACACTTGAACGAGCGCCACAAGGACGATTTTAGGCTTCATTCGCCGATGATCGTGAATCGTCCGATGCCGACGCTGCCGCTTATGAAGTATCACTACTACAAAAAGGCTAATATCGACGCTTCATCACGCACGGTTGACCAAAACCATTCAGATATATTCAATCACGCACGGTTTTGGCTTAGAGACCGTCTGTTATCGGGCCGAGCTAAAACCGCTTGTGAAGAGGTAATATCACGACGGTTCATGTTAAAAGCCGCTCAGGATACTTCACGATGGTTCTGTTAATAACCGCTCGGATAATATTACATATCACGCACGGTTTTCAACAAGAACCGCTCAGGAACATCACGCACGGTTCTAACAATAACCGCTCGTGATATTACCACATATCACGCATAGCTTTTTGTTATAACCGCTCGTGATAATATCGCCATACTCCACGGCGAAGTTTCTTCATCGCCGGCGCGCTCGTTTCGCCGCCATCCGCCGGCTCCCCGACGCGCCTCTTCGCTGCATCGATCCTCTTCGCCCTCGACGCGCTCTTCGCCTCACGCTCAATTTATTCCTTGTTTTATAAAAGGATCATCCGCCATCTAAGATGATCATCCCCACATATTTATAAAAAAACAGAAATGGTCTGCCTCTTCCTTGTCGCCGACATTGATGGCCTTCCTCGCCACGCCAGATAAGCACCTCTTTCGCGGCACGTTGAACTGCGGTCATGAAGAACACTGCTTGATCAACAGTTGTCTTCACCTCTCGCCAACAAGAATTTGCCGGAGCAGTGACGACCACCTTCCGCCGCCTTGACATCCTTCTCCGCCGTGTCTTCCGGTGATCTCCCACTTTCGGCGAAGTTTATCGGCCATCGACGTAGTCCTCCAAAACGACGCTGCACATCTCCAAGAGGCTTGTCATCACTTGATCACAGAATCGAGGCGGCAAGAAGCATCGAGGACCAAAGCCGAGACCCTCAAGCAAGGGAAGAGAGCCTATGGGCTCAATTCTTCTTGGTTCAACAGCCAAGGGTCTTCGAGAGACACTTGAACGAGCGCCACAATGGTGGACGATTTCGTGCTTCATTCGCCGATGATCGTGAACCGTCTGGATGCCGACGCCGCCTTGGCTATGAAGTATTGAAGATGGAGATAGCACCACCTCCGCCACTAGAAAAACTTTGTTTATTTATAGGTTTCTACTTTTTTAATATTTTTAGTTTAACGCCACGCCTGCTTGGCCATATATATATGAAAATTCCAAAATGAAAAAAAAGTTTGGAGGTGAAGTTACTAAATTAATTATATGTTGAATTATTGCTATATATATATATATATATATATATATATATATATATATTAGAGACGGTTTAGTGGAACAAATCAATTAATTATATATATATATCCGATCTGTGATATATATATATATATATATATATATATATATATATATATATATACGTATATATAGTTAAAGCAAATTTTCAAGAAGATTTAAATGACAAAATTGACATATAAACATGTAATTTCTTCATGTCATGTAAGTGTATATACAAGATAAATATACTTGAGAAAAACTATATCACGGACGGTTCCATAATGGAACCGTCTGTATGCCCTATATCACTGACGGTTCCATTATGGAACCGCTCAGGATATTATCACCGACGGTTCGATAATAGAACCGCTCGTGATAAGTCTCTTTATTAGTACGAGCCCGCCGCTAGGGTTTACGCCGCCTAACTCTCATCACTCCCTCTCCGCTAGGTTTGCGCCCGCCTCTAACTCGCCAACGCCCAAAGGCATTTACTCGCTCTCCCCACCTCGACGCCACCGCCGACCTCGCCGCCGCCGCCAACCTCGTGCCGCCGGCCAGACACCACTGCGACCGCAGAAACACTGCACGATAGTAGTGTCTTCAGAGTGTTAGGTCGTACACAACTATGGTGACGCCGCCACCCAAGCCACTAGGCTTGGCCTCAAGATGTCGCCTCACGCCATGGCTTGGTTCTCCCGCCGGCCTCCTCAAGGCCTCGGGCGCGCCGGCCTTGCTTTCCCATCCTCCTCTATTCTCCTCTAGATCTGTTAGCTTAATGTCTTCTGTTGAGTTTGATTTTTATGCTTGAGCCTCAAGTTGTGTCCTCGATGTTTGTGTGATTTATGCAAGGTGAAGGAGATGAATGAGGGTTGTGCTAGTGGTAGGGTCGCGCCGGGTTGCGCCAGATCGAGGTAACCCTACCTTACTCCCTCTCTCTCTCGCCCTGCTCAGTGATGAAAATGGCTAGTGCTCACGATGGATGCCGAGGGCTACTATCGTGTGGTGGCGGGTTTGGACACCCTTGGTCTTATTGCCTTGCCGTTGAACCGCTCAATGATGTTAATAGTCTTATGCTGAAATTGAAGTGATAATTAGTTCATATTAATAGTCCCTTGCTCGTGATGTAATGATGTTAATAGTCTTATGCTGAAATTGAATTGATAATTAGTTCATATTAATAGTCCCTTGCTCGTGGATGTCAACCGAGGGCTATTGGTGTATGTGCATTCTATGCATCTTGCTTAGTTCATGTTGTGGGTTCTGGATGGGGCTTGATATGTTATGACTTATTGGGTTGTTGATATGTATGAGTCTGTTGATATGTTATATTGTTATGAGTTATGACTTATTCGTATGTCAAGTGTTGTCTCGCTATTGATAGTGGAAACTTGCTTGGTGAACCATGGGTCGTTGATATGTATGATTGATGATTTGCAAAATAGATGTATAAAATGTGTGATATGTATGTTATGACTTATTTGTCGATTTGTCATTTTGTCAAGATGTCATCTGTTGCTTCTCGCCATTCATTTCACATTTGTCTCGTAATCGTGTTCATGCAGTCAAGTTCTCCTACCTTGCGCCGAGGTATGTCGCCCTACCATTCCAATATTCCTAATCTCTTCTCTATAAGTCTCCAAGTTGTGCCTTTTAAATATATATATATATATATATATATATATATATATATATATATATATATGTATATATATATATCCTCACCACTTTTTAAGGTCTGCACGCATCATGAGGAGATAGAGGCAACATTGAGGCCTGCAATTTAGGCCGATGCCGAGTACTGCGTACTGCAATAAAGTGACGCGGACGCGCAGTAATTCTCGATCGAAGTGGCATCATGTATTAGCGTACCAAGTAATTGATGTCCCGACGCTTCAGCAAAAAGATTTTTAAATTTGTAGGGCTCAATGAGGTTGCCCCTCGTTGCCGCCTCTCTTCCTCATGTCATGTGGGACTAATTTCAAAGTGGCTAAGGGACTAGGAACAATAGAAATATAATATATATATATATATATATATATATATATATATATATATATATATATATATATATGATGCTAGTTTTAAAGGCACAAGCAACACCGCTGGTGGCTTTATAGAGAAGAGTCATCACAGACGCCAAGATCACAGCATTTGCCAAATGCACAAACCGCTCGGTGATATATAGTCATCACAGATGGTTTGTGGTCAAACCGCTCGGTGGTAGTATGCATCATGCATTTGAAAACCGCCTGTGATGACCTCATGCATCATCGACCATAAACTCAGACGGCTCAAGAAACCGCCTGTGGATGACGCTTGAACCGCTCTGTGAAGGCCTTTTCTCAGTAGTGTAGGTCTTCCTACCGATGGGCCGGTGGCGAACCAAGGTACTGCTTGAGTTTGTGGGGAAACCGACAAACTCGCTGTTGTTCTCGCCAGAGGGAGGAAATCCCACGGGCCATCTGGACGATGATACACTCATCTAGGATTTTAAAACAAAAGAGAGAGCCAGCAACGGAGTAGACTCACAAAAAGGAGGTAAGTAGAGAACCAAGAGAGATGAGTAAGAGCAATAAATACGCTATATTTTGCTCAAAACTTTTCTTAGTTTTTGAAAATAAGACTCAAGTCCTTAGGCTCGACTAGTCTAGCTAAGGCTCCTACAGTCATATGCTCTGATACCAGATCTGTCGGACCCGGATTCCGAGAATCCAAATCCTCTGTGAAAGACACTGTGCTATTTCCTAGATCAGTAGATATCACTCACAGATACATGGCGAGATTAAACCATACCATTCATTAATTAACACATCGAGTTTACATAGATCACATCGGGTTGGGTTTACAATAAGGGCTAACAGCCAAGATGATTACATTACAAAAGTAGCGAAGCGACAACGAAGAAAAAGGGTGAGAGCGATCTCTCCACAGCAAGTGATCGGAGAAACCTGTAGCGCTACGATATTAACCAAGGACTTGGATAATATTGATGCACGCAAGCACCAATGGAGTCGCCTAGACCGAGCGAGACTAGAACAACTATAGACTAAACTACGCTTCATCATTTCCGTGGCCTCCATCTTCTCGGATCCTCGAGTAATGCTGCGGTCTTTAGAATTTCCTCGCTCGAGGGTTTTGGAGGAAAGAGTGAGAATGAGCACAACTTCCGTGTCATGAGCCAATACACATAATGTAATATATATGCAAGGCTTAACAAGGATGGCTTAGGTTCTTTTATTTGCTAAAGCAACATCTTCAAATATCATAATTACAAAGTCCTATCACTTAGCATTTTAACAAATTGCATTTTATTAAAGAGAGTAATTGTGCAATATTTATTTCAAGAGAGGTTCCTCCATCGAAAACTCTACCAGATAAGCTTCATTTGATTGGAGCTACCTCCAATATTAACACCACCGAGCCTCGGTGGCTCAGAAAAATCCAATATCCGGCTAGGTGAGCCCACCACATTTTCATACCACCCACAAAGGTTTTTGAAATAGACCTAACTCAAGTAAAGTTCCCATGTCCGCTTTTGACCGTAGGCGATCGCTTAAACAGCTTTAGAGTTTGCAGAGGTTATACACTATACCCACAAGAGATAGTCATAGTCGCTACCCTACACGATTTCTTAGTCATGTAGTTGAGCAACCGTCATAGTAACTTTTCAAATTATCTCGCCTTCCGCCATTTCACCCATATGGGGTTACACCCATACGCTGTAACGGATCGTTGTACCGCATCGCTTGTGTAGTTGGACTACCCACAACGTTGGCAATTTCACCTTGTATTGGTGTCCCATTCAAGCCGATGTACCGCACGCTATGATTCTCATCACCTCTCCAAAGGAGATGACTTTTAGGGTTTAACAAATTTACTAAGCTAAGTTGCGCTTTGCGACTTGTGGTTGTACTTGTTTAACACGGAGGTGGTGACAAGATTAAGTCCTTAGGGGTTATCCGGCGGTTTATTACTTACACTAACTCCTTGGGCTGCATTAGCACCCACCAACATTACACCATTCACAACCAACATTCTTTGGGCTACATTAGCACCCACTTAACATACCATTCATCACATCACCCGCCCGAGATAGGAACAACAATTAGGGTTTTTGAGGAGTAAAATACATCAACTCAACCATCTCACTATTTTCCCACAATGATCGCTCAAATTCACTTTTATGTTTAAAAGATGATGATTGGGACATTTAATGTCCTGGTACTTAAGCAAGACTAGCATGTCGCTAAGTACAACCTATACTAGTAATTACCATATAGTTACTAAGGGTGACAATGGAATAAAGGAAATCAATTATCAATGGATGGCATATTAATCAGTTAGTCATGAAATGGGTATTTAACTACCTTAAGATTTAACATACATTTGATTAAAGAATTAAAGCATGCAATTTTGGTATTTTTAATGAATATAATTTGCATAAAATATAGGCTCAAAATGATCAAAGTATTGACTCACCTTGGTTATAGGCAAGAGGATCTTGATATTCTTGGGCTTGATCAACTTGTAGGTCTCCAGCTTCTTCAAATCCTAATCGGGCGAATATACCAGAAAAAGGCCCAACGGCAAAGAGAGCAAATAAATACACAAGAATAAACAAATGAACTCCAAATTGAACAAGACCTATGCCATTAGCAAGATCTTGAATTTACAAAATTTTAGAAATTTAATTCATAATTTTTGGAGCTATAACAGAGGAAAATGGATTTTACGAAGATTAAAATGAATTAAAAGAGAGAGAGAGAGAGGAAATGGTTCACATCACAAGGTGAACCGTGTTCATGCGCATGGAAGCAAGTGGTCCATGGGAACAAGTGGCACCGCAGGCCCACCGGGTCATTTTAGCGAAGGAGAGACCGTGCAGCCATCAGGCGCTGGGCCCTGTGAGGTCTGCTGAAGCAAAGGGGATTTTTGGACAGCATTAAAGGCTAATGATTAATTAGGTGGTAAGAACAACCATTAAGGCTTAATGAGTGGTGAAGAGTGCTTGGTCCGAAGGTGCCACGGTGGGCGCCACGGGCGCGCAGACGGTTCCACTGCCGCCGGGCGGAGCGGGCACGGGCGGCCGGGAGGACAAAACGGGAGCTAGCGTTGGGTGAAGCTCAGGACACCAAAGCGGTGGCTGAGGAGGGCCGAGTGGCGGTGGCGGCTGGCGACGGCGGATGAGGGGCTCCGTGGTGCTCGGGCCGAGAAGGTGACCATGAGGTGGCGCTTGCAAGGCGGTCCTACGGATGAAGATGGGGCCGGAGGTGGACCGAGACGGCGGCGGGTGGTGGTGAAGTCAGCGACTAGAGGCGAGGAAGATGGTTGATTCCAGCGGCAACGGTGGTCCGGAGGTTAGGAGGCTTGAGGGGAAGAGCTCCTGGAGGTTGGTGGCGCACGGTGACGGGGTCGGCGGCACCGGAAGATAGCTGGAACGGTGGGACGACGGTGGAGGCGACGGCGGCCGAAAAGGGAAAAATGGTGGTTTACACGGTGGGCTTACCTGGTAGCTCGAGGGGCAGCGTGAGGGGATAGCAAGGGTACATGGCTCCCTTTATAGGCCCAGGAGTGGGGAGAGAACCATTGGAGAGGGGCTCGAGCATGCACGTGGGTGATGATAGTGTCTCGACGACGGATGAGACAAGGCGACGCAGAGGGCGGTGCAGCGGGCAGGCGGCTCAGAGGGCTGGTGGCGCAAAGAACACGCGGGGCAGAGGCGGCACAGAGGAGGTGGCGGCATGCCTGCCAGTGGCTGCAGAGGCGTGGCTGGCTGTATGGGGTTTTTGGCGGTGCAGCGAGGCACGCGGGTGGCAGAGGGGCCAGAGGAGGTGGCATGTGCACTAGAGAGAGCAGCAGCAAAGTGCCTCTGCATGTGGTGTGCGGGAAGAAAGAAGGAGGTGGCTGCAGCGGCTTGACTGGGGAGAAGAAGAAGACCCGAGGTGAAGAGCTGGGCCACCGGCCGAAAGAAAAAGAAGAGGCCGAGGCTAGGTGGCCGGGCTGGACGGGCCAAGGAGGGGAGAGAGAATAGCGGTCGGGCCTTGGCACACGATCACTATAGCTGCTGGTACAGTAACATGTTGAGGCATCAGAGCACCAGCCCCTCTGGCCGCCGCCAGAAGAGGAAGATCAGCAAGGGGAGTGAAGAAGGGAAGAAAAGAAGGGAGGAGGAGGAGAAGGTTTTCATGGGAGGTTCTGTGTTCTCGAGGGTAATGATGTGAAAACCGCTAGATGCCCCTAAATTTAGTTGTTGTTCTTTCGGTAGATCGCTTGGGCAATGAGAAGATGGATTGCTCTATCCAGATTCATCGTGTTTAGGATAGAACATTGAGGGGGACGATTAGGAGATTTAGACTCCTAATTTGAGTTCAGGCAATCAGAGAAAATGTAGATTATCGCGTTATCTTTCTAGAACGGTTTGGATCGTTAAAATCGGAGTAGGGAGTGAAAAGTTATGACCTCTCGAATGTTGCTGTCCGATTCTCGGACGAGTTGGCGACTTCGATAGTTGGGTCGATTTTAGATAGAAATTGGTAAAATTAAAAATTTGTGTCAACTTTAATATTGTAGAAAATCTTGTGTAGTTTCCAGAACTCATATTATTCATATATGTTGAAGTTGTAGAATTAAATATATAAAATTGTGAAACGGACAGTTCTCGACAGAACTGAACGTCTTCGGTAAAGTAACGGAATAGAAAACGGTAGAATCAGATTTTCTTAATAACTAGGAAATTGTAGGTTGTTTTGTGAGGATTCCAGAAAGTTTTGGATGGACTAATTTGAAGTTTAGATGAGTAAGATAGGGCCATTTTACTACTGGGACAACGGGTAGTGTGTCCGGTAGTTTTGGGTTAAAAAGGGGTGGTTCAAATAGAGGCGCATGATGATGGTTAGAGTAAGGTGTTGGTGCTGTAATGTGAAGGTTTTGAGATATGTTTTAAAATTGTTGTCCGTGGAGTGGGGTCTCGTGTGCATTGTCGCAGTCTTTTTAGTGTCACAAGGAAAAGAGGCCAAGCATGGTAGACATTGTTCATTGGTTGATCATCGTATGCTTTACCATTTATTACCATTATATTGATGTGCTTTTACTTATTTAATTGCAAGTAATGTTAATAGTCATTATTTATTCCTTATGGTTGGATATGATATTGTTGGACTATGGTAATGTTGAGGAAACTATGAATAATTGTGCATTCATAAGCATCAAGCAGCATCTAAAAGGTGATCATGTTGATCTTAACTCCACGAGAGTGGAGGAGGTCCCCGATCCTTAAGGAGGACGGGCTTGAGAGTGTGTCATCGACGGTGAACACTCATGCTATACCGTATACACAAAAGAAGTGCATGTGACATATAGTGTAGAGATGCTTGGAATGAAAGGTAGTTGATGATTGTGTATGTGAATAAAGAAAGAGAAATGAATGATTGAGCATGAGAATAAAGAAAAGTAAACAATTGATGTTAATGATGATATTGTGTATCATTGCTTAAGCAATGTTCATTGTTTATTACTATACTTGCTGAGTCGTGGACTCACCCTTGCTCTCATGTTGTTTTTAGGTGATCGTTGACAATACTTCACTTGGGAAGGGTTAGCACTTGAATACTTCATACACTCACTTGCTATGAGAAAACTTTACCTTAGCGTGATGGTTTATTCCTTTAGGACATGATAGACATTCAATAATTCTAGATGATTGGTTGAAACTCGCTTATTCATTCAATAGCCTTCGCTTGATTGGTATTGCTTGATTCTTGAACTATTATCCTGCTTACAATCTAGGGTTTAAATATCCAGACTTGCCATGTCGTTATTTATACATTATTATGACCCGTGGACGGTTGTTAGTATTGAATTGTTTGCTGAAATTCATTATTAATTGTTGAAAAATTAGTAGTTAGGTAATTTAGTGGCATTTCAGAGATCAGTGTTAGACCAAGTGTTACAAGAGCATAACTCCATGACATGCAACTTGTTTACAGAGTCCACGGCAGCATGCTTATCTATAAGTAGGACCCAATCGGACCTGTACAGTGAATTTTGGTGCCGTATTTAAAGGGCCGAGGGTCTTGCAGAACTGTCCATCCTCTTTTGATCTTCTTCTCCTCTAGGCAACCTCTAGGACTCAGCAAAGTACGTACTGCTTGCTAACTTTTCATTTTGTTAGTACTAGCAACTCTGCATAATTCTATTATAGTCTAGTCTAGTATAGTGTAGCATAGCATAACATGTCTATATATATAAACATTATGGCAAGGGTTAACAAGGGAAGTTAATTAACAGATATGTCGCACTACCCGTTTGTTTGTAACACGCTGTTTCAAGAAAAACAAAAAGCCATGGAACAGCAGAACCCTAAGCGACCATCTGTGAAGCTCGACGACAGCAAGTGGACTGCATACTTCATTGACCCACGCTCTTTGCCTTGCTCTCACCAGGTAACACAAAAAATACAAATAATATAATATATATATATACTACACTCATGTTTCCTTGAGAGAAAAATATCCATAGGAAATTTTCATTCCGTATTGATTGCATGAATCCCCTTCCATCATCCAATCCAACTGGGAAGAATAGTACACACTAAGTGTTTATCACTTCCTTTAACATGAAAAGTTGAAACGACCATATCACTCATCCAATGGTCAAAGGTGACCTATTACCACTTAGAGTCACTACGTTAAATCTTATCCACTAGATCATGGCAAACGGATGGTCTGCATAAATTTGGTGTACCTAAAAATCTTCTTCATGCAAGCGGCATGTGGCTAGATGGCAAAGCGCGCAGATGTGCACCCAGATCACCCGGTTCAAGTCATAGCCTTGATGTCAGTGTCCACCGAATTTAGAAGTACACACACGCGCGCTGCTCAGTGAAAAAGCACGTGCCTCGCGCTCCGTAAGGCCTTAGGTGCTTCCAACAAATGCCAGCCATGTCTAGGGGTGCGATGCATGTGTGTCCGTCTTGTACTCTAATTTTTTTTCTTCATATATAGACTATCTCAGAAAAACAGGATAAAGCCATCAAGACTGAGCTAACTAAATCTGAAACAAAGTGTATTTCTTTAGTTTTTCAATTGAATTTTTAGGGCTCCAAGTCTGCTGTTAATATATGATAAAATTCTTTTGTTTCTTTGATCTTTCCTGTCAATCAAAAGCCTGAGACCACGATCAAAGAGAGGAGGGACGAGCTTACTCGTAAGGTTCGCAACATGATCAAAGAGTACATTAGCAACAAGAAAGACTTGTTGGAGGGGATGAAGACTGTTGATGCTGTAGAACGCCTGGGTGTTGGCTACCATTTTGAGCAAGAGATTGCAATGTTTATGCATCTTCTCAATAGCAAGTGAGTTGGGGACGATGACTTGTCTGCAGTCGCCCTCCGGTTCAGGCTGCTGAGGCAGAACCACTACAACATTCCCTGTGGTAGCTATATATCATCATCAAGACTTCAAATGTTCTCTGTTTCTTTTAGCACAATATTCTCTTATAGCACGTAGATGCTAGCTTTAACTAATGAGTAAACTCAAGAAGTGTTCTGCTAAAAAAGATGATTTGTGCTATGTAGTAGTATTAATTAGCACAATATATACCGGATGCATGCAGATGTGTTGGAGAGTTTCAAGGATGAGAATGGAGACTTCAACGACACCCTGCGATCTGATGTTGATGCACTACTCAGCCTGTATGAGGCAGCTCACCTAGGCAAATGTGATGAGGACTTGCTCAACAGAGCAGTAGTCTTCACCACGGATTGCCTGTCATCCCTAGCAAAAGGTGGCCAACTGTCTGATCCCGTCTTAGAGAAGAAAGTACAGCATGCACTGACTTCACCGACGCAACGGAGAATGAAGAGGCTCGAGGCCAGGCTGTACATCTCCATCTATGAGAAGGATGAGGAAAGCAACCAGGATATACTTGAGCTTGCCAAGCTAGACTTTCACATGCTACAGCTGATGCATCGTGATGAGGTCAAGAGTATCTCATTGTGAGTAAAACTAATTTTATTACGATTAATCATACATGTGCAATTAACACACTTGGCGACACCACAACAAAAAAAATTTACATGTGCATTTGCTTGCTTTAATTACTAAAGGTGGTATAAGGACCTTAATCCTAGGAGCACGCTGGGTGAATACATACGGAACGGCCAGTGGAGTGCTACTTTTGGGCTCTTGGTGTTTTCTACGAGCCACAGTATGGGCACGAATAATGTTTGCAAACTTACCAAGTTATTTTCATTGTTCGATGATACATATGATTCGTATGGCACCTTGGAAGAGCTTCATCTATTTAACCAAGCAGTCCAGAGGTATGTTCTTGGAATATCTTCTACATTTTATTGTGAAACTTTTGGTTTTGATGCTTATATATACAATAGTCTGTAAACTAAATTAGCAAACCAGCATTTGGATTAAAAAAATTGATACCCTCGATTATTTTTTTTGTGTCAATAACTAGTTTTAAGTAATTTTACAAATAAATAGTGCAATTTATGTAATTTTTGTTTTCTTCTCAATAATAGTTGGGATGAAGAAGGTGTGAAACACATAGGTAAATGCTTTGGGTATGTGATGTCCATTTTTTCTAAGACACTGGAAGAATTTGTGGCCGACGGTGCTTCACCCTTGGGAATTGATTGCACTAAGGAGACTGTAAGTACACATACAACTAATACTCGAACGGTTTGTTACTGATATTTCAAGCAAGTACTCTTGTGTCATACAATTTAAAATGATCAAATGCCAATTGATGGGGGAATAACACGCTAGTGCTTACAAAATGTGTAGATCAAGATGGTAAGCAAATGCATGTTGCAAGAGGTGATATGGAGAGAAGAGGGACAAGTGCCACCTGTAGATGACCATCTCAAGGTTACCACAATATCCACATTTTACTGGGCACTAGCATGCATATCCTTTGTAGGAATGGGTGCAAGCGACGATGTTTTTAGCTGGGCACGCTCATTCCCTAAGATTATAGAGAATGCAACAGTGATATCACGCCTAATGGATGATATTTCTGGACATGAGGTATGTGACACATTTAACTAGCTAGTTTGGCCTCTACATATACTGGACATGAGGTAAATGTGTTTCTATATATACACATTTACTGTGTATATTCCATGCAGCGCATATCCAGTACTATAATCAATTAACTAGCTAGTTTGGTTTCCTTAATTATTCTTTTGGCAGTGTGAGAAAGAGAGAAGTAATGTCCCTACTGCCATTGATTGCTACGTGAAAGAGCAAGGCGTGAAAATCGAACAAGCAAAGGAAGCGCTATCCTTCCTTGTAGAGGAGCAGTGGAAGAGCATCGACCAGGTGTTTCTCAGGAACATCATCATACCCGTGCCACTGCTAAATCGTGTAATCAACCTTGCACGGGTCATGGAAAGCCTTTACAAGAAGATTGATGGTTACACACACTGCTCAGCAATAGCTGACTGCATAGACAAAGTGCTGGATAAATGCGTGTACCATTAAGCATATATGCGTTGGGACAACACACAGGCTCCATATATACGGTGACATATTTGGTAAAATGTGAATACGGTAAAATTGATTTTCATCATATTTGTATTTTCACCCGCCTCTATATATTGTACGTAGTATCATCATGTGTTGAAAGACTGTGCTATATGTATGTGTGTGTGTGTGTATGTGTGCACTAAGTTGGTTTGGTATCCCTTCCGGATATGTAGAGTCTTTTTTGAATACGAATAGTGGCTTGTACTAAATAAAAGGGCACCTATTGTAATCAGTTTTAAGCAAGCAATAGAAGAGAGAAAACAGAAAACGCTGCAGCAAATATGTGGCACAAAAAATCTTTATGTCTTTCTTGTGTTCATGAGTTCTTGCTTCCAGCAGAGCATGCAGTGTTCCATCTAGTATTATCGTGCTACATCTTCCGATCGGCTTCCAGCGGTGCATGTGTTCATCCATTGTGCATCACGTATACATCTCCGTGTTCTCGCCGAGCGCTTGTTTCTTCTTCGATTACCGACGATGATATATGTGTGTACATATATACATATGTGTGTGTACCACACACGTGTAATAAACCTTTTGTTTGTTGTTGCAAGCTAGAGAATAACCTTCAACTTTTCAAAATAAGTGGTGGCATTTATGTAACAAAAAATTACACAATTTTTTGTGTGCCAATAACTAGTTTTAAGTATATACTAATCGTCTAACCTTCAACTTTTCAAAATAAGTGGTGGCAATTTATTTAATTTTCATTTTCTTCCTCAATAATAGTTGGAATGAAGAAGGTGCGCAACGCATAGGTAAATGCTTTGGGTTCTTTCCAAGACACTGGAAGAATTTGTGGTCACCCTTGGGAATTGATTGTACTAAGGCACTATAAGCTCAATGACAATCTAATACTCGAACAGTTCGTTATCGTTATTTCAAGCAAGTACTCTTGTGTCGCACAATTTAAAATGATCAAATGCCAATTGATAGGGGAAATAGCACGCTCTTCGCTTACCAAATGTGTAGATCACGAAGGTGAGCAAATGCATGTGACCATCTCAATGTTGCTACAATATTCATGTTCTATCGGGCATTGGCATGCATATCCTCATTATGCTCGCCACGTAATAGTATCATCGAATAACCATAGGTCATCTAGCACTCTTTGCATTCATATCTCTGCTAGCACATGCAGTGCAAGGTGCTCACCATCCTGCTTTCATCGAAACAACACTACAACAAAACTATCATATAAAGACGCTTTTGTTTTGACGTTTTTATGTCCGTCTCTACACCGAGAAACACATCATATGTAAAGACGCTTCTTAAGATGTTTTATATGACGCCACAAAATCTCCACCTTCCCACGCCTTTGTCTCTCCACCTCCCCACCTCTTCAACCTCCCAAGTCCTTCAACTTCCCAAGTCCAAGTACAAACCATTGTTTTTCGCCGGTGTTGTGCGCCAAGACCTCCGTCTGTGGATCTCCTCCATGCCCGATGGTCGCCTCCTCCGCACTCCTTCATCCACACGCCCGGCTGCCGCCTCCTCCGCGCTTCTTCCTCCACACCCGCGGCCA
>JAYEVD010000724.1:0-159567 GCA_036346405.1 Phyllostachys edulis | reverse complement strand
AAGAGAATATTATTCCAATAATCTGGAAAGAAACCGTGAAGAATATAGTGGTATATATATATATACGTATGCATGCATGAAAACCCATGTGAACTTGGTGAATTGTGATAGAAAAGATTACTTTGATCTTTCAAATGGAAAATTCATGTGAGCAACGGCAATCTCAGCACCGATCCTCTCGGCCTTTCAAATGCAGAATTCTACTTGGAGATAAAGAAATCAGTCGCTAGCTAGTTACGTATAAGCTCTGCTTGTTTAGCTCAGCCAAAATTTGCGGCCGGGGAATGAAAAGAGAATAAACTTGTGGAGATAAACACAGCCCAATTAAGAAAGAGAACACACATCGTGAAGACTGATATGATAGAGGTAGGTAGCAGCGAATTTGAAGGATACTGAAGAGGTAGCGCTCCCACCAATCCATAGCGTAGAGCCCAACGGTGACGTTGTACAGGAACAGCTTCCTGCCGATCCAGCTCATCTCCTCCCTCTTCTCCTCCCGCTTGCTTCTTTCCCGCCATAGTATTCACCATTCGCTAATTAATCTCCTCGATGATGGCAGCAGCAGCAGCAGCAGAAGAGAGAGAGTGGTGATGGTAGAATAGTCGGCTTAGAAGTTAGAAGTTGTTAGCCTGCAGGAGAAGAGGCTTTGGTATTTATAGAAGGAAATTAAGCTAGCACAAGTAGCCTTCTCTAGTAGTTGGCGGTTGTATTCCTCCATCCGTCTGCGTCGCATTTAGATAAAGGAGGTATATCTTTAACCTCGGATAATTGTAATGATTTTGGTGAATGATTCGATCCTACGGTAGGGATGAGTGGATTAGACTTTAAAAGATTAATTGGAAGTAATTGGTGGATTGGTTAGTGCGGGTGGATTGGCCACGCTAACAAAAGGATTGAGAAGTAGAAATATAGAGGCATTGCTTGAGGATGCAATTTGATCTCATATAGACATACCTTCTTTTAGGAATTGAAATTGTAGTGAGAAAAATTGCTGAAATCAACAAGTAATTTATGGATGGTTGATAATATATGTCAATTGGTAAATTGTAGGCATTGAAATCACGGTTCTTTAGTGCTCATGAATTGGGAGTTATATTGGAGATACCCTATGATAGAGATTTATGAAGCAAGCGTAAAGTAATATGTGAGCAATATGGTGGTTTCACTTAGGATTATTTTTGTTCCCGAGAATGTGATCGAAAATTGGAGTTGAACCATGATTTATACAATGAAAATAGATTAATAGATGTTTGTGCTCACTTATGCATTGTTAAATTTTAGTAGTGAGTCGATGTCCTTACTAGAGATCAGTTCAAACCTATGAATTTATAGTGGTTTGGAGGATTACATCAAAGCAAGCAATTTTGGAGGTTAAAATATAAATTGTGGAACGATCGATTGGAGTGTGCCTACTATAGACTAAATATGATCGGTGGATTTTATTGGATGAACAACAATTAGAGGTTGCGGAACCGATAGTGTTGGGATTGTAGTGGTATTGGTTGAAGATTGAGTCATTCAATCTTTGAAAAGAAGAACGGATTTGAACAAAGCGACTAAGTCTTTACGCCTTATCCTTTTTTCGTCCGAATCTCGGGGCGAGATTCTTCCTAAGGGGGGAGGGTTTGTAACACCCGATTTTGAGAATCGGGATGTTAATATTTAATTTGGTGATCTATTAGATATTTGACCATGTTTTAAAAATTTTCGATGTTTAATCAAAATGTTGCTTTGAAAATCAAATTGAATTAATTAAAGGTTGCATTTTATTAAACCAAATTGTTTGAAAGACTATGTTATATATATATATATATATATATACACACACACACACACACACACACACAGATAACCCGGGGGTCCTCACAACATTGGTATCGAGCCATCTTGTTGTAGGTTAGAGATGGCATGGGCGTTAAGTTTAGTAAGTACTTGGTCAAAATTATTTTCAAAAATATCAAACTAATTGTGAAAGCTAAGTTAGGAATCTCTTTTATTCCTCATCCATCTTAGTATCATTTCTCACCTTATTCTCATTTGAATTACAAATTAACTCATCTTGCCCTTCTTGTCCTTAGATGAGTCATTAGTATCTTGTCAAGGAGACCCAAGCGGAAGATGTGGGCGGATACCCGACTACTAGAGACATGATGTGGAGAGCGGACTTCATATATCAACCAA
Organism: Phyllostachys edulis; assembly: GCA_036346405.1. Taxonomy (NCBI): domain Eukaryota; kingdom Viridiplantae; phylum Streptophyta; class Magnoliopsida; order Poales; family Poaceae; genus Phyllostachys; species Phyllostachys edulis. The sequence continues at coordinate 157,386 of JAYEVD010000724.1, read as the reverse complement.
CCTACTCCATCTATCGGCGTGATAGAGGACCGAGGATGGAGGAGTACTTGGAAGTGATCAATATCATTGCTAGACGCATGACAGGGAGTATCCCATACAGATTCCAGGCGCGTGGCACCTCTGAGGCCACCGCATTGTAGGAAGTGGCTCGTGTGGCCATGAGCCATCTTCGTCATGACTTGACGGAGTTAGCTCAGCCGCCATACTACCACTTTCCCATGCAAGCACGTGGGCGCAGAGTGAACACTTTTGCCAAGATTGATCTGGGAAGACCCTCAAGTCTACGGTTGCAAGGTTGATTCACATCATGGATCGATCCATTATTGCACTATGCATGAGTTATGGGAGACATGGCATCATCTCACTGTGGCTCAAGAGTTTCTGCAACCCCTATGCAACATGGGGCTTGTGGACCGACATGTGCTTTATGGGGAGAACAAGGTCTCTCCATATGCGTTTGCACCATCGGCGTACCGTCTTCTCGAAGTGGGAGGGCAAGTACTCAATCTTGGGCCAAGATGTCAAGCTCGTATGTCCGTAGGTTTATCTCGTGTCTAGAGCATCGGCGAAAGGATGAGAAGACGATGCCTTGTTGCGTTATTAGGGTTAAATTAGGGTTTATTCTTAGATTATATCGCCCTAATGATATTATTACTTAGCTTGTAGACCTTTGGATTTTGTGGCGATCATTTGCTCTTTTTTGTTCCAAGTAGTTGTGCATCGCCTCTGGACGGGTTGTATCATAACTATGTCGAAAACTAACCGTGTTTCATTTGTATCTTGTCCTGTCCCTCTGCTTTCTTTTTCGTTTGTTTGAGTTGGTTCTTGTGTTTTGGAGCTTCAAATATCTAAATTGAATTAAGGACCTTACCCTGTTGTTTCCCTACCTTATGTTTGTCCCTCTCATCTCTTTAATGGAAGTCGCTTGTTGATTAAGAGATTGATAGTGGAATCGATAAAGAAGGATATGATTGAATAATTGCTATTTTCTCTTTAATTAGATCTTTTATGTTTGGTTGATGTCGTTGGTTTTCTATTGTCAAAGTGATAGTTGATAATCGAGAAATTGAATTATTACTCATGATCCTGAATATGATCTTAGAGGAGTTAATTAGATTTTTCAATTGTGAGATATTAATCTTTGTGAGATCAATTGTGGATTATGATAGACGTTACCATCGAGGTTACGATTGTAATACCCGTTAAAAAATTAAACAAATAAGTGATTAGTACTGAAATTAAATAGAATTAGAAAAGAAATGAAAATTCAGAATTTGAAAGATGTATTAGAACTCGGCTTTCGCCTATAGTTTTCTTTTGGCCCAAGTAGGGAACCACATAAGAGAGTAGAGGAAGACAAGCCCTACCAGTTCTTTTTGTTTTCCTCGTCGCTTGCCGTTCTCTGAGAGCCGTAGCGTGGCGCCTTGCAACCGCCCTGCTGAAGCTCACTGCCGTTGTTACTTTGCCGCCTTGGTGCCGCGCATGAAGCCTCTATTGCGTGATGCCACTGCTGGGCAGCGCCGCGTCGGCGCGTGGAGTTGCTGCGATCTGCTACGTTGGTCGGTTTGTCAATTCTCGTAGCTCGTTTCCCTGGATTACTACGGCTAGATATTTGTCTTGCATGCACTGCTGGAGTATTTTAATCGGAGGTGCATGTAGAGCTTTGATTATTTTAATGGGAGATGCATGCTCACGTTGCTAGTGCTAGGATCTTTCTAGTAGCAAGATATTTAGTGCTGTTTGTGTTCATTGATTGGGTGGTTGGGAGAGAGTTTAATTAATGGTGTTGCATGATTAGCTGGTCATGTTTCACTAATTCTATTATTTGGGCTGTATTGTTTCCCTGCCAGTAGACTCTGTCCAGTACCTTGCGTGGTCGATTCTGGATTCTTAGAGACCGAATTTGAGATATCCATCTCCTAGAAATAGTTAGATAATGTTTTTAGCTTTCCGTGGCGCCAATAACATCTAATTCTGACCTACGGATCAAAAGTTACGATAGTTTCAATCTTGCTGCCCAGAATTCTGACGAGATTGATTTGTTAATTTGTCTTTTAAGTTATGTGTATGTTAGAGGCACATTCAGGGTTTCCACCCAACTAGGTTGTTTTAGAAAATTTCGTAACCTTTCTAGAATGTTAAAGAACTCCTTAATCGGAGTTGTAGATTAAAAGTTGTGTTATTTTCTTTACTGCTGTCCGTTTCGTCGGGACAGATTCTGCCTTTCAAGTTCATCTGTCTGTAGCATATTTATTTTGGCCGAATTGGGTTATCTCACCAACTAGTATTTCATAGATATGTTCGTTAGGTTTCCATAGGATCTTGGCTCACCTCGTTCCGAGTCCCAGATCGTTAGATATGAGTGATTCCGTGCTGCTGTCCAGAATCAATTTCGTGATCGTGTTGTCTGTTCTCAGATTAGTTCTAATTAGTTAATTGTGGGTTGTCGGGAAGGTGTTGTAGCATGTAAATGGAAGTGTCATGTTCTTTGTTGTTCTTATTTTGAGTATATACTGTGTAGGCGGAGAGGCTTTAGGTTTAGGAGCACCGTCATTGCATGCTAACGCGTCGCATCACGGAAGGCAAGTACTTTGATGTTCTTATGATTAGAAAATGTTGAATGCTTGATGTTCTTATTGTGTTTTCAGTGATCCATGAGAATAGCTAATGTTCATGTTCTTTCCATATGTGTTATCTCCATGATTAGAGAGCATGTTTTTCAATATTCATATTTCCTTCCATGCATCGACCATTCATGTTTCATTCACGGGAGTGGATTAAAAAGACCCATCAATTCCAGTATGGGCACGTAAGACCCACCATTCCAATGTGGGCAGATTGGGACACCCGTATGAAACGTTCTTCATACGGGACTTGGATCCGCATTTTGTTAAATGCGGCTTAAGTGAACACCGACGGTGTGTCACTAGCTATACCGGTATATGCATGTGTGTAGTCCTTCATTTCATCCAATTCATTCATTCCATTCATTCAAATATTCGTCCTGTAATTTATTCATATTCATCAATGAAGTTGTCATGATCATGGTTGTTGTATGTACCATTTACTTACTGTACTTGCTGAGTCTCGGACTCACTCTTGCGTTGTTTGTTTATTTTAGGTGACCATTGAGGTTGGCTCTATTGGGAGGGAGTAGACACGCACTACTTATTCACTTCACCTTGATCAAGTCCAGGATTATGTTTTAGTTCTATTTTTCATTCGTTAATTGATGAACTGTAATAAATAAAGTTAGCTGTGGTTGATAACCTCTTCCCCGTTATGTTTGATTAATTACTGCGAAATTTAGAATTTTGTCTTCTGTTTTAATTTTGTTAACATGTTAGTTTAGTAGCATTCCAGGCCCTTGTCGGACTGGGGTGTTACAACGATATGAGTATAAATGGAACTATTATAGTGAGGTAAGCTTGCCTACAAGTGATGTTGGATTTACATAGAAGAAATATGCAGGTAGAACTCATAGAACACGTGTAGTAGGCTTGAATAATTAATCTATGGGTTCACTTGGAGATTTAGATTAAAGATATATCTTAGTCAATATGGCAATAAGATTGTTAGTCATATTTTGGTTTAGTGTGATAAAGTTAGAATTTGAAACTGTGATGATATTATAAATTTTGATGGATGCTTATGATGATCATTTGAGATTTGTGAAGTTGTAATTGAGTACATAATCGGATCGTAATACTTTTAGAGATAAGGAATGATTGGGTGATTGAATAGCCATATAGTGGATGACTATGAGGATTGAATGAAAGATTTATATCTTTGGGAATAGTTGTCCCAAGGATGACATAATTAGATTAATTATGGATGATTAAATGTAGCCGTTGGATTTAGAAAATGCTTGAGGATAAGTAGACTACGGAAAACATCGAGTTAATATTGTTGATTTGAACTAAGATAATTATTGTGGATAACTTGATATGGACAAAGTTAATGATTAAAACTATTTGAATTATGGTTGGATCACAAACTCATCTTGGATGGATGACCTTTTGATGACTTGATTTACCTAGGTTGGAGTTGACTTTAGATAAAGGAGGTATATCTTTAACCTTGGATAATTGTAATGATTTTGGTGAATGATTAGATCCTACGGTAGGGATGAGTGGATTAGACTTTAAAAGATTAATTGGAAGTAATTGGTGGATTGGTTAGTGCGGGTGGATTGGCCACGCTAACAAAAGGATTGAGAAGTAGAAATATAGAGGCATTGCTTGAGGATGCAATTTGATCTCATATAGACATACCTTCTTTTAGGAATTGAAATTGTAGTGAGAAAAATTGCTGGAAATCAACAAGTAATTTATGGATGGTTGATAGTATATGTCAATTGGTAAATTGTAGGCATTGAAATGCGTTTCGTTAGTGCTCATGAATTGGGAGTTATATTGGAGATACCCTATGATAGAAATTTATGAAGCAAGCGTACAGTAATATGTGAGCAATATGGTGGTTTCACTTAGGATTATTTTTGTTCCCGAGAATTGATCGAAATTTGGAGTTGAACCATGATTTATACAATGAAAATAGATTAATAGATGTTTGTGCTCACTTATGCATTGTTAAATTTTAGTAGTGAGTCGATGTCCTTACTAGAGATCAGTTCAAATATTTAATTTGGTGATCTATTAGATATTTGACCATGTTTTGTTGGGAAAAAGATTTTCTAGTGTTTAATCAAAATGTTGCTTTGAAAATCAAATTGAATTAATTAAAAAATGGTTGCATTTTATTAAACCAAATTGTTTGAAAGACTATGTTAAATATATATATATATATATATATATATATATATATATATATATATATATATATCTTAACTACTATAATTTAGAGTTTACTCCCATCATCCCACCCCATCCACGCACATAAAAAAACCTCGCACGCCCACGTACGGCTGAAAAAGACCAACCGCCGCTTGACCTCCCCCATCAGCCCAGCGCCTCCACAGCCTCGCGCCCGCTCGCTCGCTCGCTTGCCCGCCCGCGACCTCCTCGCTCCTCGCCCCTCGCCGCCTCCTCATCCCTCTCCTCCATACCTGCCACGGCGGGGAAGGCGAATCTAGAGCCGAGTCGGAGGTTCTCGGTTATGGGTGGAGGGAGGGCGCCAGAGTCGCGACCTTCGCGAGGGGGGGACGAGGCCGACGGAGGTCATCGCCGCCGCCGCTGGCTGGGGCGGCGAGGCGGATGGGACAGAGGAGGGGAGGTGGTGGTAGAGTTCAAGAGCGAGGAGGTCGCGCGAGGTGGGGGCGCCATGAGAGAAGCACCGCGCCTCGGTGTGCACATCGCCCGTTCGCTCCGTCACCATGGACTCATGGACCGTGGCGCAGCTCCGCAAGATGGAGGCCGAGGGCAACGGCCGCCTCAATGCCTTCTTCATCGCGCGGGGTGTGCCCAGGAGACGCCCCACATCGCCAAGTACAACTCCAACACCGCCGCCGTGTACATGATCGCATCGTCGCTGCTTCGCCGAGGGCAGGCCGTGGACCGACCCACCCGCCGTTAAGGAGATGCCGGATCTGGCGCGCTGCGCCCGCCAGAAGCCACCCTTCGCCTCCCAGATGGGCGGTGGTGGCGGCGGTGGAGGATGGGATGATCAAACGACGACTTCCGGCCGGACATGAGGAGGAACCAGTCGGCGGGGTCCTTCGGCGCCATGGGGAGGCATCGTTCCGTCCTCACCTGCCTTCTTGTCGCCTCCCCCAGCATCGACGGCTCACGGAGGTTATCATCCTGTCTTCTCGTGCAGCCCCGCCTCCCTTCGTCTCCGGCTTCTCCTCCGGTGGTCTCCCATGGGTTGGCCAGCCGACAAGCTCCTCCGTCACCACCAACCGGCCCGATTCCCCCAACTAGAGGTCTATATGATCCCCTCCTGTCATTTGGCGATCAGGTCAGCATGTTGATCCCCGCTGTTGGATTTCAACTTGGGTTCCTACAGGCTGGGCGAGTACCACGCGAGGCTGCGCATGATGAGGAACCTCCGCGGCTCCTTGCACTCCCGCATCGCCGTGCACCTCGAGGCCAAGGTTGGTCGGTCTCGCCACCACCCATGACCCCCTCATCCAATTCAGTAACTAATTTGGATTTCGGACTTTTGGTTGGTAGTTTCCACGTGTTTGTGCGTCAGTCTTGGAATCTATTACCCGGTTAAATTATATATATTGCATGGGTAAATAGCGTGTTGGGTCAAGAGGTGTAGTATACACGTGAATGTAGAATGATGATAACCCGATTACTTATGTTAGAATTGTGGTAGCATTTTGGTGTTTGGTTGGAGAATTGTGCAGAAAGATTAGTTTTGACTTGTTTTTTGTATTTTGACAGAGGAAAGCGGATGAATAGTGGAGCTGGAGATTGAGCAAAGCTCAGGATATCAAGGAGCTGAGGGATCGGCTTAGTGAATTGATGAGGCCAAATATGATAGGTTAATCTCTTTTACCCTTAATGGATGTTATGTTGTTACCAGTTGCCATTTAGGCGATGCTGAGATCTGGTTATTGATGTTTTCACAGAGAAGAAGAAGGTTGAGCAGGCATCAAGTGATCTCAGGGTAAGAACTGCTTCGTTGAATTTGGCTTTTGTCACAGTACAAATATTTCTTTCTTAGTGTTTCCCTTTGGTTAAAAGCAAATTCACCCTTAACAACTTACTGATCCTGCATATATCTTGTTTCCTATTGTCAGCTCAAAAAGAAGCAAGCTGATTCGTTGATGATGCACACCAATGCGATGAAAGCAGCACAGATGGGTGTTGTGAGTCTTAACATGGCTCTTCTTTTATTTTTCTTGTTTGATCTATGTAGCAAGATCTCGTTTATTATCCATTGTTTGTATGTGTATCTCCCCTGTAATTGAAAGATTCATACTTTGTTGGCAAATGGCAACTATCTCAGAACGTCTCAAAAGGTAGTCAAAAGTTATAAAATAGCTTTGCATGTTGTTCCCAATGCATTTGAGTAAGTTCTATTGTCTTGGCTGTTTAGTGGTTTTCCTTTTTCTGTATATATACGTCTGAGATCCTTAATGACAACTTCACTGGGCAAGATTCAATTTTGATAATTTTGATCTTATTTAGAGCATGTTCATTACTAATTTAATGCTACATCTTTCACATGCTAGCTTCATATGTTAGTGATGTTATGCTGTTTGCCCCTTGTTGCATGTTCACTTGTTGAATTTCATTACCTTAAAAAAGGAATGCTTTTTTATACTAGGTGATATTATGTAATGTCACCTGAATTTTAATGCTCAGTTAAGGATTTACATGTCTGCCTTTTAATGTGTAGGTTATTATAGATGGAGAAAAGAAGGATGGCTACAGTAGTCCATATGATGCAATATGCGGTGCCCGTCTACCTAGAGTCTCAATCCACATACAATTCCATCAGAAGAGCTATCGGCTTCCTTGGGGTTATACTTCTTTGCTCTATTACTACTTATTTGTTGCTCTGATCTTATTGGTTGGAATGATTAAATGAATGGCTACTCTTTTATGACTCATTATGTGGTCCTTGATAAACCTTACCCTTATGCGTGCTGTCTAATTCATGTAAAAAAATCTTTTATAATGTTTGTTGCTTCTATAAATTCAGAGTGCTGTCTAGAATCTAGACCATAGAGAATTGTTACAGATTTTCATTAGTTTATGGAAGTAAAATTTAGGGCATGATAGTGATGTATGGAGACTAATAATGTTCCTTGTTACCGAGATTACAACTATTGGAGTTGTTATTGTTATATATTGTTTCTCTGGGAAAAAAGTTGTGCACTGTGTCGCAAAATATTATCTTGCTGCAGACAAGTTTAATTTCTTTTCAGCTATCACATTATCATTGTATATGGCTGCATGGTATTGGCATTACAAACTACCTTTTGTATTTTCATCATTTCCACTTTCTTAGCAACAGTATGTATCATCCATTTTAACCTGTTTCATCTGGTAGCTCACATCTCTTTGTTACTTACTCATATCTGCAGGAAGTCGACCCTTGCAAGAACATAACTGATGAAGATATCCGCACAGCCATACAGAATTCTGGCGGTCCAAAGGGTGCTATGTTTCTGCCAGAGGTTAGTGGTTGTTTGGATTATGCAATCCTTTCTTGTGAACAGTTTGGTATTTCTAATTCATGTTCTTTTTATCTAACTCCTTGCATGCTCAGAAATATGTTTCTTACTATCAAATTATAGGTGCCATTTGAGATTCTTGTGCGAAGGCAGATAGGTCGTTTGCTTGATCCAAGTCTTCAATGTGCAAAATTTATCTATGATGAGTTAGTCAAAGTATGTGCTCATAACTATGTTATATCCTATGAACCTTTAATCAAGCTTTTAAGAAATCCTAAATGATGCAGATTAGCCATGGTTGGTTAACCAGTGAGCTGCAGAAATATCCGATTCTTAAAAAGCGGATGGGTGAAGCAGTTAGCAATTTCTTGAGAGATGGTCTTCGTTATAAAATATTTTATGCGCGTGGCTTCCTCGCTGTTTTGTTACGACGATGGACACACGCACAATAGGATTTATCTATATCCTTGTGTATTACGGCTCCATCGATGTATATATGTAGAAAGAAAGAGAGAGGGGCCATATGCATGTGCAGAGCTAATTAAGTGGGTGCCACTTAGCTTGTGCATGAATTATTCCTTAACTTAATTGTGTGCTGTGTAGTACAAACTAAAGTTGCAAATTAGTGTGACATTTGAACTGGTCACTTTATCGTCAACAATTCTGGTTGCCAATTTTGTGGTATACAAATCTGATTTAGTAGAGAAAACATTCCAACTTTATCATATATAACTGATGAGGAGGAGAAAGCAAAAGAAATTGTAGAACGGGGAAGGTATCTATTATACGGATAACTACGTATCATTGCATTTATAGGCCATGTTATTTTTTCACCATTTGATTTTATTAATGTCCAACATCTTGCACATCACTTATATGCAGCTTTACACCTTGAGTTTTGTTGGTGACAGACATCATTGTCTAATTTTACTTATTACAAGCCATATCATAGCTTACATCGATTCAATACATGCAATATCTACATGTAATAAATAAGAATAGTTACAGTAGAATCCAGTAATCACATGTTTCATCTATTACGCTTTAACATGTAGACCAGCCAAACAAAATATTATATCTGAGCATAGCATGATAGGTATAGCACCTTGCACTTGACATGATCTATCCTTCACATGCCATTTTTATGCAAACGATGTGCAAATATATTCTGCACGTTATGCTTGTTTAGATTCGTGATAACATCATGAGTAGCAGCATGAACTTTCTATTGGTTATCCAGTTTGGTTGCATGGCTAATATATTTACATATGTGATGTATTAGGCTTCATGTTCACGTATATGGCAGCGGAGTTCCTACTGGAGCACAAGACAGTCCCAGAGGTACTATGTATGGGAAAAGGCAGCATCTCTATATCTCATCAACATATAAAATCCTTGCTGTCATGAGATTGTTTTCCTCTTTTCAGCAAGGTTTGCCCACTTTTTATACCTAGGCAAAATAATTGCTCACAGGAGGAAAATTCATGGACGAAAGTGGTTCGTAACTTTGGTGTTGACTCGTGGAATCGACAAGAAACTGTTTTTGACTCCAAGAGAAGCAATAGCTTTAACTTTTCTCACTGCATCTTCTCACTCCATGGAGAGGCATCCAGACATGCAAACTTAATGCCTTCTTTTCAGATTGTGACCATGTGCCAATTTGTTAATAATCTACTCTTGCAAACTTGATACGTGCAATCAACTAAATTAAGGTGATATTACCTAATTTATTACGCACTACTCAGGCAATGTGTATGATGCTTTCATGTGAGCAAACATAATGCCTTCTTTTTAGATTGAGAAAGTAAACCAGGAAACAAAATTACTATAGCACCTCCATTAAGTGCCATTTTTTAGCGGACCTTCATTAAGTGCTTTGGGAATACGAGAGATGATAGTTTGTGTGCGTAGTCATAAATAAATGTTTAGGGGAGAGAATGAAATAAATAAGGGCAAAAGAAGAAAAAATTACCATTGAATCTACATGAAAAAAAAAGTTGGAAAACTAATAGGCCTTATAAAAATGAAATGGATCCCGGCAACTGTAAGCATCTCTCTCTATCACACACGCACACACTAATATATGGTTCTCATGGTTATGGTTGGCTAATTGAAACAGTGGAAACGGATCTACAAGCAGGCGCCAACCACAGATATGAGGTATATCCATTCATTTTCTTTTCTAGTTTTTTTCCTAACATTTTGCTTTCTTTTATGCTTCTCTACTACTTTTTTTAACTCTTTCCATCGGATCAATAAATAAAAATGAAAACTAACTTTGTGTTTATGTGCTGTTAGCTTCTCTGGGTGATTTTAATTGACTCATCTTCGTGACCGATCATACAAATACTAGCAGCTAATCTTGGAGTCGTTACAGTAATAAAGCGGTGAATGCTAATACAAGTAGGCGCCAACCACGTATATGAGGTATATCCATTCATTTTCTTTTCCAGCTTTTTTTCCTAACATTTTGCTTTCTTTTACGCTTCTCTACCACTTTTTAACTCTTTCCATTGGATCAAGAAATAAAAATGACAACTAACTTTGTGTTTATGTGTTTGGTAGCTTCTCCGGTGATTTTAATTGGACTCATCTTCGACCGATCATATAGTCACTAGCGACTAATCTTGGAGTCGTTATGTAATAATAAAGCGGTGAATGATAATAGCGTCTCTAATCAATTAATCATATTGTCTTAAATCACATATATTTTATATACCAATGTAAAAATAAATTTAGTTGGAATTTTTGTGTTAATGGCAAATATTGACAGATCGATTCGATTTTGGGAGGCATCTTGCTAAGATATGCAAGAATGAGTACCCAAAGTTTGTTAGGATTTGCCTATGTCTACTGGCAGAGGTAGCCCTTATTGCTGCAGATATACCAGAAGGTTAGAAAAATACAACGATCCATGGAAAAAGACATTTAACTGTTACATTTGACTTTGCATGTTTCAGATAAAAAGTATAATCTCCAAAATCTTAATGCACAATGACCTATGGCAAATTAATTGTTCTTCTTGTCATATCAACATATAATATATTAGGAATATTGATGCTCATCAATTGGAGAATAATGGATCACAGCCATGTTTATCTCTTGAAAGAGATTCCAAATTGATATATCTTCCTAATTTTGTCCATTGTAGGTAACTTGTCATGTACATTGTGCTATATTTTCATGCAGAGCAATGACACCATGGTAACTGCTACGTTATTAATGGAATAAAATGATCTTAATGCAAACTTTTTACTAATAAAAGGGATTTATTGGCAAAAAAGGTGCCTATGTTAGAAACCAATACAAATATTAGGACCTGCAGTGTAAACTAAGAATTTTATTTTGGAGAACAGATGCCGATCCACAAAGTCCATGTGGTAAAACATTGTGCAATCATACTGTTTATATGCACGTTCTATAACTACAATCTTTTTAGGTAGGTAATATTGGTGGGAAGGAATTCTCGTAATCATCGGCCTCGGATGTCCAAAGGCTTCTTGTAAGTAAATGGGTTTCGCTTTTGATCCCTTTCTACCCTTCCGAGGCAAGATTGACAAACACATAGACATGCATCGATTTCAAGTAGATATGTGTGGGCCTGCATAGTGAGAAAGAAGGTTGTACTATGTCTTATGCGCCTTTACGGAAAAATCGATGTTATGAATATCGATGGTGGTATGAATACGGTAGCATATGCATATATTTATCGCACTAGATTATGGATTGACATATGCATTTCATTTATCGTGTCCGATCGTATGGCACAACTTCTAGATGAACGTGATCTAAGGGTATTGACATCTGTCATGAGCCTTTTTGTTGCCTTAGTATCCAACAATGTCAAGGTTACCGAATTGCCTCCCAAAGTGCATTAGAATTTTAGAGAGGATGTCAAGAAGCCAAGATATTCCCCAAGAATACACCTACTATGGAATTCCATCGCCCTGTCTTCATGCTTCTTTCTTTCTGATGTTATCAAGCTCATCTTATCCTTAAACGTTTTGCATGTAATTTCGGATCGAAACTGTCAATTTTTTAAACTTTTGAGTCTATGATTAACTGGTGCTTACTGCTTAGATTGATCTTTGATTTTGGACTGTACTTCTTCGAAACGATCAATTGAGTTCGCTACACAGCAGTGATTTAGGACACTGATGCTGTGCTCAATCATCTCTCACCATCTATTTTGCCTAATTTCAACAGTCTCATGAGTTATGAATGGAATTATGTAAACTGCAATGGAATTAGTCAAATTAAGATTGGTGTTTGCATAAGCAGATTTACAGTTGCTTGAGTTATCATTTGCCAACTACAATTTTAAATATCTCAATTTGATTACAGTGCACAATGCATGTGTGTCACTGTGTTGTAGTGAGGTGCCAGTTCACACAAATTTATGGGCTGAAGTATGAAGACAACTTTGATTTTTCTGCATCAACATGTATTCGTGCACGCAAGTAAAAATATATAATTGTCACATCCTTATCAGTTGCCATGCCCTGAGCTCTGTTGCTTCCTTCATTTGACGAAAAATGTCTACAGGAACTGGCAACCACAGTTCAAATGATACAGTTTTAAAGCTTAGGCCCCACTTGGCCCAGCTCCAACTATGACTTCCCTAGCACCACACCGCTGCCCGTCACTCTCACCTGCTCCCGTCATCATCGCCTGCGTCCGCGTTGTCATCTGTAGTTGCCAGCCACGGTGCTGCCAACTCCCGTCACCTCGAAATGCCTTGAAATGGGCAGCACATCGGGGGATAAAAGTCGACATCAACTTTAACTTTCAAAAGTAAACAATCTATAAGCTATAAATTTTAATTTCCAGGTAGTAGTAGCAGTAGGTGATACGATGGACGTTGTTAATGTTTATGTTTAATACATGATATCTAACTTATCAGTTGGTTTGTAGTTATTTTACATGATGGTCTGACAGTTATTTTTGTATTGAAGTATACTATAGGAAAATGTTGTTTGCTACCGTTCATCTACATAATTATCGTATGGAGTGTTTCTTCTATCATGTTGCACTAATGTGATGTTTGTAGATATATGTATCACTATCTTTTGATTAGTTGATGGGAAATATTATTATTTGTGTAAAGTTTGGGTTCCGTTGCAACGCACGGGCATCCTACTAGTTATATAAAAAATTAAAATCAAAATTAATTGTATTGATCTCTTTGTTTTCACATGCATTTCAAAATCATACCATGATGCATATATTAGTACCATCGCTCTTTTTCAGTCCGACCGACCGCAGGCGAGACACCTGCGTGTCCTTTCTTTTTCCTAACTTCTCTCTTCGCAATCACAACCAAAAACCAATAATTGTGCAACGCATATTATACCGTTGCGATGGTTGTCTCGAGAGCTTTCCAATTTGGCGGTTAGTTCGCGCATGCAAGGTCGTTGGAGCGAGCCGGAGAAAAGAGGAAGAACTGTACTGCTATTCTTCTTCCGAGTAAACATGAACTTCAAAGATTTTTAGAGAGCATCACACTCTGGATAAATTCCTGAAAATTTTACCTAAGCACCAACATTATGTCAGGTACCTCCCCTAAAAATTTCATGATTTTTGGAATTAAACTTCTATGCCCAAATATTCTTTAACTCTCTCTGCCTATTTCTTTATTGCTGTCCACTATTCATCCGAATTTTTATTCCAGCCGAACAACCCCACCCCACTGCTACTACTCCTAAACAACTACTTGGCTATGTACTTCTAGTAGCTGCTAGTTGCACACATTTATACTTGAAAGCATGCTGCTTTTCACAGACACAGAGAGACTGGCAGCAGGGAGCTAGTAGTATATACTTGTGTGCATGAGCTAGCTAGTTAGCTGTGGGCACGCCCTGCCAGTTCATTTTTCCATCCGAACTCACTTTCTCCCTCTGCCATTTCTCTTTCTTTTGCAGCACCATCCCACCACTGCCGATTGTTTTTGCCCAACCGAATCAAATAATCACCCCACTGCCACTTCATTACACCCCAGCCGAACCACGCCTTTCCCACTCAGTCATCTTCTTCCCCAACACAACACCTCCATTTCTTCTCACACATGAGCTCAAGCCCACACTTCTCTCCTCCCAATCCCACCCAAGCAACCCAAATCCTCTCATGCATGTTATGCAGCTACATTCATCTTCGCAAGAGCCATCCATCCAACCAAGTAGTTCTCACATGCATGAAGGTTTGCACATTTTGGAGATGGGAAGGAAGAGGTGGTAGAGCAGTGCGCTGCAGGAGGAGCAGTGGGCGGGGGAAGCTTGTTGCAGCAAATGGAGAAGAGGCTGCGGCAGGCTGAAGCAGCAGCGCCATGGAGGAGGTGGCCAAGCAGCGGGCGCAGCAGCCCAGCAGCAGCTCCAGTGCGCCTGCAGTTCAGGGAGCAAGAGCTAGCAGCAGTGCAGCAGCTCGGCGAGGTTTGGCGGCTCCATGGCTGTGCATGCAATGCAACAGCACGGCTTGGAGACAAGAAGGAGGAAAGGGGAGCTGCAGCAGCCTGGGGGGAGCAGCAGACAAGAGCACAAGCATGCAACGTGGCGTGGAGCAGGAGCAAGGGAGCAGACGACGGCGACCCGGCAGCGGCAGCTCCATGGCCAGCAGCAGCATCTAGTCCTTCCCGGCGCTTCAATGACGAGCCCAAGGAGTTGAGGAGCTGCATATTTGTGAGGGGCACCAGGAGCTGTTTCGGATCTACTAGCAACCACAAGGATTTGAGTGTGGAGTTGGCACGCTGTGCTGCTGGTGGCACTGTCGGCCAGCCACACGGCCGAGAAACTAGTAGTACAGCATGCGGTGCTGCATGGAATCCTTGGTGGTGCACGGCCGTGCACCATGCAGCCAGCGGCGCCGGCATGCAGAGCAGTGGCGCAGCGGCCGAGGTTGTGAAGGCACGACGGTGATGGCCGGCAGCAGCGTCGCGGCACGGACGGGCTCGGTGATGACTACGGCGGACGTGGACGAGAGCCCGAGCAGGCGCGAAAACGGCGACGACCACGGTGGACGTGGACACGCAGCCGAGAAGACGACGCCCGGTGACGATTCGCATGCCTAGCGTTGCGGTAAAATCTTTAATGTTATTTTTGTTATCGCGCTACGATATTAGTCATGCATGTTGCATATTAGTCATGAGCATGTCATCTCTTTATGCATGTTTAATTATAAAAATAATTTGGTAACTTAAGACCAGTATAATTCTCCAGTTAGGTCGTATTTGTGTGTAGGCGTGATTATGTATCGATATATTGGTGGATGCGAATAATTAAATTATTATGGTGAAATTCATGTGTTATTGTTCGATAGATGCTAGATTAAATTTATGATTGGATTATTTGATCAGATGATATTATTTAGAAGTTGCATTGATGTAGTGGTGATCTTTGGATAATACATTAATTGGAGATTTTTCCTCATGTTGGATTAGTAATTTTAGGAGATAGGACGCATAAGGATTTTTATGATTTATTACTTGACGAATAGCTTATGTGATGACATTTAATGAGATATGGAGGTTAAATCGGATGGTTTATTTCAATCATGAGTAATTGATGGGAAGTCTCAAGTAATAGTCATGGAAGTCATAGATGTTGGAGTCTTGGAGAAGGTCGCACTGGATTATTTGATTGCGGATAAATATTTGGATTTCTATGTAATTGGTAGGTAAGTCCCATGTCTTTGAGTCGATGGGATTGTACTCTTTATCGGATTAGTAGCTAAATGATTATTTGTCAATCGAGAGTCGCATATGTGATTGGTTTAGTAGATGTTGTACATGACTAGTCCGGTGAAATGGATATAAGTTGATTTATTAGTGAACTACTAATTGTTGGATGTGTTATTAAAATTGTTAAGCTCATTAGGTGTCGGTAAGTCAAATAAATCTCGATCGGTGAAAATTTTGGTGTATGCGATTGTTTTGCCAAGGTGAAACTAGTAGAGTTGAGTATTTAGTGGATTAGTATTAGCTTAAATATTATATCGGAGAATGATTGATGGATTTAGTCATGGTCATATGCTTATCACTTGGTGGAGTTCATATAACTACTGGATGGATTGTGTAGATGGAAGTTTATGAGTCCGAGAATTATTTGATGGATTGACTACTTTGATAATACCTTAGTGAAGGTTAGTATGGGATTTAGATCAAGGTATGCGAACATGATCGGAGAGTGTTATGCATACGAGTGGGTTCAACACCGGAAAATCGGTTAAGTCAATGATTATGAGAATATTAGATTTGCCAATAGATGTTTTCCTTAGGAATTAAATGGAATATAAAAGAATATTTGTAGGCCTAATTTGTCATGATAGAGTCTAGGTTAGCATGTGTGCAAAAAGTATTAAATGATTTGGAAAAATTCGGAATACAATTATTTTTGCACTAAAAATGCTTTTAACTTTAAAAATTCATAACTATTTCATAAAAACTCCAAATAGGATGAACCAAGCTATTTTGGTCTTATATTAATATTATCTATCCATCCATATAATCCTCATCCTCACCACTGCTCTACAAATTTTGGCCAAATAATTAAATTAAGTGAACAGTGACCGAATTGAATTAAATTGGAATTTTCTAAAAACTGATTTTCAAACCTTCATAACTCTCACATACTAAGTCCAAATGGAATAATTATTTCACCTAAATTCATATAAAATCATCATCTAGCTACTGTATAAAATTCATTCATTTTTGAGAACTTTGAATTTTTCGGCTTTTCTCGATATTTATTCGACATGGTCTTTCTATAGATTCCTAATTGCCAGAAGTAAGCGAGTACATAACCGAGAGTGAACAACTGAACTACCAGCAAGGCAAGCATCATTTGAACTTTCTTTTTGCATCATAATTGATCCCAGTTTTGTTAAGTTAGTGCAATGGTAATTGCTTGCATGCTATTTTGTTAATGTCGCTATTTTTGTGATGCGTAGAATAGCTATATCCCACTCTTTGAGGTTTATCTTGAATCTTGAATAACTCCAGTACCACATGCTTAAGATAGGATTGTGTGAATTATATTGTTCGAGTTGCTTAGCCATGCAAGTCTAGAACCGGTAGTTGATTGTCGGGAATAACTCGACAATTATGAGATAAACACAACTATCTTTATATACTTTTGTTTCAGATCTTCGTATCTGTTTTATGAGTTAAATTTTGTCATTTCAAATGAGCTTTTGGTCTGGACAAGTGATGGTGCCTTCGTGCACGAGATTTGGGTAAGTGGTTGACTTGTCTGGACAGTTAAGGACCGAACTTTGGGTACCTACGGTTCAAGCAAAACTCGTGCTATCACACGCGGTGTATGGGCACTGCTTGGTTAAGTAAGGGGTTGGTGTTGTTAAGTTGATGACTGGTGGTGTGAGGGCGTATATGTGTTCCATCGCATATATGCTTCGTAGGGTGCCGATTGCAATTCTATAATGTGCGGGTGAGCACTATTTAAACTTATTTATTGGGTCGGTATGCCCGGCACAACTTGCGTGCCCGTTTAGCTAGTAGGTGGGTAGCCTACACCTAAGCAGGATTACGTCGCGCATGGGCGAGTCAACTTAATGATATCAACTTGCTGAAAAATACTAAGTCTTGGTTTACCCGGTCGGCATACCATAGGACGTATGCTATTTTCGGAGGCATCTGGAGGTTTACGGGTTAATCAAGTCGTGTGGGTAAAGTAGTACATCCCTGTAGGGTATAAATCTATTCGAATAGCCGTGTCCGTGGTTATAGACGATCGCTTGAGTTTGTGGCTGCTTATTGTTAGACTTGGAATTAAAATTGTGGTTATAACTGGGTATTTGTCATGAATGGGATGTTCATGCTTTTGTTGTATCAAAGTGGACAACCACTTTGTTATTTGTATGATTCATTTGTTATTCAATTTACTACTTATTCACATGTTTTACTTCTACTTCAAATCTGATTTCAAAATGGCACTTGAAAAACTAGTATGTGTAGGTTGTAAATTATTGCGTCTCTTTTGCAAAACTAAGCCAATATGAGCTATCATTTGGAACAACCTCTAGCATGACTAATTTTTATTTGTGTAAGACTTACAGTACCTTTGTACTCAACCCGGTTGCTGCAATTTCAGGTGAGGAAGACTTTAAGCCCGTTGAGCTCGTTAGTGTCGATTTAGGCGACATTGACGAGTAGTGCTATCATTTAACTCCCAGTCGGTTGCCGATGGGTTATGGGGCATACCATGCTGGATATTTTGGTTTATTTACTTGCTTCCGCTGTTACTTTATGATCTTATTTGAATTTGGCCGGTCGGCCACTTGTAATAGTTGTAGACTTAAACTATTATGTTGTATGTCTTTTGACCTATGAATGTATGAATGTTGTATGGATATGATCAATGCTATATGTGAGTTTGGGGCATGTTGGTCGCTGATCTTGGGAGCCACCATGACCTCATGCTTGCTGTTCATAGATTCCATTTTAACTCACTAAGTTTAGTCTTTGATTCTTTAGAGAACCGATAATCATGCAGTGCTTGCAGAGGAGCAGTACGCATGATCACCGGGGCTCTAGTTTCAGAAAAGATCTCTCATTTAGATGGAGTTAACTTAGAATCCATTTACTTGAGGCCCAGAGTTATGTCCATAAGACTATGCTTAGTCTCGGTCTTACGGAGATAACTCAGGGGTCCTCACAGCTGATTTGGAGCTTCCTAAATCGACACGTCAGCAAGATGACCTTAACCTTTTCAACTTGAGCTGCTATTATAAGATGTGGGCATGATGAAGGTACAGATGATCCATTATCTGTTGATTGGCAAATGGTCTTGATCCATGCATTCATCGATCCTAGCTAGCTAGAGGAAAATGCTAGAAGAGAATATTATTCCAATAATCTGGAAAGAAACCGTGAAGAATATAGTGGTATATATATATACGTATGCATGCATGAAAACCCATGTGAACTTGGTGAATTGTGATAGAAAAGATTACTTTGATCTTTCAAATGGAAAATTCATGTGAGCAACGGCAATCTCAGCACCGATCCTCTCGGCCTTTCAAATGCAGAATTCTACTTGGAGATAAAGAAATCAGTCGCTAGCTAGTTACGTATAAGCTCTGCTTGTATAGCTCAGCCTAAATTTGCGGCCGGGGAATGAAAAAGAGAATAAACTTGTGGAGATACACACAGCCCAATTAAGAAAGAGAACACACATCGTGAACACTGATAGAGGTAGGTAGCAGCGAATTTGAAGGATACTGAAGAGGTAGCGCTCCCACCAATCCATAGCGTAGAGCCCAATGGTGACGTTGTACAGGAACAGCTTCCTGCCGATCCAGCTCATCTCCTCCCTCTTCTCCCCTCTCTCGCTTGCTTCTTTCCCGCCATAGTATTCACCATTCGCTAATTAATCTCCTCGATGATAGCAGCAGCAGCAGAGAGAGAGAGTGGTGATGGCAGAATAGTCGGCTTAGAAGTTAGAAGTTGATAGCAGCAGCAGCAGAGAGAGAGTGGTATTTATAGAAGGAAATTAAGCTAGCACAGGTAGCCTTCTCTAGCAGTTGGCGGTTGTATTCCTCCATCCGTCCGCGTCGCGCGCAGCCGCTCCATCCCGGTTTTTTCTGGTCGCGCAACCACACTTGCTCTACAAATTGAAAGCTCTGCATGGCGCGGGAAAGGTCAGAGACAAGCGCAGCTTGGCCTCGGCGATTAACACCGGTCAGAGTACTACTGTTGATTCATCGAAGATTGGCGATTAACTACAATTACTTCAGTCAATTGGCCCGTAGGCCTTCTCTATGACACGGCGAAATTGATTACTTCAGTCAATTGGCCCGTAGTCACGTAATGAAGTCGTTTTGAAATACGTACAGCCAAACTATTCTTAATTTTGATCAAATATATTTTCTAAAATAGGTAGTTTGGGTATAAAAAATGATATGGATAGTAAAATTGTCGTGGAAAATACTTTCGTAACATTACACTTTTAGAACTTAACTCCAAAATATAACGATAAAATGACTTTTTTTTACTCTAGGGAGTACTTTCTTTTAGAAACTGCCGGCACTATATTGATCACAAAAATCGTTATAAAGAGTCTTCCAATACACTCTAGTACACCATTACGAATAAAAGAGCTAACAAGATGCTCACAAGATCTAGCTAGAGTATGTGCCGCCATATTCACCACCCGACTAACATGATGAAAACCAACTGAGGAAAAGCTCTTCGCCATGGACTTAATATCAGAGATAACCGCACCAATAGAGAACTGATCCCGCATCAACGAATTCAACCATTGCACGACAAACAGTCAGAAGCAAGGATGGCATTTTGTTAACCTTCATCATAGGCTAGGGCTATTGCACGATGAAATGCCAATGCTTCTGCTTACTCCGGCGTAGTGATCCATTCAAGGTGCTCGCTGCAGGCAGCCAAGTATTCAACAATGTGGTTTCGGACTACCACGTCAACCCCCATCCGGCGAGAAGAAGCAAAAAGTATTGCATCGATATTAAAAAAAAGACTGTACCTGCCGACATCGGAGTCCATTTAGGGACTGAATTCAAGGACTCACGCCTATGACCTAGATCCAGATTGAAGATACGCAACACTATCAACTCAACATAAGTTTTAACTTTCTCAGACACCCTTCGAGGATGCAACAAACCATCATCGTTTCGTGCATCATTATGGGCCTCCCAAATATTTCACAGAGTAACAGCAAGAATCGTTGCCACTCGATCAGAGGAACGTCCTAGGAAATCGAATAGCCACTGCTTAGCACAAGTCAACATCTTGCAGCAGAGATGGAAGCTGTACTCCAATTTCACTTCATGCCAAACTTCATGGGCAAATTGGCAGAACAGGAAGGAGTGTTCGATACACTCATCCCTCCCACAGAAGACACACTTATCATTCGCTGGGATATGCCTCCGTTTCAGCTGAAAAACACATGGGAGACAGTCTTGTGCGAAACCCCACAACAGAATTTTTATCTTGTTCGGTGGCTTTAAAGCCTAGAGTGACTTCCAATGTTTTTCATCCGTGCTGTACGCTGAGGAGAGGCCACACCCAAAGCTGCGTCGAGAGGAATAAAAACCCTCTGACCGAGCCAAAAAATATGCAGAATGTACCGTGTAAGACCCATGTCTTGTATAAGGCCATGAAGCAAAATCCTCACCGCCTTGCATACTTACAGGCACCCGGATAATCTAATTAGCAACCTCCTCAGGGAAGATAGAACGAGCCAGATCAACATCCCAAGAACCATGCTCCTCTCGTATAAAAAAATCAACTGTTTGATCCACTGGTAGGGGCACCAGCGGCTGAACAAGACTGGGTGTAATGCCAAGTATCCAATTATTAGATAAGATTTTAATACTTTTGCCATTGCCGACTTCCTACCGCACACCCTTCCGCAGCAATTCCTTCCCATAGCAGATACTCCTCCAAGTATACGAAGATGATCTTGGACTAGGGGCATCCCAAAAATCACAGCTAGAAAAGTAACGACCCTTCAACGCCTAAGTGCAAAGTGACCTAGGCTTTGTCATTAGCCGCTAGCCCTGACGACCTAGCATTGCTTGATTGAAGAGCACAAGATCACAAAAACCCATGCTGCCTAAAGCTTTAGGTGTAGACAACCAGTCCCATGAGCACCAATGCATTTTCTTCTTGCTGTTCTCAACACCACACCAGTCATTAGCGATGAAGGTTTTCAATTTCTCACACGTCGAGACCGGCAGCTGGAAGTAGCTTATAACATAAGTTGAAATAGCCTGGATCACCGATTTTAACATGACTTCTTTCCTTGCCCGTGACAATGGCCGGTCAGTCCATCCATTGATCCGCTTCCACACTCTATCAGGCAAGAAATGAAACGTACTCGTCAGTGATCGACTCACCTCAGACGACATCCCAAGGTAGGAATCCTAGAGGGCTTCATTAAGAACATCCAACCGAGCGATGACTCCTTGCTTAACATCATCGTTGCAATGCGAACCAAAGAAAATAGAGAACTTCTCTAAATTAATTTTCTACCTAGAACCTTCACAATACAAAATGAAGCATGGCTTTCAATGCATCAACACCTTTTGCATCACTTCGAGCAAAGAAAATACCATTGTATGCAATTAAAAAAGTGATATGGGGGAGGGGCCGAGCCGACCGTTCCGAATACCGTATAGCTCACCACGACCCTCCTTGTGTTGCATGAGACATGATAGACCTTCAGTGCACAACAGAAAAAAATAGGGACTAATAGTGTCCCCTTGCTTAATACCCCTGGATGAGACAACACGCATAGTTAGCTCACCACTAACCCGAACAGCATAGCGAATAAACGTAACACACTGATGACAGAGCTGATCCAAGTAGGAGCAAAACCCAGCTTATTCAGACAGCCATGTAGATAATTCCACTCTACACGATCATATGCCTTCATCATATCAATCTTTAAAGCAAAATATGGCCTCTTCAATTGTTGTCTTCGTATGGTGTGTAAACACTCGTAGGCGAAAAGTGCATTGTCAGTGATAAGCCTTCTAAGGACAAATGCACTCTGATACTCGAACACAATCGCATACATAAAAACTATCAATCTATTAGCAATCTTATAGAGCACATTGCACAAACTGATGAGGTGGAAATTCTTTAGATGTTCAGGCCTCGAAACCTTAGGGCTAGCATAATAACTAAATCGCAGAGACCCTTTGGAATATCCACACCCTCTAGAAAGCTTCTTCCATCATGACAAATTTCCTCATGAAAGAAATCCCAATGTGTCTGATAGAAAAGTGTCAGGAATCTGTCTAGGCCGGACGCTTTCCTACACCCCATCTGGAATAGAGCAGCCTTGATATCATCATCTGTATAAGGTTTATAGAACTCAGCATTGACCACATCATCCACTTTACGAGGGATATCCTCAAGAACTGCATCCAACAAATCACACGGTTCAGAGGAAAAGAGATTTTCATAAAGCTTTGAACCATACCTTTAATGCTATCTTGATTTTCACATCTAGAGCCATCTTCCCAAAGAAGGGCCTTGATTTTATTTGTGCGCCTCCTCGCGCAAGTCCCTCGCTGGGAAAAAGGCAGCATGTCGGTTTTTTGTGGTAACCGTCTATGATAGCTTCTGAACCGTCTAACTACAGAAAGGGTCATCATAGACGGTTCTAAACCATCATCACAATCTGTTTCTGAATGAAACCGTCTGACTTTATGTGTCTGTGATAAGAACAACACAGACGGTGTTGGAAGAATAGTTCATCCCACCTGCATGCGGGGCCCGCCGTGCAGGAGACGCGTGTACAGACCCACGAAATATTGCTATACTCATGAAGGACTGTAATGCCCCTCGCTTGTATCCATAGAGTAGTCAACCCCTAAGGGTATTTTGGTCATTTGTACAGGTTGAGGAGCCTATAAATACCCTATGTATCTCTCCCTTCAAGGGGGGAGGACTCTTGAGCAATACATACAAGCAAGTCACTAGGTGAGCCTTCGGGAGGGATCCTCGAACCCCCGTAGGCCGCCGACAGGAGTAGGGTGGTCCTCTCGGACCCCCGAACCTGTATAAATCCTCGTGTTACATTCGTTCTCGTGGACGAAGGCCCGTAGCACGGCCATCGTCCGCCCTCTTACTTGTGTTCGGTTTTACACCATCAACATTGGCGCCGACCGTGGGGACGTAGCTAATCAATAGAAGGCTATGGCTCCTACCAAGAAGTACTCCAAGTCCACGAGGCCTCCTCTCGCTCCAGAGCATAGGGAGCCCGCGGACGACCGGTCCGTTCCCCGAAGAAGCCCAAGGCATGGGTTATCTTCGGAGATTGGAGCTATTCATCCCGGGACAGACAACGTCCTGCGCATTCCCGGGCTGCCAGGCATCCCTACCTCCATTGCACCAGCTGACGCGGTGTCTGGCCCAAGGCAAGAGGCCCGAAATGTTGTTGAACCTCCAGGGCCATCCACCACTCCTGGGGGGCTCGACGCCGCTAATTGCAAAGCAATGGTGGAGGCAACCGCAAGGCAGGTGGTGGACTACATGATGGCCACGTATCGTACTCCCAGCGGCTCTCAGCATGTCTCCCCGCTCCCAGCACCGCCCTCAGTTCAAGTGGCCACTGACCCAGCCGCGCGGGGATTTTTCCTCGGAGGAGGACCAGGGGGACATCCTTACAACCTCCCTCCACTCGCCCACACGGCGGTGATGAGCGGGGCTCCTTACTGGCCAATGCACCCGCCAAACTCTAGATGGGGAGGAGCTCAGCCCTTTCCATTGCAATTCATCCCGTCGCCCCAGCCTCCGAGGCCTGAGTTCATACCCCTGAGCGGGCGCTCATGACCTCCCTCCAAGCTCCTCCACTGGGCAAATCTTTGCACCCAGAGATGGTGAGTCGGCTCCCCGATGAAGTCTTGGGCTCCATCCTCAAGGTGCTACATGGCCGGGGTGACTAGGAGCCCGTGAGGCCAAAGTTGCTCCCGGTGCCCCTCCAAAGACCTTGAAAGTGGAAGGACCATTCCACCCGTCATGGCCCAAGTGCACTCATCAAGTCATGAGGATTCACATCAAGGAGGCTGTGGTGAGGCGGTCGAAGAGCATGTACTCTGCGGGCACTAGGCGTGTCCCGTGCCTGTCGGATCCGCTAGGGAGCGTGGTCACCACGGCCACGAAGAAGAGGATGCTGAATCACTAATCTCCCGGCCGGATCAAGTTGCAAGTCGGCGCGGGCGCTCCAACTCGCCAATGCGCTCGCACCATCGCCGCCACCGGCGGGCATCTAGCTCTTCCAGCTCAGGAGAGCCCCGCCACCACTGTCATCGCACCGCGCGATCACCATCACCTCGCGCGCGAAGGGACAGGGGCATCCCCGAGACTGGGAACCCTCTCACTCGAGACATCTTCAAAGCTCCGTTTCAACCAAAGTTCCGCCAGCCCAATCTCGGGCCTTACGATGGAGACTCTGACCCCATACAATTCCTGGAAGTATACTCCACGGCGATTCGGGCTGGGGGAGGTGGAGAAGTAGAGATGTGCAATCGCCTCCATTGTTCCTTTCCTAACAACACGTTCTGGTTCTTCAACCAAAAGAAAGGCTCCATCTATTCTTGGGACCACTGAGGAAGAGTTCAACAAGAAATTTCCAAGGAAGCTATAAGCGCCCTATGCTCCCCAACCAGCTCTTTACTGTCAAGCAACAAAAGGGTGAATCCACAAGAGAATTTCTTAAGCGCTTTTCTAAAGTGAGAAGCCAAGTCGCAGATGCCCCTGACTCAACGGTCATAAATGCTTGCAAAGAAGGGCTGCTCCCGGGAGAACTCAATCGCGCGCTTGGGAGAGATCCCCCAAGGACGACCCATGAGCTCTTCGAGGTCGTGGAAAAATACGCCCGAGGAGAAGAAGACGACCTGGCTAAGAAGGGATTTCTCCCGCAGGACGAAAGCATCTCCTCCGGGAAGAAGTCAAAAAGCTCCCCCGGGAGGAAGGGCAATGACCGGAGGGATCACTCTGGCAGGGAACGTGACTCCAAGATTCTTGTCGTAACCGACACTCCTTCGCAGGAGCGCGGGAGCAACTCCACCAGAGGACCCAAGAAGGAATCGAGACCAAAAGCCCACTGGAAGGGACGTCCTGACGAAGGCCGCAATGAAAGGAGGGGCAACCCAAATCAAGGAGACGAGCGCTGGTGTGCCTACCATAAGATGAACGGGCATGATACGAATGAATGCCGTCAGTACGCCGCTGAAATAGCGAAGCTCCTCGAACACGGCCCTGGGCCGCGTCGAGCGTCGCCGCCACGTTCCACGGCTACAGAGGCGATGCCCCTTCAAGCAATTCCACCACCCCAGGCATAGGCCCCTGGTGATCTACCCCTCGGGCAGCACTTGCACGATGTTGAGCATGAACTCCCCTTCCAAGCACCGCAAAGACGAGTAAATGTCATAATAGGGGGCTCGGCCTCCGGTCATGCATCAAAACGCCAACAGAAGGAGTACGCCCGAGAAATCAACGTCGTGGGGGTGGCTCCTCAAAGCGTCTGTCGACGATCGAATCGCCGATCTTACGAAAATAAACGAGGAAAATGACGTGGAATATCCTGGAATGGAATGGGGGTCGCTCTTTATTGATATGAACTGGATTTACAAGATGTGGCTAAGTACTACCCTGAATTACATCGAATGGAGGAATGTTAACAAGCAATCGGACTTAGAATATGAGTCTAAGGTGATTATCTAGCTTCTAATTCCACCGCTTAGGCTTCGTGCATATCTTTGCCTTGGCCTTGTTTTGTGTGTCGCCTATCGTCTCCTTCTTGTCTCTGTTGTTGTCTCTTGTGCTTTACCTTTAAATAACTTCCAAGAGGTGGCGATTACTCTGGAGAAGACGTCCTGGTGAAGCGTTACGACCGGTTTGGAGCGGTAGAGAAGTTAGCAATGTGCTAACTTCCTTGCGATTGCTTGTGAAAAGCTTAACCGTAGGGTGGTTAATAGTCGATGTCTCGAGGTTGTACCATCGCATGGTTTGGAGCGATAACACGTGTTCCATTCATCATACGATAAGAAATACCGATTCGATAATTTTACGGCGGTTATCTGGTGAGGATTAGGCACAAAGCCTCATCCCACCGAGGTACCCATAAGTAACCTCTCGAATACTAACGACCGGGGAGGTCGTCGGTCTTAGGGTTACGACCATGAAAACGTATGGTCTTTTATTATATATTAAAATAATACATAGATGTTTTAATCCTCGTCGGCTAGCCCCGAACTTTAAATGAACTGGTCGTGTATATACCTTTTCCGATGAAATCGTATCGGCGAACCCATTTAATGTCGTGGTATACTGAAAGTGATGCGTGTTCACTTTAAAGTTGAGAACTTGCCTTGGGAAGCGAAGAGTTCCTCTGTCGTTTGAACAAAAAGCTTTTTGTCGGTTGGACTTTTGTAGAAATCCTTGAAAGTATCGGAAGGTTATAAGATCCCTCTCATTTGGGCTCTTAGAATTTTTATGCTTCGAAATCCTTCGATCCTTTAGCTTCTCGCCAAGAAATCCTCGAGTCTTTTCTGTTCTTTCGACCACAAAGTCTCCAACTTTTGCTACTCATTCTTGAGGATTTTCGCCATGTCGGAGCAGATTACAAAGTGGTTGCCTTCGGAATTGGGCAAGAAAAAACTCGAGGCCTTGAAGAAGATGGGAATGCTCCCAGATAGGAATCTGATTAATTGGAGACCGGCGACTGGAGAGCATTTTCCGAGCCGTGAAGATGGCGAAATCCCTGTTTTTTGCCTACATCGAATGTGGGCTGAGACTACCGGTACACAAATTCCTCCTCCGCGTTCTTGAACATTACGGGGTGGAATTGGTGAATTTGGCCCCAAATTCGATCGCAAATATTAGTATTTTCGCATATTTGTGCGAGGCATACCTGAATACAACCGAACTTGAAGCTCTTTAGTTATTTCTACCGCATGGTGATGGGAAAATCTGCGGCAAAATCTGAGGCAGCTCCTGGGGAATGCACATTGCGTCTTCATGACGGGAAGGCCGATGAGTACATCTTCATGTTTGCCGAAATCTTCGTGGTCGTCATGGAAAAAGTACTGGTTTTACATGACGGTTACGAAAGACGATGGCCTCTACTTCGCCGGAACTAGAGCAAGTGAAAACTCCAAGTGGAAGGAAACCGTAAAGAAGACAGGATAGTCAAGAGATGGGCGGATGCCATCTCGACTTCTTGTAGTCGGGGCTTGACTTCGTGGCATGTGGTGAAGGATTTTACCCTTCGCCAGATTAGCCCATTGAAGCTCGGACTCATTCCTGCTCTGGTGCCTTGATCGTGATGAAGCTACCTCGGAAGGTGGTAAGTCTTTGAGATAAATTCGATCGGTATTTTGATTTGATAAATGTATTACCTTAAAATCTGTCTATTCTTCCTACATTAAAGTTCTTACCCACGGGAAGTTAGAGAACGAGTCGGTGATCTGTGCGAGGGAGCTCGGAGAAAAGGCCAATGCCCCAAGATCTTAGCCGCAACTCCTATTGAAGGAGACGGCAAGGCTTAAGGTAATTTATTAAATTCCTTTTACCATGTATATACATATATTCCGACCAGATCTCCAATCGTGCTCTATATTTGCAGTCGGTCGGATTGCGAATCATACAATCTGGTGAGGATCAACGTCCCACCTTGGTTCCGACCGAGTCGTGCCCTGAGGCACTTGAAGGAGATGAATCCCTCGAGGTAATAGAACATTTTGGAGTCATATATGTACGAAAATTTTTTTAGATAAAAGGATTTCTTCACCTAATCAAATTTGTTCTTTGATTTAGGTGGATAAGCCTGAAGGCCCGCAGAATGTAACTGCGGAGGCTGTAGACTCCAGAGTGGTCGTGCACAACCTTACGGTTGTTACTGAAACAACTGATCTGGAGATTGAAGAAACCACTCCCTCAGGCGGATAGTCGAATGTGGACCTTGACGAACCGGGTCGAGGACATAGCTTCCGACATCTTGTTGGAGGATGTGAGGTTCAACAAACCTGTTTGGTCGTAACCAAAAAAATTGGAAGAGAAGAAAAGGAAGGCTAAGCGGCACAGATTTCTCTCTGCTTTTGAGTCAAATCCCGGAAATTAACAAGGTATGTACAAATGAAAGTGATCGTATAAGTATGTATCTTTAATAATTCCTTGATGATTTGATATTTTGAACTTCCCATCTTCGGTTTGCATAGGTCTTCTGGTGTTCCGGTCATTTCCGACCAGGTTCTTCCCGAGGACTGCACTGTGGAAGTTCAGATCAGAGCACTTCTCGGGACAAAGTTCTGAGGAAGTAGTGGTCGAAA
Organism: Phyllostachys edulis; assembly: GCA_036346405.1. Taxonomy (NCBI): domain Eukaryota; kingdom Viridiplantae; phylum Streptophyta; class Magnoliopsida; order Poales; family Poaceae; genus Phyllostachys; species Phyllostachys edulis. The sequence goes on along the minus strand of JAYEVD010000724.1, from coordinate 128,474 downwards.
AGCCCCGAGCGGTGACAAGGGCAACGGCTGAGTTGGATCCTTTGGTGATTGAAACCCCTTCTGTGGAGGTAGATGCCTCTGAGAGGTCTCAACAGGTTCCGATCACTGCTGATAACCCTTCCCAACCTAACAAGTTCCTTTTAGTCCCGATTCGCCGAGGATAAGGAGCTTGATGAGGCGTGGCGAAAGTATCGGATACTCGGCTCAAGATGCACCTCGATTTGATTTTTGCGGTTATAATGACCGAGCAATTCGGGTAAGTATTCTCGACCGGTTACATAACTCTTTTTACAAAGTTTATAAGGAACTTAAGAAAGAGAATGCTAATTGTGTAGCATTTGGTCGAGAACTTTGCTGTGATCGGAGGACTAACCCAGCGAGTTAAGGACTTGGAGCAAAAGCACTCCGAGTTGGAAAGTAAGAACTTTTCCCTTTTAAACTTCTGTTTCTTCTTCAATACTTTGCTCCTCTACAATTATTCTCCCTTAGCGCATTCGATAGATCTGGAGAAAATAAAAGAGGAGGTTGTGGCTGAGAAAGCCAAGACAGCTTTTCTTGAAGAAGAAATAAAAGCTAAGGACCAGTCATTTGCTGAAGCAAGTTCAGCTAAGGACCGGTTGATCGCTGAAGCAACGACCAAATATGAAACACTTAGCAAAACAAATAAAGGTAATATGTAAATAAACTTGATTTTCCCTCAATGATGCTTGTGTTCATTAAGCGATTTGTTTTTGCAGAGCAAGCGCAAATGCTAAGCAGAGTAAAAAAACTCGAAATTTGAGCGAGGATAAGGAGGCGCTCTTGCTCAAAATATTGATGAAAAGATTCATACTTTGAACAAGATGATCTTTGATTTGGGATCGAGGATCAAGCGTGCCTATCTTAAGAGATCCAATAGAAAATGAACTATTTGGGTCAACTTCTAGGGATCTTAAAGTTCGGTCAAAACTACTCGGACGAATTATGCGTGCCCTAAAAGCAGTGTTGCAAGTGGAGTTAGTTTTGCTTTGGCAAAACTGAAAGCTTCCGACCCTCCATTGATCTCCAAGCTGTTAAAGATGACTTCAATCGCCCACTGAGGAGGCGACCAAGTTCATGGAAGAACTCGGGCCACTCGGAGATATAGTTGTAGAGGAGATGGAGGTCGAATCTCCGACAAGCGATAGTTAGGCAGGAATATTTCTTAGAGTAGGTTCTGCAAGTGTAAAAATATTTGAATATCTATGAAAACTTACCTTTTATGTCATTGACAAAGCTTTTGTTTATCTGTTTGACTTTTTAAAATTCTCGTATATTTCCTAGCCCCGATTTGTTGATAGTAGAAGAACGTTCTTGTACAAGCGGTGAGCCAAGAAAGAAATAAAAAGAGGTCATAACCATGTATATGAGTTTTTGAAGGTATGTTTGGACATGTAAGACAAAAGCGATCGTTGCGGTACTAGGAAATCAAATGTGGTCGGGACAACAGATGATTTCGACTAGTTATAGATCTTTGTTTGTCATAATGGAAATACCAATCAAAAACACTATATATGGTCGGAAAAAGACTTTGTCAAACTTGACATAAGAAGAAATGCAAATATGTATGCAACAAATTATAAGTGAACTTTGTTTATATCTATTGTCCCATAATCTGTGGAACTAATGCTAAGACACGAAGGCATCGACACATTTCTTGAAACGTGTTCAAATTACAGATCCGATCGTAGCGAGGATCGTAAGAAAAGAACCGTCGCTAGGAAGCTCCTTCCATTAGGCGGGACCACGTCATGAAAAGGAGAGACTTCGACTAGGAGGCTTTCCGTGTCTTGACCAAAGAGCGACAAGAATAGACCGAATCGTGAAATAATGAAGCATAATCTTCAAAATCGTAAGCATATCATTCATGAGATAGGTAGTTGTGTGGTGCTCGATTACTCATTTTCTTAAAAAAAAGTGTAGTCGCGTGGGAATCATTTGAAAAAATGCTCACGACTAGGACCATAGAGTATCGAGAGATCCTTATAAAGGATATCGGAGAGAAAAATGTCTTCTCAGACCGGACTAACAATAATAAATGACCGAATGTAGGTGTATATATATAAGCAAGGTTGCACTTCTTAATTAATTAATGAATTTAATGAAATTGAAATTGAAAGAAATGAAAGAATGAAAATTAAACATAGAACTTACGCAATTGATCGATGTTCCAAGAATTTGACAAAATTTGCCCATCGAGACATAGCCAACGTCGGAACTCAGTCGGGTTACTTCGACCACGATGTAAGGACCTTCCCATTTAGGAGAAAGTTTATTGCGATTTGTTTGGCTCTGAATTTTTCGAGAACGGATCACCTCTGACAAAAGGTCAGCGAGGTCGCACCTTACGACTATGGTACCTTCGCATGGCTTGTTGCTAGGCTAGCGATCGTACAAGGGCTTGGTTTAAATCGTTCTTCAAGGAAATCGGCGTCGTCGAGTCGTTGTTCATTCTCGATCATTTTCGTCAAAACGATCGATTCGGCGAGCCAATTTTGAGTTCTAGAGGAAGCATGGCTTCAAAGACCATAAACCAAAAGAATGGAGTTTCACGGTCCGCACGATAGTCGTGGTTGAACGCCCATAACACGTAGGGAAGTTCTTTAACTTAAGCGCTGACCGTTTGATTAATCGGTCGAATACTTGGCGTTTGATCCTCGCATAAGGATACCATTAGCCGCTCAAGCGCTCCGTTGCTCTGCGGATGTGCAATGTAAGCAAAATAAATTTTGACACTAAGTTCATCGCAGAACTCACGGAATTGATTCTTTGGAGAATCGGGAACCATTATCTGTGATGATCTGTTGGGTACACCAAATCGCGTGATCACATTTTTCAAGAGAAATCTCTTAGCGGCCTCGGTTGTTATTTTAACAACCGGCTCGCTTCAATCCATTTTGTAAACGTGTCAATCATGACGAAAAGGAATTGAAGCCCGGGTGCTCTTAGGAAAGGTCCCGAATGTCTAGTCCCGAGGTTGCAAAAGGCCAAGAAAGAGAATTGTTTGTAAGGCTTGTCTTTGGTGATGTACTTATCGACTATAAACCGACATTGTACACACTTCGTCACAAGCTCTTTTGCATCATGAAGGCGGTTGGCGATAATAGCCTTCTTGGGAAGGCTTTACCGCCCGAGGTTACAGAGGAATGGTGTGCTCCTGAGCGCCTTCATGGATTTGGTTAGCAATCTAATGCCATCCGTTTGAGATATGCATCTCATCAACACTCCATGAGATCCTCGTTTATACAAGATACGTTCGATTAGAGTGTATGATTTGGCTTTTAGTGCTATCGATCGGCCTCTACATCATCTTCTGGAATTGTGTCATCTTTGAAGATAATTGTAGATCGATGTCATCCGATCTCTCTACCGTGATCGTGATGGCGCCAACCGTCAGCGACACAGGAGCATCCATGTTTCCTTGATTAGTTTGTTCAACTTGCAAAGAATCATGTATGTTCTCGGAAGGCTCAACTACCGAGGGTGAATTGAGTTGCTCGAGAAAAACTCCGGCGGGGCGGTCGACCTCGTGGAGGCCATCCGTGCCAAGCGGTGCGCGAAAGTTTTCCTTTCTAGGAATATGTTGGATCTGAAAACCGAAGAAGTGCTTTTCAAGTTTTCGTACTTCCGCGGATAAGATGACATCTTGGTACTCGAGCATTGATACTCTTTCCCCACTTGATTCGCTACTAGTTGAGAATCGCCTTTCACTAATGTCTGCGAATCCCGGCGAGCGAGCTGCTCGAGTCTGCCGATAAACCTTCATATTACGCCACATTATTGGTGGCGGGAAAATTCTTGGATGGCGTGCTTGATGTGTTCGCCATGAGGGATATCAAGACCACTCCGCCCCGATCCTTGTAACATCAAGGAACCGTCGAAATACATTGTCCACTCGTTGTGGTGTTCGTACTCGGGTCCTTGGGTGGGTTCGAGGTTTGTCCATTCGCAATGAATTACGCTATTGCTTGGGACTTTATTGTTGTTAAGTGAAATAAAATGGAATCGAGCGCCTCTAGCTCGACCGCCCATTTGGCTATTAGTCTGATGATTCCTGTTTCCAAGGACTTGACCAAGGGATATCCGGTAGGTACGACCACTTTGTGGGCTCGAAAGTAGTGCCTTAGCTTCCTTGAAGACATAAGGAGGCCATAGAGCAACTTTTGTACTGTGGGTATCTTTCCTTTGGTCCATGTAAGACTTAAACTACGTAATAGGTGGTCGTTGGATATTATTCCTTTCTACAACGATTACCGCTAACTCTGCCTATGGTGTTGTTTGCCACGTAAATTAGCAATGTTTCTCCGATCTCGGAGAAACTAAGACCGGGTACTCGTAAGGTACTTTTGAGTTCCTCAAAGGCATCGTTGCCTCTTTAGTCCACTCGAAACTCCCATGTTTCGAAGAAGTTTAAAGAAAGGTAATCCTTTTTCCCTAATCTTGCTATGAAAGCGACTTAACGCCATCATACTGCCGATTAGTTTTGGACTTCCTTCTTCGTGGTCGGGCGCGATCAGTCGATGGCGCAATTTTTCTTTGGATTAGCTTCAATACCTCTAGCGAAACTAGGAAACCAAGCGGTTTTCAAAACAAACTCGAACACACACTTTTCCGGATTTAACTTGAGGTTATGTCTTCTCAAGTTGTTAAAGGTTTCTTGTAAGTCGGGAATGTGGTGCGCCAAATGGTGGTCTTCTGACCAAATCGTCAACATAAGCTTCTAGATTCCGACCGATTTGTGGACTAAAAGTTTTTGCATCAACCTTTGAAAAGTTGCACCAAGATTTTTGAGACCAAATGGCATCTTAATATAACATAAGTACCATATGGGGTGATGAAGGAAGTTTTCTCCTCATCTTCTTTACACATACTAATCTGGTGGTACCACGAATACGCATCTAAAAACTTAGTAACTTCGCACCCGTAAGTAGAGTCTACTAGTTGATTAATGCGGGGAAGGGAAAGTCGCCCTTCGGACAAGCTTTATTAAGATCTGTAAAGTCGATACACATTCGCCATTTCCCATTATTTTTCCTAACCATTACAGATTAGCAAGCCCTTGTGGGTGGTTGACTTCACGAATAAATCCCGCTGGAGAAGCTTGTCAATCTCCGATTGGATTGCTTCCTTCCGATCGGGTGCAAAACGTCGTAGTTTACCTTGATCGGTTTTTATCGGTGGAGAGCAAGCACGTGCTCGATCACCTCGGGGACTCGAGCATATCGGACGCTTGCCAAGCAAACCGTCTTGATTTGCTCGGAGGAAGGAGACGGCGACTCTTCCTATTTAGGGTCGAGTCTTGCCCGACCGTAATCTTGGCGGTTGGATCTGGTTGTCTGACCCATGTGACGACTTGACGCTGTCCGGGAAGCGCTTTTGTCGAGTAGTACCTCCTTGGTGCAGTCGGATGGTTTGGGCGTCATCTTTGGCCGAGTGCTTGACCGCATGGGAGACGGATCAACCTCTTTGGTCGGAAGTTCATCAACGATGGCAAAGGATTTCCGATCGCATCGTAAGCCATTTTCGATCTCCTCGGTGTGATGACTCCTTCGCCCCATTTTCAAACTTTGATAACCGTAATGCGTGGCTATCAAGAATTTTGCTAATCTTTGGTCGACCGAGGATTCCGTTGTATCTTGATTCAAGTTTACTACATCAAGCGGGATCTTCTCTGTTCGAAATTGTCGGGTTTTCCAAACGTCACCATAAGAAACTTGTCCTATCGGTTTAGCGGTAGAACCGGAACTATGCCATGAAAAGCATATTTCACGTGTTTCACCTTTGACATGGGGACTGCATTTCTTCTAAAGCTCCTACAAATAATATATTCAAGGAACTACCCCATCCACTAAGACCCGATTAACCCGACAATTATTAATAGTTGGTTCAGCGGCGATGGGGAACCTACCCGGTCGAGTCGATGGGATGGTGCGATCGTCTTTCTTTGAAGAAATTGCGGTGTCAGACCACTTGAGTGCTTGATTACGCTTGGAGATTCGACGAGGTTGACCTCCCGCTCCATGGCCTTGAGATGGCGTCTCGACTCGTATGAAGAAGATCCTCCAAAAATCATGTTGGTGTGTGTTGGGGATCCCGGTACTCCATCTCCTCGTCGCCATCCTTGTCCTTTTGGAGCTCGTTTCTTCATGTTCTGTATTCTTTGAAATGGTCCTTTACGCATAATAATCCTCTAGTTTCTTCGCGAGACACGACAGTCGCAGATCATGCCCTTTCTTTGGTGAAGTGGACACCACTTCTTATTAAATCAGAATCCTTGGTCGGAACTTTTGCTTTGCTTGACCGGCATAGTCCTTCTTGCCCTTCTGATCTTATGCAGGAACGGCGAGGACTTCTTTGTCGTCGGTCTGCGGTTCTTTTTCTTCTTGAGAGACTTCTTGTTCTTTTTCTCTTGTTTGTCGGCACGGGTGGGAATCTTGTCTTTCCGATCGATGGCTTCACACCACTCGATTGCTTCACTAGCGATGGCATATTTGTCCGCCATATCAAAAAGCTCAGCGGTTGTTCTTGGAGGGTTCATTGCTATGTCCTCCGTAAACCGCCGATTCCTTAGACCTGTTTTAAAAGCTTTGAATAACGAGAGGACTCTGCGACTTGGGTATAGAGTTCTGAACTGGTGAACCTCTTGATATATTGGCGTAAAGTCTCATCGATCCTGCGGATTACGTGGAGATCATCCTCCTTCCCAAGGCGGTCATCGTACCTCGAAGTTGGCAATCGAAGATCACAGAGTTGTTCCCAAGTATATATGGATCCGGCCGGTAAGTTTAACAACCACGGCCAGGGCATCTTGAGCACGGTGGGTAAATAGTTGGCCATTACATTCTCATCGCCACCAGCAGCCACGATAGCGGTGGTATATATTTGGAGAAATTCCAATGGGTTTTGAGTTCCATTGAATTTGTCCAAATTAGCGGTCGGAACCGCTAGGCTAACGCTGCCTTGGAGCCCAATGCAGAGAAGGCTCGACAACTGTGATTGATTCATGGCGTCTTCTCAGGAAGGTGCGGATTATGTCGATGGAGACCGATCCCTAAGATTGGCACGCTGGAACTCCGGTGTACCGATCCGATCGTGGACATTGATATGATGTCCACGATCGCCCACTTGGTTAAAACGATGTCGGAGATCGTTAGGTCCTAGTGGTGGTTCTTCTCGGCAGATGGGGAGTATCCTCTTGAAATAGCCTTCTCCTCGTGACTCCTTGGTGGAATCGTCGAGGAGGTCTTGGTATCGGCGCTCTCTGGTATGACCATCTTGTCCCCTCTTGAGGAGGAGCGTTGGGGCGAAGTCCTAGTCGACTTCTGAACCCCTCTGTTCTCGTCGCTTCCGTTCATTTGCATGGTCTGCATTGGAGAATTTCGGATACGACCTCGAGTTGTACAAAACTAGGCGTTCTGCTAGAGCGGATCGAATTATTTAACATGTTTTGAATCGTGCGCAAGTTTTGTCTACTATCTGAAGGTCTCGAATGGTTCATCTTGGTCGTGGGTGTACGCTGTCTGAACCTTCCCCGACCTTCGGTTTGTTGATCTGTCGGTCACTCTGGGTGGGGCGATGCGAGCGAGTTAAGCGATTGGCGTCGATTAGTTCCGTTGCCTCCGGAAGTTGGTGCTTGACGGCCCGGATCATCTCTAACAACACGTGATGGCGTGGTAGAGAGTGTAGGACCGTCAGGCATCTTGATCTTCATCTCCGATCGCGTTGACCTCGTGCTTCGGCATTGATCTTCCGATGAGCTTCCATCGTAACTAATGGAGAGCTTGTCGATGCTTCGCGAAATTTTCCACGATGGAGATCGGTCGGAGATGAGCACTTCTGAGGTCTTCTCGGCTGATCCGATGAACCGCCGATCGTATCTTTGAGTGTGATCATCCCCACATGGCCTCGACCGGTGGAGGTTTTATCGACACCGTTACGGTGACGGTTGACTCTGGAATTGCGAAGCGAAGAGTATCTTTCACCATGATTTCATCAATGGTATATAGTTTTCGGGTGATGAGGTGAAACTTCACTGTTTAGCGGTCGAAAAGGCCGGCTTGGAGAGATCTCTCCGCATTCGAACTGGTCGGAACGGCGGTTCTCTGGTTGCGCCACCGGTAGTGGCGGCGCATCTTCATCCATCCGACGACCTCGCTAACGTCGGCGACGTGCGAGCCGTGAGGAGGATGAGAGGATGACTGCCATTTTCTTCCATGGCGCGGATACATCCTTCCATGTCGAGGTTGGCGTAGTCCACCGTCGAACCGATTTTCCTCATCCCAAACTCGGGCATAGTCGCATGAGCGATTGCGAGTTTTTAGGCGAGATTTTCTTGGCGAAAAAAAATTTCTTGAAACTTCGCCTTCTTCCCCACGACGGCGCCCGGTGTCGACGATCGAATCGCCGATCTTACAAAAATAAGCGAGGAAAATGGCGTGGAATATCACGGAATGGAATGGGGTCGCTCTTTATTGATATGAACTGGATTTACAAGATGTGGCTAAGTACTACCCTGAATTACCTTGAATGGAGGAATGTAGCAAGACAATCGGACTTAGAATATGAGTCTAAGGTGATTATCTAGCTTCTAATTCCACCGCTTAGGCTTCATGCATATCTTTGCCTTGGCCTTGTTTTGTGTGTCGCCTATCGTCTCCTTCTTGTCTCTGTTGTTGTCTCTTGTGCTTTACCTTTAAATAACTTCGAAGAGGTGGCGATTACTCTGGAGAAGACGTCCTTGTGAAGCGTTCTGATGGTCGGAGCGGTAGAGAAGTTAGCAATGTGCTAACTTCCTTGCGGTTGCTTGTGAAAAGCTTAACCGTAGGGTGGTTAATAGTCGGTGTCTCGAGGTTGTACCATCGCATGGTTTGGAGCGATATAACACGTGTTCCATTCATCATACGATAAGAAATACCGATTCAAGAATTTTATTGGCGGTTATCTCGGTGGGGATTAGGCACAAAGCCTCATCAGGCCGAGTACCCATAAGTAACCTCGGAATACTAACGACCGGGGAGGTCGGTCTTAGGGTTACGACCATGAAAACGTATGGTCTTTTATTATGTATTAAAATAATACATAGAGGTTTTAATCCTCGTCAGCTAGCCCCCGAACTTTAAATGAACTGGTCGTGTATATACCTTTTCCCGATGAAATCGTATCGGGCAGACCCCATTTAATGTCGTGGTATACGAAGTGGTCTGTGTTCACTTTAAAGTTGAGAACTTGCCTTGGGAAACGAAGAGTTCCTCTGTCTGTTTGAACAAAAAGAAGCTTTTTGTCGGTTGGACTTTGTAGAAATCCTTGAAAGTATCGGAAGGTTATAAGATCCCTCTCATTTGGGCTCTTAGAATTTTTATGCTTCCGAATCCTTCGATCCTTTAGCTTCTCGCCCAGAAATCCTCGAGTCTTTTCTGTTCTTCCGACCACAAAGTCTCCAACTTTTGCTACTCATTCTTGAGGATTTTAGCCATGTCGGAGCAGATTACAAAGTGGTTGCCTTGAATTGGGCAAGAAAAACTTCGAGGCCTTGAAGAAGATGGGAATGCTCCCGGATAGGAATCGATTAATTGGAGACCGGTGGTGGAGAGCATTTTCCGAGCCGTGAAGATGGCGAAATCCTGTTTTTTTGCCTACATCGAATGTGAAATTTGAGACTCTGGTACACAAATTCCTCCTCCGCGTTCTTGAACATTACGGGTGGAATTGGTGAATTAGCCCTAAATTCGATCGCAAATATTAGTATTTTCGCATATTTGTGCGAGGCATACAGGAATACAACCGAACTTGAAGCTCTTTAGTTATTTCTACCGCATGGTGATGGGAAAATCTGCGGCAAAATCTGAGGCAGCTCTGGGGAATGCACATTGCGTCTTCATGACGGGAAGGCCGATGAGTACATCTTCATGTCTGCGAAATCTTCGTGGTCGTCATGGAAAAATCTTGGTTTTACATGACGATTTCTGAAGACGATGGCCTCTACTTGGCGAACTAGAGCAAGTGAAAACTCCAAGTGGAAGGAAACCGTAAAGAAGACGAGGATAGTCAAGAGATGGGCGGATGCCATCTCGACTTCTAGTCGGGGCTTGACTTCGTGGCATGTGGTGAAGGATTTTACCCTTCGCCAGATTAGCCCATTGAAGCTCGGACTCATTCCTGCTCTGGTGCCTTGATCGTGATGAAGCTACCTCGGAAGGTGGTAAGTCTTTGAGATAAATTCGATCGGTATTTTGATTTGATAAATGTATTACCTTAAAATCTGTCTATTCTTCCTACATTAAAGTTCTTACCTGGGAAGTTAGAGAACGAGTCGGTGATCTGTGCGAGGAGCTGGAGAAAAGGTTGAATGCCCCAAGATCTTAGCATAACTCCTATTGAAGGAGGCTGCAAGGCTTAAGGTAATTTATTAAATTCCTTTTACCATGTATATACATATATTCGACCAGATCTCCAATCGTGCTCTATATTTGCGATCGGTCGGATTGCGAATCATACAATCTGGTGAGGATCAACGTCCCACCTTGGTTCCGACCGAGTCGTGCCCTGAGGCAGTTGAAGGAGATGAATCCCTCGAGGTAATAGAACATTTTGGAGTCATATATGTACGAAAATTTTTTTAGATAAAGGATTTCTTCACCTAATCAAATTTGTTCTTTGATTTGGGTGGATAAGCTGAAGGCCCTGAGAATGTAGCTGCGGAGGTGTGAACTCGAGTGGTCGTGCACAACCTTACGGTTATTCTTGAAACAAGCGATCTGGAGATTGAAGAAACCACTCCCTCAGGCCGGATAGTCGGGAATGTGGACCTTGACGAACTGGTGAGGACATAGCTTCCGACATCTTGTTGGAGGATGTGAGGTTCAACAAACCTGCGCCGTCGAGAACCGACAAAATTGGAAGAGAAGAAAAGGAAGGCTAGCGGCACAGATTTCTCTCTGGCGCGTTTGAGTCAAATCCGGAAATTAACAAGGTATGTACAAATGAAAGTGATCGTATAAGTATGTATCTTTAATAATTCCTTGATGATTTGATATTTTGAACTTCCATCTTCGGTTTGCATAGGTCTTACGGTGTTAGGTCATTTCCACCGTGTTCTTCTGAGGACACGCTTTGTGGAAGTTCAGACGAGCACTTCTCGGGACAAAGTTCTGAGGAAGTAGTGGTCGAAGAAGCCCGGCGGTGACAAGAACAACGGTGAGTTGGATCCTTTGGTGATTGAAACCCCATACGTGGAGGTAGATGCCTCGAGAGGTCTCAACAAGTTCGATCACTGCCGATAACCCTTCCCAACCTAACAAGTTCCTTTTAGTCCCGATTCGCCGAGGATAAGGAGCTTGATGAGGCGTGGCGAAAGTATCGGATACTCGGCTCAAGATGCACCTGATTTGATTTTTGCGGTTATAATGACCGAGCAATTCGGGTAAGTATTCTCGACCGGTTACATAACTCTTTTTACAAAGTTTATAAGGAACTTAAGAAAGAGAATGCTAATTGTGTAGCATTTGGTCGAGAACTTTCTTTGTGATCGGAGGATGACCCAATGAGTTAAGGACTTGGAGCAAAAGCACTCCGAGTTGGAAAGTAAGAACTTTTCCTTTTAAACTTCATTTCTTCTTCAATACTTTGCTCCTCTACAATTATTCTCCTTAAGCGCATTCGATAGATCTGGAGAAAATAAAAGAGGAGGTTGTGGTGAAAGCCAAGACAGCTTTTCTTGAAGAAGAAATAAAAGCTAAGGACCGATCATTTCTTTGAAGCAAGTTCACTAAGGACCGGTTGATCGTTGAAACAACGACCAAATATGAAACACTTAGCAAAACAAATAAAGGTAATATGTAAGTAAACTTGATTTTCCCTCAATGATGCTTGTGTTCATTAAGCGATTTGTTTTTGCGAGCAAGCGCAAATGCTAAGCAGAGTAAAAAAACTACGAAATTTGAGCGAGGATAAGGAGGCGGCTCTTGCTCAAAATATTGATGAAAAGATTCATACTTTGAACAAGATGATCTTTGATTTGGGATCGAGGATCAAGCGTGCCTATCTTAAGAGATCCAATAGAAAATGAACTATTTGGGTCAACTTCTAGGGGATCTTAAAGTTACGGTCAAAACTACTCGGACGAATTATGCGGGCCCTAAAAGCAGGTGTTGCAAGTGGAGTTAGTTTTGCTTTGGCAAAACTGAAAGCTTCCGACCCTCCATTGATCTCCAAGCTATTAAAGATGACTTCAATCGCCCACTGAGAGGCGACCAAGTTCATGGAAGAACTCGGGCCACTCGGAGATATAGTTGTAGAGGAGATGGAGGTCGAATCTCCGACAAGCGATAGTTAGGCGGGAATATTTCTTAGAGTAGGTTCTGCAAGTGTAAAAATATTTGAATATCTATGAAAACTTACCTTTTATGTCATTGACAAAGCTTTTGTTTATCTGTTTGACTTTTTAAAATTCTCGTATATTTCCTAGCCCCGGCTTGATAGTAGAAGAACGTTCTTGTACAAGCGGTGAGCCAAAAAGAGAATAAAAAGAGGTCATAACCATGTATATGAGTTTTGAAGGTATGTTTGGACATGTAAGACAAAAGCGATCGTTCTTGATACTAGGAAATCAAATGTGGTCGAGGACGGTATGATTTCGACTAGTTATAGATCTTTGTTTGTCATAATGGAAATACCAATCAAAAACACTATATATGGTCGGAAAAAAGACTTTGTCAAACTTGACATAAGAAGAAATGCAAATATGTATGCAACAAATTATAAGTGATACGGTGGCTCGTCCAAAAACCAGCGGGGCGTGGGAAGAACCAATGTGCTAGTCACGCAAGAATCGTCACCAACTTGAAACAAGTGCACTCAAGCGGGGAACCCGTGTAGAGGAGCTCCCCGGCATCCTATGGGGCCTGCGCACGACCCCTAGCTGCTCCACTGGAATGACCCCATTCTCACTCGTGTATGGAAATGAAGCTATCCTCCCCTTGAATCGTCACGCTCTCTCCAATCGGAAATGCTCTCGGCACCACTACCTGCCCAATTCGCTCAAAACGAGGACAACCGCAAGTGAGAGGGCGGACTTTGCGAAGGAAATCCGCAATTCTTATGCTTAAGACTCTACTGTATGCCCCCTGTGGCACCTATCGGGATGTAAACACTTAATGCAATGAAGACGTGAAGTTCCTACATGATCGCACCATTTATGCAATTATGGCGTGGATCGAGGGTAGTCCCTTAACATTTGTTGTTAAGGGGTTGACTGTTTGTGAATGTCTTCTCAATTTTGTGCTCATTGACGATTGAGAGGTTTGCTTTACGACCTTGGCGATAAGATAGGCTACTCCTAACAGCTGCTTTGTTAGGAAGCGAACTGTCCTGAGTCTCGCTTGCCTCACACAAGCCCTCGCTAACCCTTCCCTGCGAAGGATGTCACCCTCGGGGTGCATAGGGTGTCACGACCTCCACGGTCTCCCCTAGCAAAAGTCCATAGTGGCTTGGGCGTCAAGTCGCCTCCACCATGGCGGCTCGTGTCCCATCGGCCCTAGGGCATGGCGACCACCCTTGTGGTGAGTAGGGCGTCGACCTCCGTGGACTCCCCTAACAAAGTCCATGGTGGCTTGGGCGTCCGTCGCCTCCACCTTGGCGGTTCGTGTCCCTCTGGCCCTAGAGGCGGGGCGACCACCCTCGGGGTGCATAGGGTGTCACGACCTCCACGGTCTCCCCTAGCAAAGTCCATAGTGGCTTGGGCGTCATCGCCTCCACCATGGCGACTCGTGTCCTACTAGACCTAAGGCATAGCGACAACTTTGGTCGAAAGGACTCGTCCCCTTAGACTCGAGGCCACACGCCGAGCGACCTCCGGGTCCTCGCGTGCCAAGCTCCATTAGCCATGAGGGTTAACCATTCTCATGCATTCCCGATCACCACAAAGAACCCTGCGGGGTAAAGGGCTCCATCGCCCTCATAGTTCAATGCCCGACTTAGCCTCGCGGGTGCAACCGGTGTGCTGTGACTTCTTGTCGGGGGCACACACCCAATGTGCCCATGACTTAGCCTCATGGGCACCTCCAAGCCCAGGGGGCTACAACCCCTAGTGGTCATTTGGTGCCTCACGACTCGGTCTCGTGGGCGCCCCTCGTGCCCACGACTTAGCCCTATGGGCACCCCTCCGATATATCCATGACTCAATTTCATAGGCAACTCAGCTGCGACACTTGAGGAGTTCTATTTGACGACTCTCATCAAGCGGCGAGCAAGAGGAGGACAACTTCACCTACGAGCTTCATCCAACACACCGTCTACCTCGAAGGCAATGCCTCAGCTCGGTGGCCTTGCGTCCATGACTTTGCCTGCACAGGCTTCGTTCGGATGCACCCCCTGCCCTGAGGGTTGTGCCTCGGTGGGGTGCCTCAGCGTTCAGTACTTCATCTTCAGCGATGGAGCAACAAAAACCACCCCACACGAAGGGCCAATGAGAAGCGGCAATTTAGTACCTGCCCTCACGTGGAGCACTCACGTGATATGGAGTACAAAATAAGCATAAGTCTTTGGGCACCCACGTACCCACCAAGCCAAAAACGGCTAAGTCACGGGTGCCCTTGCGCATATTCCTCAGCTCTCGTGCCTCGCGCCGCACCGAGTCAGAATTTGGCAAAGTCTCAAGTGCCTGTATTCCCGTCAAGCTGGAATTTGGCCAAGCATATTCATCAACAAGATACAAGACCTTAGCACTCTTCGTTGCCCCTCGGGCGTCCATGCAGGCATCCTAGGGGCAGGGGGGCTAGTGTTGAGTAATCCTACCACCTCGCCTCTGCACGAGCCCCAACCTCGGGGCACCTTCGCGACAACTTCGTGTAACCGCCAAGGGCCGTCACTGCGCCTTCGTCGACGTCGGGCCATCGCGCATGCCCTCATACTCAAAGCCCTCGCGCACCCTCGCGTGCTCTTGCGTGCCTTCGCATGTGCCCTCACGCCTGCTTGGCAAAGAAACATGGAATATAACATTCCGCTGATAGATTCGACATGAAGGACATCATGCACGCCGTGTTTGACCTCGCACCACATGTGCCTCGTCGCCCGCTTCGCTCGCGTGCCCTCGTGCGAGGCCTTTGCAAAACCCTCGCGATCGGGGACTTTGCGAGAACCCTCGTGCAGGGCCTTTGCAAAACCCTCGTGCAGGGCCTTCATAAAACCCTCACGCCCGGGGACTTCGCCAAAACCCTCGTGCAGGGACTTATAAAACACTCTCATGTGCCCTCGCACCTCGGGGCCTCGCAGCCTCGTGCCCTCGTGATGTCGAACCCTCAGTCTCGGGGCCTCACATCCTCGCGATGTCATGCCCTCGGGTCTTGCGCCCTCGCAACATCATGTCCTCGCGCCCGAACCTTATTGTTCACCATCAACAATACAAAAAAATAGATAAGTATTGTGCAAAGGAGCATCAATACTGCGCTTAAAATTATGTAAGTGAGTTTCTTGAGCACGAAGGAGCATCAACACTAACGAAACCACCCTAAAGTCCTATCGCCTTGCATACAGGCGCCCGGTGATAGGTATGGTTTGATCATAACAGAGTCAAAGGAAGGGATCGTGTCCGGAAAACAGGAAGCGACCTCACGCCCTCGGGGCCCCACGCCCTCGGGGCCTCGAGACCCTCGAAACCTCGCGCCCTCAGGGCCTCAGGACCCTCGAGGCCTCGAGCCCTCGAGGCCTCGCACCCTCAGGGTCTCGGGACCCTCGAAGCCTCGCACCTTCGTGCACCGTCGTACCCTCGAGTCCCCGCACCCTCGGGACCCTCGAAACCTCGCGCCCTCAGGGCCTTAGGACCCTCGAGGCCTCGAGCCCTCGAGGCCTCGCACCCTCGGGGTCTCGGCACCCTCGAAGCCTCGCACCTTCGTGCACCCTCGTACCCTTGAGTCCCCGCACCCTCGGGATCCTCGAAGCCTCGCACCCTCGTGCCCTTGGGGCCTCGAGACCCTCGAAGCCTCGCACCCTCGGGGCCTCAGGACCCTCGAAGCCTCGCGCCCTCGGGGCCTCATGCCCTCGGGGCCTCAGGACCCTCGAAGCCTCGCGCCCCCGGGGCCTCAGGAGCCTCGAAGCCTCGCGCCCTCGTGACCCCAGGACCTCGCACTCGAGCCTTATTGTTCACCGTCAACAAGCAAATACAAGTTACACACAAACGACTAGATAATGGCCTCCAAGGCTCTAGCTACAAGCTAACACATACAGAGGCAAAACACATCCATGATCTCTGTTTATACACAAGATAAAGAGATATGTGAGTGTTTATGCACACCTTAAGGGCAAAAGCGCACACACACACCACACACACACACACCATCTCTCCTTCCTTATCTTCTTCCTCTCCCCACCAATCCCACTCCTCTCTCCCATCTCTTTCTCAAACCTCTCTCTCTCCATTCCCTTGCCGCCGCCATGGGGAGCTTCATAGCCCGGCCGGCCAGAGCCGCCCTTTGTGCCTCTCCCTTGGCGCCGCCTGCGTCTCGGTCTCGGTGCCGCTCCACCGTCGGCCTCCCGGCTTGCACCGCCGCTTTGGCTCCCGGTCCGCCGCCGCCTAACGCCACGCCTCCCCTCATGGCGCCCGCTCGTCGCCCGGCCTCCGCCTCCTCGGCTCCCCCCGCCGCCGCTTTGATGCGCGCCTCCCCTCATGGCGCCCGCTCGTCGCCGGCCTCGCCTCCTCGGCTCCCCTGCCGCCGCCTCGGCCGCCCGGTGCCGCTCCGCTTGATTGGTCTGCCGGGCCCGTCGCCTCCGCCGCGCCGCCACAGGGTCGGCCGTCTTCTTGCCGGTCTCGGCCGCTCCCTCAAGCCGCGCCCTCGGCGCCCTCGGCCCGCTCTCTTGGCCCGCGCCACCGCGCCGGCTCGGCCTCGGCAGGCGGCGGCGCTCTCGCCTCGAGCCGGGGCAGCCGTGGCGCTAGGAAAACGGCTGGCGCGACCACCGTCTGCGTAGGCGGCGCACCACGCGTCGCGTGTCGGCTGCGGCGAGATCTTGAGTGGCGGCAGCAGCGCCTCCATGACGCCGCCCACGAGTCTTTGGAGGATCGGCGGCACCCTCCGGAGGCAGGTGGCTTCCCTCGGTGTCGGCGTTGGGGCGTCGTCGCCATGGTGGGCGAGAGAGAGATCGTAACTGGTGGGAGAAGAAAATATGAAAGGAGAAGAAGCAATGGGGAAGAAAGATCTTTGTTGAATGGGGCTATTAACGAAGAAAGAGATAAAAAAGCTTTGAGCTTTGGATCCTGGTCTCCTCTGTCCCAAAAGCGGCGAAGGACACATCAAGCGAAGGAGCCTTGGAGCCTTGCTTTGTCTTGATGACCGTTTTCTTGTCTTTCTTGTCTCCTTTTTTGGCACACGGTGGGCGTCGGTGAGCATCAAGGTGGCACGGATGCTCATTCGAGTTGAAAAGATAAGAGAGACACTCTATTGCCTTGGATTCCCACTACTAACCAACTCAACATGTCTAGCCCTCATTATTTTATAAGAAGCCACCATAGGCTCACATGGAGAAAAGCAAAAGTACACTGCAAAAAGGAAAAGATGATAGTTCAGTTGATATGGTATGTCTGTGCATATCTATATCCGAGTACAAGGATAGCTATGCGGGGAAAGAAATGGTCACATACACCAAGTGTTTCCTTGTGACTCGCTGGAGCCCTGTTGCAGTGGTCTACGCACACGCTCTATCAAATCCATTAGAGCTCTTCCGAAGAGTCGACCTCCTCCTAAAAGGCACATTTAAAGATTGCCCCTTTCGGCGTTCCTTCCGAAATGCCAAGGGGCAGAGACTCTTGTTGGAAGAATAGTTCATCCCACTGCATGCGGGGCCGTCGTGCGAGGAGGCAGCGTGTCTGAGACCCACGAAATATTGCTATACTCATGAAGGTATAATGCCCTCGCTTGTATCCATAGAGTAGTCAACCCCTAAGGGTATTTTGGTCATTTATGCAGTGAGGCCTATAAATACCCTATGTATCTCTCCTTCAAGGGGAGGACTCTTGAGCAATACATACAAGCAAGTCACTAGGTGAGCCTTGGGAGGATCCTCGAACCCCGTGGGCCGCCCGGCAGAGTAGGGTGGTCCTCTCGGACCCCGAACTGTATAAATCCTCGTGTTACATTCGTTCTCGTGGGCGAAGGCCGTGCTGCAGCCATCGTCCGCCCTCTTACTTGTGTTGGTTTTACACCATCAGCGAGCGGTTTTATGGTAAAACCATCTGTGAACCAACTATCACGAGCGGTTATATGTACCAACAAATGCATCATGATCAACTATCACGAGATGGTTATATGTACCAACCATACGTGATTAGATAAATCTTCTGAGCGGTTTTTAGTAGTAGCCGTGCATGATATTTGTTTATATCACAGACGATTTTTAGTAGTGGCCATCCGTGATATCTGAAATATCCTGAGCGATTTTGGTAGTAGCCATCTATGATATCTGAATATCACAGATGATTTTTGGTGGTATCCGTGCGTGATTGGATCGTATCCTGACGGTTATTAGTAGTAGTAAATGCGTGATTGTATATATATCACGAGATAGTTTTTGGTGGTAGCCATGTGTGATTGGATACATATCACATACGGTTTGTTAGTGGTAGCCGTCTGTGATATTATGCATTCATGGACTATTTTTGTAGTAGCTTGTTTATGATAGTATGCATTCACGAGCGGTTTGTAGGGTTTTTGGCTAGCCTCGGTAATGCTAGCCATGCCCTCTGAAAATAAATAGCGAAAAGCAGATATATCACAATTGATTTGATATAGAACAACTCAAAATGATTTAAAAACTCAATATCAATTACAAAGTGATTTGAATTACAACTCAAAACAAATTACAATAAATCGATTATAAGCCTAGGTGAAACTCTCCATTACAGTTAATGATCTTCCCGTGATGAAGATGGCAAGTTGTCCTTGAATGTCATGATGCGTCCGGATGGTAGGCACTTTTTCCATTATCATGCCCTATCGGTAACTTGATAATGTAGTAAGCATATATATTTAAATTTATAATTATATAGGATTGGTGACAAACCTTTGGATCCTTCGTCTTAGCACACATGATTTCCGACATATGATGGCAAGCGTAGAATGCACATCGTTGCCTTGTAGTTGTTCTTTGGTGGCCTTTGCAAAAATAGAAGTGTGATATAGGATATATGTATAGTCGATTAGAAACGAGGTTACCAAGTGTGATATCGATTATTGTCTTTATGTGAATTGCGAAATTTAGTCTGTGTATAATGTATTGCTCTGTTCCTTGTGTGTCCCTCCCTCGACAACATAGGAACTAAACAACCTCGTGATTCCAAAAAGTTATCCTCGGACATTTCAAATGAAGGAAGACTATAATAGAGTTACGTATGGAGGAAATGACCATACGTGCCAACTAATTTTTGCACAATGGTGAAGTTGTGTGTTTTGTCGACTAGGGAATCAAGGTATATTGCCTTGTTCCACTTTGGGACAATGACTAAAAGGATCGATGGTAGCTATGAGTATATCGTTATAGTCATTAAACCTAAGTTAAGTGTTGCGTATAAAGAAAAAAATGAAATTTGTATAGCAAGTAGTGAAGCACTTACCCACGGTTGTAGGGCACCGATGTCACGATCCTTGTCGAGGTGAGTAAGCAATCCCCTCATTATGTACTTCTCGGCGTAGGATGCATTTTCGATGATTGTGAGAGCCGCAGGGTATATAGCTTGTAACACTTAACCATCAATTGGTCCTAGCATCACAAACCAAATATCCGTGCCTCGTATATGTATTTCCAAATTGCGATAGACATACCCCATACAAAATTATGCATCACATCCATACATAAGTCATTACATTACGAGTCTTTAAACTTACAACACAAGGCTTACACGTTCGAGTACAACGATGGGGCCGACCGGCCAAAATGACAAGATAATTAAACTTACAACACAAAGGCTTACAAGTTCGAGAGAACAATAGTAGGGCGATCGGCCAAAATGACAAGATAATTAACCAAAGTAGCGGCGGGAACAAAAGCCATAAGATGGCGATAAACAAAAACCAACGGTTTGCCCTTACCCACAAGGCAACCGACCGGGCGCCAAGCTAGTAAATCTGAATGAAGTCGATCTCACAATAATCAACCCCTTAGGGTCAACCTCCTCTGCAAAAATTAAGCAATGCAACTGAGTACAAAAATGTATTACAAAACTTCGCATAACAAACCTATACATAGCTACATGCAAGTTGATTCAAAGGAGTCATAGGGTTCATTTCAGCGCATAAAGCAATTTTTCATTTGCAATAGATAATAGATTGAAGGCGGTTTGACAAATCTATTTTTATTTGATTAAATAACAGCGAGACAACATTTATAACATAAATAACATCCTAGAGGTGACTTACCACACAACCACCACAACATAGCACGAATTACCCATTCATACCACCAAAAGTCAAGTTTTATCAAAAGGTTAAAGTCTAATTCTTCTTGGGAATAACCAAGCATGTCTATAACCTAGGATGAGGCTATTGAATAGTTTATACCTGCGAGGGTGTACAACTTACCCACACGCTTGAGACCACCTTTTGCCAAGCTATTAAGCACACTTCCTTAGGTATGCAAGCCTTTGCTAAGTCCTACGAGGCGTTTTCCAATATTGTGTATTAACTACTGAGTCGCCTATCGATGGAAACCATATGTTGTGTCGGAGTCATCGGCGAGAGAGAACTTACCGATGACCCTCGAGGTGGAAAATCTAGGCAGGAACCCACCCCGTCATGCCCAACAACAACAACACATTTCTTTTCCACACAACACACAACACACATACAACCTCCTGCGCCTCGGAGCTAACACACGCCAAAGTACAAAGTCAAGAGGTCCCATATCCTCATGTGGCTGCACACAAAAGTGCTTGGATCAATGGCGCAAGTAATTAGGTCCTTGTTGACTCGGGCACCAAGCACACACCCAAAAGCACACCATCCAACTAATGTGCCCAAGTCTAAAACATTTTATTTTTAGTTTTAGTTTTCCAAGTACAATACATACATGGGTACCCTGACCCAAGTAATTTAAAGTGATGATATAATAACCATCACCGAAGCGATGATTCCCATTCTACCGTTCTAAGCATTGCTAAGTGACATCAACTTCGTATACTATAGGCAAAGTGACTAGAGCCCATCCATCGAGCTCTAAATCACAGCGGATATAATTCTAGGCTCAGTAGTAGAGGATGGATGAATACCTATAGTTCATTTAACTAACCAGGTTAACATCGCAACTGAGAAATAACTTGTCAAATAGCATGCATACATACAGTTGAAACATTTGAAATATTAGCATACACGAATAATAGGATCAACGTGCATCAAAGGAAAACTGCTTGCCTTGCTAGTGATAACTTTCTTGCTGCAGAGGATCACTCTCGTATTCAACGAATTCGTCGGAACCTATCGAAAGATCGAGAAGAAACAATAAGAACGAATAACACCGAAAATACTCAAAAATTCGAAGTCATCCAAAGATCATGAAAAATTTATAGAAGGAAGAGCATGATTTTAAATGAATTTAGCAACAAAAATAAAATGATTTGGAGATAACATGCAAAAGTTAGAGCCAAAACAAAATCAACTTTTGAATAAATCTGGAAAATTCCTCTCAGTACTGTTCATCCAAAATTAAAATTTTAGCGAAAATTTCCAAACAGGTGGTGAACATGAAAATTTTATAGTAGATAGAGCACATCATGAGATGAACAATGGAATTTGATTCACCTCAATTGGTGCTAAAATGAATTTCTTATGATTTTTCAAAGTCAAGAAAGTAGTGCACAAAACATAGGTAAACAAGATTTTTAGAAACAACAACAAACCTCAAAACCTATTTTACAATAAAGTACAGTAACAGAGGAAACCAGCAAGTTTGAGTTTTCTTGATTTGGAGTTATAGAGAAATACTTACACATTTTTGAAGTTAAAACAATTTACAGTACGAAAATAAAGCATTTCAGAATATATATAAGCATATAAAACTTTTTATACCCACACTGAGCTAGCCACAGCACATGACCGGTGGGTTCTACGTGTTAGGGCTGCCCAACCAACTTGACTTGGTCAACTTGGCCTCGGGCCTGGCGTCGATTAGCGAGTCAAAACCTTTGGGCGCTTTGAGCGAGTGGGGCTGATTTTAACCGTTAGATCAAGATTGGGCGGTCCAAGCGAGAGGGGCGTTCGGACGATGCGAGCGGCCTAATTGATCTAAGCGGTTGAATTAAATCGGATGGTCCAAATGGAATGGGGCGTTCGGATGGTCGAAACGACCCAATTGATCTAGATCGTTGAATCAAGATCGGACGGTTAAAATGAAATGAGATGTCACTCGGGTGCGCGCTCTAGAGCTCCAAGGAGCACAAAGATGGTTCGAGAGCTACAAAAGAAATCAAGATCTCGTATTAGCCAAAATGGAAATGGCATGCAAGAAGGCAACCAAAGGACTTGGCGGTGAGGATTTTACCGTGGAGATGAGTCAATGGGTGCCTCCTTCTCCTTGGCGAAAAGAGGAGAAGTGAGAAGAACTAGGGTTTGGAGAGGTTTTAAGCGAGGAAGATGGCGACATTGGAGGCGGCGTTAAACAGCGAGCTCCGGATAGGTCGAAAAGGGCGGTGGCTCACGGCGGTGGCGAACAACGCGACCTACAAAAAGTGCGTGGCGTTTGAGCTCTGCCGCGGTAGTGCATTGGAGAAAACGGGTCAACAAGAGGGCCCTACTACTCGGTGACACAAAGCGAATGTGCGGCACAACTAAGTGGCTTGGGCTGGTTTAATCGAGTGGGTTGATTTAGACCGTTGGATTGAAAATGGGCGGCCCGATTGATATGAGCGTCCGGATGGTCGAGCGGCCACTCAATGCGACGGTCCAGATTAACGTCTTGGCGTTCGGATGGTTTGAATGGCGAGTCAATCCAGTCCATTGATTGCCGTCGGACGGTTCTAGCGAACAAGAGGCGGCGAGGTTGAGTTGGCGCTGGTGCAATTAGGTGGTTCAACCAAATCAAGTGGCTCGGCGAGGTTGGGTCTAAGTCAAGGAAAAGTGAATTCTGATTTTTGTGGAGATAAAAGTGAGATGGTTTGCGAATTTTTAGAGGGAGTTTCATAGCTCCAAAAAATTTGAAATTTTTATGGAAGGCCACTGGATCTGAGAACAACTTTGCATAATTTTTCCAAAACTTTTCATATAATGCATTTCTTTCTAGAAAAATTACAAGTTGCTGCTCTAGGGTTTCGACCAAGAGTCAAACTGGTTTGGCTGGCCTCTTAGAAATAGTAAATAATTTCTAAAAAATATGAAATTTTTCAGACGGGTCACGAGAATGATCTAGGAGCTAGGAAAAATATTTCTAGAGGATGGTCATAAGGTTTGCTTAAGGATTTTTCAAGGACTATGCTTACATCAAATGAGGCATTGATCTTTGAAAATAGGAAACCCTTGGAAAAATTTCTAGAAAATTTCAAATGACATCATGAGGCATCAAAAGTTTTAATTTCTTCTTATTTTTATATATTTGAAACACAAACCATTGTTTGGGATGTTACAATGATGCTTTGCTCAGATATCAACTGTGGGTCAAGGAAACCCACCTGTTGTCGTGATCGCCGGGCTTCTTGCATCATGTGTCTATACATAAGCAATGAGTTATGACATTTATCGGTATTGCGTGAATGTAGAACTTGATTGCACACACTTTCTGATGTCAACATCGTAGAAGTGAGGCATCGAGGCGTCTGTGAGGACCCGGCTTATTTGGCTTGTAATGCTTAGTCCTCCATTGACCCTAGCATCACAAACATAATAACACGTGTCTTGAGATATGTATACTTCCTAGAAATGTAGTATACACACCCTTTACAAAATCATGCATCAATTCCATACAAACATAGAACTCAAGCACGAACTAGATTAAATAAAAGATATACATAATAGGAGAGTTATTACAAAAGAGCCGACCGACTAAAAACAACTAAGAGAAAAACAAAAGCGGGCGAAAGCCATAAGATGACGATAAACAAAAAGAAAGCCATATGGTTTGCCTTTAGCCCACAAGACAACCAACCAAGCCACCAACCTAGTCGTCCCAACCACGCACATCTCACAAAAGTAGGGCCCTTGGGGCTCCACTTCTTCCTCTGCAACAATTACAGTTAAGCAAAGCAAATGAGTACAAAATGTACTCGCAAGGCGGCGATGTAAGGGTAATAGACCTATACATATGCTACATGCAAGCTTTATTTGAGTGGAAGGCTTTAGGCTCATTTTAGCATAAAGCAAGTTTTCATTGCAATATTGTAATAGATTGAAAGCAATTTGACAAAGCATTTTTAATGGTTAAAGTAACAACGATACAATAATAATAACAACAGAAAGAACAACCTAGAAGTGACTAACAATAGTCACCACAACAATAGTATGAATCACCAAATTCATACCACCCGACAAGTTTTAAATTAAATGGTTGAGTCTAGTTCTTGAGCGACCTTGCCAAGCATGTCCATAACCTAGGGCGAGGCTATTGAATAGTTTTATCCTGCGCGGGTGTACCAATGTACCCTACGTCGGACCGCCTTTTGCCACTAGATTTAGCACACTTCCTTTGGTATGCAAGCACGCAGCTAAGTCCTCTGAGACATTTCCAATGGATGATGCTAATTAAGAGCATAACCCACAAAGAAAAGACACATCAACTAGCTCAAGCCGAATTCGGATGTTCCCCTCATATCACATTTCTTTTTAACCACCAACCAGCTCAATAATTAACGCCGCCCAAAGTACTTAGCCAAGAGAGGTCCCATATTCCCCTCGCGTGGTTAGCATGCAATATTGCTCAGTTTAGTGGCCCAAGTAACTCGGTCCTTAGGGACTTAGGCACCATTCCATCACAGCATGAGATCACACCAACATCCATTGTGCCCAAGTCAATAACATTTTTGTTTTCATTTTTATTCGTTTACAAAGTAACAAAGCATACATGCTGGACATAATGGAACAATAGTTTTGTGTGATCAAGGTTATCGACATAATGTCGACAACCGCCCATTTCTACCGTTATCTAAGCATTTCTAAGCATTATCATCGCAACTACTAAGTGATAAGAGTCCATCCAACGAACTCTAAATCACAGCAAGATAATTCTAGGCTTAGTAGTAGAGAAAGAACATTTACTTACAGAGTATGCATCTATAGGATCACTAATCGATATCATTTAACAACAAAATAGCAATGCATACATACAAGTTAAACAATATATTAGACTTTAAAGTAATGGGACATAATGGATATGATCAAACTGCTTGCCTTGCTGGATATGCTCCCTAGGCTATAGAGAACACTCTGGGATCAACACACTAAATCGGCCCTAAACGAAAAAGCGAAAAGAACCGATAAGAACGAAGAAAACCGAAAGGACTCCACAGAAAAATTTCGCCAAATGCTTTGAAATTTTTACAGCAGCAAAAGCATGATTTTTAAAGAATTTAGCAACAAGAACCAATTGATTTGGATTCTCAATGCAAAAGTTATGGCCAAAACAAATCTGCTCAGCCTGGAAAATTCAAATCGGTTACTGTTCATACGAATTAAATTCTCAAGCACAATTTTCCAAAGAGGTGTTGCACCTGGGATTTTTATGGTAAGTAAAGCACCTCATGAGATGAATAACACAATTGAGTTCATCTCATTTGGAGCTATGATGCATGTTTTATGATTTTTCAAAGACATGCACAAGAGCAAAAGTAAAATGCACTCACAATTCTTTTGAAAATAGTGACATGCCTAAATTCTATTCTACCATTTAGTGCATTAATAGAGAAAGCCAACACAATTGGATTCACTCAAAAAGGATCTGTGAAAATTACTTATGCATTTTACAAGTTAAATGCCATTTAAGAGCAACATTAAAAGTTAATTTTGAGACCAATTTACCAATTCATTTTCTGGAGCCGAACTCAACTTACAACCATTTTTAGATTAAAGTTTAGTTCAAACCAGAGCTACTAAAATTTGAATCAACTCAATAGGAGCTAAAATGAAATAGTTATGCATTTTCAAAGTTTATTACCTTTTTAGGTTCACAAATAAATCCATCGGAAAATCCTAAATTCCCATTTGGCGTGGGCGAACACTGGGCCATTGATCTGGATCGGACGGCCCAAATCCTGCGAGACGAAGCAGCGCCCTCGCGCCCAGCGGAACCAACGACATGGACCGTTGATCTTGGATCCGCGGTCCGGTTGATCCAGCCTTGGCCTTGATTAAGAACCTGTGCGAATGAGGCAGCGACGGTGGACGCGAGATCTCCAAGATGGGCGGCCCGCGATGAGCCACGTTACTGCCGACACTATGCGGTGCGTCCGACAAGCGTGCTTTCGCCCGGCTTCAGCGGCAAACGCCGGCGACCTAAAACGCAGCGGCGCCATCTAAAAGCCAGCTCTGGTGCGCAATAGCAGTGCGCACCCAGGTACCACCCACTGCGGTGGTGGACGAGCGGCGACTAGCGGGAGAGGCGGTCTTGGCGCGCCGCCAAAAGCAAAACGAAAATAGAGCTCATGGGCGGTTCATTCAAGCGGGTGCGTAGCATCTAGGGGTTACTTAGTAGGTTACCTAGGTGCAGGGAGGACCCGAGGAGGACTGAGGAGCTCTGGCGGCGGAAGACCTCGCCGGCGCCGTGGAGGATAATGTGGAGAAGAGAACCTGGGAAAAATTAATAGCACCGGGTCATCACATTGGCTCCCATAAATCTCTAGAAAGGTTCGAGGCGAGGAATTGAGAAATAGAGCACTCACCGACGATGGGGAATAAAGGGGGTGCTCACGGCGAAAAGAAACTCAAATTCAGTTTGCTCCTGAAGGCGTCAACCAAAATCGAGTTAGGATTAAGGTCCACCGAGATGAGAGGTTCAAGCTGGAGCATAGAGAGGAGAGGAAAAGCCATTGGGACCTGTTGCCACCGAGGGCTCCAAGCTCAACAATGGTGGCCGTGGAGCTC
The DNA here is from genome assembly GCA_036346405.1 of Phyllostachys edulis. Lineage (NCBI taxonomy): Eukaryota > Viridiplantae > Streptophyta > Magnoliopsida > Poales > Poaceae > Phyllostachys > Phyllostachys edulis. Next base: position 101,421 of record JAYEVD010000724.1, on the reverse strand, counting down.
TTGGATGATTTGAGCTCAGCAGGATGAGAGCAAGTGGGAAAGTGTTTAAAGGAAGCCAAGGAGGACCAAGGGAGGTTTATAGCCGGGGAGGCAGAGGCAAGGAGCTAGGGTTAAGCTCCGTGGTGAGCTTAGCCCATGGCTCGATCCATGGCACCTGGGGCGTGGAGGGATGGGGCGGTGCGAGCAGGGGAGGAGGCGGAAAGCCTTGACCGCATTTAATGCTTGCAGACAAGAGGCATTGGGAGGTGACGAACCTTGCCCTCCCTCTGCCATAGGCGCCTGTGAGCCGAGGAAGGAGAAGAAACGAGGCAGAGATCAACCGTTGGATAGCGAAGGGAGGGTCGTAACCCTCGGATTTGATTGGGGTAGTCGAAAAAAGCGGGAGGTCGCGACCACTAGATCTTCATCACGTGGTTCCGATAAGGAAGGGGAGGTCGTGACCGCTAGATTTATCGGACGGTTGCGAACATAAAAGGAGGTCGCCTGTTGAAGGAGATAGGAGGTCGTGACCATTGGATTTGCATCAAGGGCAATCAGCGAGGAGGAGGTCTTAGCGTTGCCGCGACCCGAACAAAGCGATGGGAGGTCGTGGTGTTGGATTTTGATCAGCGGCACACAATGGAGGTGGGAGGTCGTGGCGGTTGGATTTCAATCAGCGGCGCTGCAAGGTGGGAGGTGCGGCGGTGCGCCGCGATGCGATGGGAGGTCGTGGTGTTGGATTCGATCAGCGGTGCACAACAAAGGTGGGAGGTCGTGGGCATTGCTCACGACGCAAAGGAAGGTCGTGGCCATTGGATTTTAATCCAGGGCACACAACAACGATGGGAGGTCGGGACCGTCGGTTTACACCAAAAGCTGAGCAGAGGAGGAGGTCGTGGGCGTTGCGCCGCACGCAAAGAAGGTCGTGGCTATTGGATTTACATCCAAGGGCACACAAAGAGGAGGTCGAGGACCGTTGGATTTACATCAAAGGCGCCAAGCAGGAGGAGGTCATGGGCGTTGCGCATGGCGCAAATGGAGGTCGTGGCGGTGGGATCTCAATCAAGGGCACACAACAACGATGGGAGGTCGTGGCGGTTGGATCTCGATCCAAAGGAGCACAATGGGGATGAGAGGTCGTGGCGGCGGATCTCGATCAATGGTGCACACCAAGAGGAGGTCGTGGCGAGGTTGTGGTGGTTGCGCATGACACGGTAAAGAGGTGGGGCGATCGTGGCGGTTGGATGTTGATCAACGGCGGCGAAAGGATAGGGGGTCGTGGCCATTGGATCTCGATCCAACGGCGAATCAAGTCTTGGGAGGTGCAGGCCGTTAGGCAAGACAAAAAAAGGAGGAGGTCGTGGCGGTGAGATCTTGATCGGACGGCGATGAAATGGAGAGGGAGGTCGTGGGCGTTGGATGCGGATCCAGCGGACCGACCTCGCTTGAAGGAACTCGGTTGGTGGGCCACGGTTGGTTGTGGCGGAGGTCGTGGCCGTCGATTTGGATCAGCGGCGCCGCGACCTCACGCAGAGAGGAGGACCTCGGGCTGAGCCGGGAAGTCGGTTGGGTTCGACCCACTTGGAAAGTGGTTTGGACCCGGGATCGATGCGGTTTGAGTTTAAATTTGAAGGCTGAGTTTGAAGGAATTTTAGAGGTAGCAAAATAACTCCAAAAATTCGAAATTTTGACTAGAGCTTCCTCACTCTAGGATTAACCTTACATAAAATTTCCAGAGGTTTTTGTAGAATGCATTGTTCTCCAAAAATTCAACAAGGGCTGTTCTAGGGTTTGACCAATTGAAAAATTGGTTTGACACCTCAAAATTATCAAATAATTTCTAAAAATTATGAAATTTTTCAGAGGGTCACACAGCATCTCTAGAACTTAGGAAAAATATTTCCAAAGGTTGGCACAAGATTTGTGACACAGTGGAATAAGGGTTTGACTTTAGTCAGGGAGGTTTAGTTTTTGAACTCCAGTTCCTTCTATATCTAAAAATATAAGTCTTGAAGCCCACGATGAAGTAGCCCACTTTGGAGGAAATAGTTTTTGTGTAGTTGATGGTGAATCTAGTAGGCTAGTCTTCCCTTGCCTCGTCGGTCACCGCATGTACTAGCCTCGGGAATGCTAACCATGCCCTCTTCTTGAAAACAAGAAAGCGCCTCGGGAATGATACAATCACAGATGGAATGATTTCTTAATTAGTGAATCAATTACAATGGAATAATTCCTTAATTACATGCCGAGTTTGTTAATTACAATGGAACAATTTTCCAAAAAGGTGTCATCGTGTGGGATCATTCCACTTGCTATTTTGTTTTAAAATATAGCCCTTCACGATGATCGACGCGCATATAGCTAGCTTCCTCATTGGGTTCTTTCTCGTGCCTGATGCCGTCTCCGAAAGGAGGCAACTCGTCAAATGAATTGTACTCTTCCTCATCCACGACATTCTCAACTCCGATAATCCTTTTTTTTCCATGAAGAACTACATGGCGGTTCTTTTTTGCCGGGTCCTTTACATAAAAAACTTGAACAACTTGCTTAGTGAGTATGAATGGTTCGTCCTTGTATCCGACACATTTGAGGTCCACAGTAGTGAGGCCGTACTTGTCGACCTTCACACCCTGTGGAAGTTTGACCCAATGGCACCGAAACAGGGGGATCTCGAAAAGTACATAGTCAAGCTCCCAAATCTCCTCTATGAACCCATAGTAGGAGCTCATCCCAACGGTATTGAACTACTCATGAAACGCATCTATGCAGACACCGCTGTTCTGGACTGTGCTCTTCCTATCCTGAGCTGTCGTATAAAATGTGTACCCACTTATGTTGTATCCTTGACATGTCACAATTGTAAATTTTGGCCCTTTTGCCAACCATGGCAGTGTATCATCACTTGATGATGGCCTCCTAGTGAATTGCACCTTCAACTATGCGTTGAACTGGCGGTTGTACTCTCTCGAGATCCAAACCTCTGACCAGCCTAGATTCTGTTGGTGTACCATGTCTTTGTGCTCGTCGATGTATGGAGATACTTGGGCCATGTGTTGCAAGACCGTGAAATGGGCTTGAGCATACTCGTTGAAATCGGAAGTGATTGCCTTCCTTTCGATGGTCTCGATACCCTCCAGCCTCCCCTCATGACGAGATAGAGGCACACCTATCGGTTCCACCTGAGCCATGTAGTTGACGCAGAACTCAATGACATCTTCGATTGCATAACCTTTGATGATATTGCCCTCTGTCCAAGATCGATTCCGTACATAGGACTTGAGAATTCCCATGTACGTCTCGAACGAGTACATATGACATAGGAACACAGAGCCGAATATCTTTATCTCTTTCACAAGGTGAACAGTGAGATGGACCATGATATCAAAAAATGACAGAGGGAAATACATCTCAAGATGACATAGAGCCGTCGCCACCTCGGCCTGCAGCGCATCTAGTCCTTCGGGATCGGCGACCTCTCGAGCAATTGAGTTAAAGAAATAACACAGCCTCATGATTGCCACTTGGACCTTGTTCGGCAAAATATTTCTAATTGCAACAGGAAGCATTTGTGTCATCAACACATGACAATCATGAGACTTCAAACCAATTAATTCAAATCTTCCATAGAAACAAGTTTCTACATGCTGGCGGAGTAACCGGACAGAACTTTTACACCATATAAGCTCTGGCATAGTTCCTTTCTCTTGGCCTTGCACAGAGTGTAGCAAGCTGGGGGAAGATATGTTCGTCCTTTATCGGTATCTTTCGGTGATAACTCCGTCCTTATGTTCATATTAACCAAGTCACACCGTGTATTGAAACCATCCTTTGTTTTGTCACGAATGTTCATTAAGAGACCAATCGAGCTATCACATACATTCTTCTCCACATGCATGATGTCGATGCAGTGGCGAACTTCTAAGTGCTTCCAATCAGGTAAGTCCCAAAAATTGATCTCTTCTTCTAGATGTTCTTCTGATGGGTCCTCAATTTACGACTCTTCCCAAGCACAACATCGATATCCTTGACCATATCGTAGACCACTTTCCCTCTAAAATCTCTTGGAGTAGAACCGTCCTGCTTATTTCCGTCGAATTGTTTCTTCATCTTGCGGTATGGGTGATACTTGGGAAGGAACCTACGGTGACGCATGTACACAGTTTTGCGCGAGTTTTTTAGCCACGCACTCTCTGTGTCATGTAAGCAGTGCGGACATGCTTTGGCTCCTTTTGTACTGAACCCCGACAAGTTACCAAGGGCAAGAAAATCATTGATGATGCAGAACAACATGGCGCGTAAAGTGAAGTTTTCTTGTTTGTACGCATCTTATACTTGTACCCCTTTGTTCCACAGGGTCACAAGACCTTCTAGCAATAGTGCTAGGTACACATCAATATCGTTCATAGGTTGCTTTGGCCCTTGGATAAGTAGTGACATCAAAATGTACTTCCGCTTTATACACAACCAAGGAGGAAGGTTGTATATACATAGATTCACGGGCCAGGTACTATGTCAGCTGCTCATGTTACCGAAAGGATTCATTCCATCTGTACTCAACCCAAACCTTATATTCCTCGGTTTCACACCGAAGTTTTCAAAGCTCCTATCAAAATTTCTCCACTGGGCAGAATCAGCAGGGTGTCTTATCTTTCCTTTCTCACGCTCCTCCGAGTGCCAACACAACAATCTTGCCTCCTTTCGGTTCGCAAATAAACGCTTCAAACGGGGAATTATAGGCAGATACCACAACACCTTAGCAGGAGGTCCTTGCTTCACCTCGATGACCTCGTCATTATCGGAGTGATTCTTACGCTTGTATCGGGATGCTTTGTATATCGGACATACATGCATGTCTGCATACTCTTTACGGTAGAGGATACAATCGTTCGAGCATGCATGTATTCTTTCTACCTCCATTCCCAATGGATAAAGAACCTTCTTGGCTTGGTAGGTGGTTCTGGGCAACACGTTTCTCTCTGGAAGGATATTTGCTAGGAGACCTAGTAACGCTGTAAAACTCTTGCTGGACCAACCATTGCTTGCCTTCAATTTCAACAGTTCAAGCCCGGTGGACAACCTTGTGTATTTCGGCTTGCAGCCTGGGAACAAAGGTTTTCCCGAGTGCTCCATTAAGCCCTTGAATCTACCAAACTCTCTCTCTCTCTCTCTCTCTCTCACTATAGTCCCCTTTTGCATCGCGTAGCATCTGATCCAGATTGTCATCGTACGACCTACCCTCATCGAAAGTATAGTCCACATTCGGCATATCGTTGTCTCCCTCGATGATGTTACTACCTTCTGGTATAATATACTCTTCACTGTAACTGGTCCAACATGTATACTCCTTTTTGAAACCCCTTCGAATCAAATGGCCCTCGATCTGCGCCGGGTTGTTAAACATCTTCAGATAATCGCAATCAATGCATGGACAATACATAAATTTTATCCTCTTCTTCAACATTTCCTGTTCGACAGCTCTTTTAAAAGTAGACATGCCATCGATGTACTCTTCACTCATATGGTTCTCAATGTACATCCAACTTCGGTCCATCTGCGCTACGCACGTAACAAATTAGATTAATGCAGGCAACTACTCTTTGTAATGACTAAACATACTACAAATTGAATAGCGATCAACCCAAGGCAAATATAAATTTAAGGATTACAGATCGTTATAACATAGGCTCACTATGATGTAAACAATATTATTTTACACAATATAGGGCAAGTGAATGTATATATACATGCTGCTTATTGTTCTATTGTAAATCTTAACTGCCAATAACCTCCTTAGATGATAAACCTAGCTATCATCCATGCATCTCTCTAGATCATAATGCATATAATTAGAAACAAATACTAACCTTAGATCACCAAGAATAAATAAATCTACAAGCATACTTGCAAATCTACAGTATTTAATTCTTTCACCAAACGCCCCAGAGCAGGCCACATGTCATAGATAGACCAGTCTGGAGTCGGGATGACAAGATATTTAATTGCGAATATCACAGACCGTTCTTAAAAAATCGTCTGTGATACGTAACACAGGCGGTTTTAAATAACCACCGTTTGTGATAATCGTAGGCTCCTATAGTTCTTGTGAAGAACCTTCACAGACGGTTCTTAAATCGAGCCGTCTGTGATGAGTATCACAGATGGTTCTTAACAAGAGCTGTCTGTGATATTCGGAGACCTCACTTATCACAGACGGTTCTTAACAATAACCGTCTGTGATATTCGCCATTAAATATTTGATCGTTCCCTTAGATCTAGATCTATCAGAAGTGAGAAATGTCACTGATATGTGCGACTACATTGAAGGAAGCGGCCGGCTCTGGGGCACGTTTGGTGAAAGAAATACTGTAGATTTTCTAGTGTACTTGTATTTCTATTTGTTCTTGCTGAAGGTTAGTATTCCTTTGTCTCTGATGCGGCTGCTTTGAAGAAGATGGCGAGTACGACTAAGAAAACAACCAAGCTCACCATGAAGCATGATCTTTTTTTTTTGTTGTCGTCCACACAGCACGAGGTGATGCGACAGTAGCCACGGCCTACATCATCGAAGCTAACACACTCTCCTGGCAAACATGCTTCTTGAATTTGCAGGTGCTGGTCATACCGTGGTTGTATTCATTAGTATTCTCTGGATGATCGGTATGACCAACCCCTGCGAGTTCAAGAAGCATGGCTGCCTGGAGAGTGTGTGTTCGATGAGGTTGGCCTGGCTATTGTCTCATCCTCATGCTATGTGGACGAACAAAAAAAATCATGCTTTGTCATGGACTTAGTTGCTTTCTTAGGTGTACTCACCGTCTTCTTCAAAGCAGCTATCTTTATCAGAGACGGTTCTTATTAATAACCGTCTGTGATACACATCACAGACGGTTTTAATTAACAACCGTTTGTGATACATAAACATCACAGACAGTTCTACTTAAAAACTGTCTGTGATAAATACACATCACAGACGGTTCGTGTTAATAACCGTCTGTGATAATTATATATAACAAACTGTTTTAGTTTATAACCGTCTGTGATATTTATCACAGACGGTTTATTCCACTAAACCATCTGTGTTAGTTCTATAGCCAAAAAATGTTCGCACACCAACATAAGTAGGCCCAATCCTAAGCTTTCTCATCTTCTTGAGTTGAGCTCAGCTACTGAAGAAACATCCAAACCGCAAGAAAAACAGTTATCAAAGATTGCAAAGGATGGATTAAAATTTGGAGTAGAGAATGAAAGTTGTCTTTGGAGCAGAGGCTAAACATCTTTGGAGTTGAAGATGAAGTGCATTCGGACCATACCAAGTGGCTAGAAAGATTTTGTGTGTTGGTATCATTGTTGTAATTTATGGCATATTTGTGAAGTAGCAGGTTTCCTGTAGTAGTAAAAAATATCACAGACGGTTCCAACCATAAACCGTCGGTGAAACATATCATAGACGGTTATAGTTAAAACACTGTCTATGAAGTATTCATTATCACAGACAGTTGTTTTTAATAACCGTCTGTGATAATTATATATCCCAGACGGTTTTTTTCACAAAACCGCATGTGATAGTAAACAAGTTCAGCATAGACAGTAACTTAACTTCAAACTAGATTTTTTGTATTTACATGTGGCCAAACAGCGTGGCCAGTCGCTTCTTACAAAAGATTTTTAAAAAGTAGAAATAATAAAAGATCTAGTTTTCTAGTGACCCAAGTAGCCTGCTATCTCCATTATCAAAGCTTCATAGGTGACGTCATCGGCATCGGAGGGTTTAGGATCAGCTCAGCCTACTCAGGTAGCCTGAAACACTTTCAACCGTTGACGTGATCGTCCTATACTCGCCCAAAGAAGCTCCTCCTGAGGAGCCAAATAGAAAAGCACCCATAGACCCTCTTCTCTTGCTTGAGGGGTCTCGGCTTGGTCGACTCGGTCGCTCGCTGCCTCGATGTCGCATTCCAAGCGACGGTAATCCTCTTCCAGATGTGCAACCTCTTGCTCGAGGACTACACCGATGGCGAGGTTAGCTTGCCGGAAGCTGCAGACCATCCGGAAGACACGGCACAGGAGGTCATCTAGACGGCACAACATCGCCATCACATGTCCCAGCATAACGTCTGCTGAAGGAGGGAGGAAACTGTGATTACAGTGTCCTTTCGCAGCTTCCGCCAACAGACGTCCGGCGAGTGCTTATGCAGATGGCGGTGTAGGCCATCAATGCGGTGCGGGGGAGAAAAGTGGGGCATCATTCTGTTTTTTCTTGAGAGTAGCTAGAACGATATGTGAGGAGTACGGTGGCAAATAATCTCATTTGTGCTTCAGAGTATAGCGATGTGTGAGGAGTACGGTGGCAGATGATCATTCTTATAAAACATGCAAGGAGTAACATCGGCGCGAGTGACGAAGAGACGCATCGTGCGGGAGGTGAAGCGGCATTGAACATATCACAGACACTTCCAACCACAAACCGTCTAAGATACAAAATTATCACAGACGGTTCTGGTTAATATCCGTCTGTGATATTTCACAGACGGTTTTAAACATTCACCGTCTGTGATATTAATAACTATCATAGATGATTTTTAATACAAACCATCTATGATAATTTCACAGACGGTTTGAAACATGAACCGTCTGTGATATCACATTTTCACAGACGGTTTTTACCGCAGCTAGTAGCACAGATGTGCGCTAAACCAAAACCATCTGTGATGAGACGTCCATGATAGCAACGTTGGTAGTAGGTACTGTGAGTTAAGCCAAACCGAGATCACATTTCTCCAAGTACTAATAAAAGTATATACCTGGATTGGCAACAGATCCTCAGCCGCAACTAGTTTATGACTAGTGATAGTAATATATTTTGCTTTTTAAAAAAAGAAAATAAAATAAAAATGCACTTCTCTTTCACTCTATATTCAGACAATGCAAACTGTAATTTACAGATCTTTTTGATCGATCAGGCGCTATGTATACGTACACGGGAGAAAGCATGCCATAGCAAAGCAACCTTAAGTAACTTGGAACAAAAGACTGCATTATCGAACTTCTTTACAAGCATGTTCTTCACATTTGCGACTTTCACGGTACTACAGTTTAGGACAGCGCCACCATGGAATAGTTTCCGCTGCCAAGGTGCATTCTACCCTTGAGATGGCTGAAACATGGATAATATAAATTTACTTGTTAACTAGTAGTATAATAGACAGTGCAAGGAGAAGGGAGGAGAAATAAGTTTACTTGTCAAATGCCAGCCACATAGACCGGGTAGTATTGTAGCAGATGAGCCACAGGAGAATCAGGACAATGGTGTCTACTGTGAGTTAAGCCAAAGCGAGGTCACATTTCTCCAAGTACTAACAAGCTTAATCAACGCCACATTCGTGGCAGTTTCAGTCTTTCAGAGAAAAAAAAAGAACACATAATTCATAATGATCCTATCACGATGCATGGAAAGGGTCCAACATGGAAGGCCATATACCAATCGAAAGATAACCCAAGATGCATGAATAGTTCAATATACACAATAATGATGGAATAAATTGGAAAATGACTAAAACATCATCATCGGAATTGATTTATTCAAATGTAATTCAGAAACAGTTCTTGAAAAAAATAGCTTTAGTCTTTATCGCAAAAAAGCGCAACCTAATTTAAGTTGTAATCTAATATATGGCATGCAGGTATCTATGTTTACTTCTCTTATTGCTGTGCCTACATGATAATTTGACTTAATATGTCCACTCCTCTTATTCTTAATATGTCCACTCCTCTTATTGTCATGCAGTTGCGTTCACTAGTCGAGTTCATTTTCCGGTTGCATCATTGACCCACCATTAATTGGTCATCACATGGTGGATTAAAATAATACTAGCACATTATCGGGAACAGACGAACAAACTGACTTTGATGTTAATGTTATTGCGAATCAAAATCTTATGCATATTTTTGGTCAAAAATGAACTTCGGATTTTGTAGTTTAATTAACATACTAGAATATATATATATATATATATATATATATATATATATATATATATATATATATATATATATATATATATTGATTTTTTTTCAAACAATCACGTGACGACAACTTTTTCTTTAGGATTACGTGTACGTTGTTGCTATTGGTTTGGTTACAAACCGTGAGGTCAAACTTTTATATGGAGAGAGCTAACTTATTAGGTGTCTAGCTATTAAATTGTCAAAGAAAATATAGATTTGCAATTTTGATTAAGTAAACACTTCCCCTTCATTTTCAAATATTAAAGGTGTTTCTAATTTCTATGCACATAAATTAATTCAATCACAGAAATATAGAATATTTAGGAAGTAAGAACTCATTGAATGCTAACTTGTATGCTGATTAGCACATTCACATGACCTAACCTGTCTCAGGCAGGATTGGGCGTGTCGTGGGCAGGGAAATTAATTTCGCCGAAATTTTTCGCATCTCTCAAAAAATTTTACAATTCGTTCAAAACAAAAAATCAGAAATATTTGAATTTAGACAAATTACATCATAAATTTGATTTTGGACAAATTTCGTCCAAATTTTGGTCAAATTTCAAGTCCAAATTTCGTCCCATTGAAAACCCACCGAAAATTTGAACCAAAATTTCGGTAATTTCGTTCGTTTAGTTCCCCTCCGATTTTTTTTTTTTCAAAACGAAATTGTTTTAGCTGGTAGTGGGTGTGGCGGTTCAATTTCGTCAAATCTGTGAATCCTATCCTACCTACCTGGCTAGCTGATTTGGAGCTTCCTAAATCGACACGTCAGCAAGATGACCTTAACCTTTTCAACTTGAGCTGCTATTATAAGATGTGGGCATGATGAAGGTACAGATGATCCATTATCTGTTGATTGGCAAATGGTCTTGATCCATGCATTCATCGATCCTAGCTAGCTAGAGGAAAATGCTAGAAGTGAATATTATTCCAATAATCTGGAAAGAAACCGTGAAGAATATAGTGGTATATATATATACGTATGCATGCATGAAAACCCATGGGAACTTGGTGAATTGTGATAGAAAAGATTACTTTGATCTTTCAAATGGAAAATTCATGTGAGCAACGGCAATCTCAGCACCGATCCTCTCGGCCTTTCAAATGCAGAATTCTACTTGGAGATAAAGAAATCAGTCGCTAGCTAGTTACGTATAAGCTCTGCTTGTATAGCTCAGCCTAAATTTGCGGCCGGGGAATGAAAAAGAGAATAAACTTGTGGAGATACACACAGCCCAATTAAGAAAGAGAACACACATCGTGAAGACTGATATGATAGAGGTAGGTAGCAGCGAATTTGAAGGATACTGAAGAGGTAGCGCTCCCACCAATCCATAGCGTAGAGCCCAATGGTGACGTTGTACAGGAACAGCTTCCGGCCGATGCTTCTTTCCCGCCATAGTAGCAGCAGCAGCAGCAGAGAGAGAGTGGTGATGGTAGAATAGTCGGCTTAGAAGTTAGAAGTTGTTAGCCTGCAGGGAGAAGAGGCTTCTTGGTATTTATAGAAGGAAATTAAGCTAGCACAAGTAGCCTTCTCTAGTAGTTAGCGGTGTATTCCTCCATCCGTCTGCGTCGCGCGCAGCCGCTCCATCCCGGTTTTTTCTGGTCGCGCAACCACACTTGCTCTACAAATTGAAAGCTCTGCATGGCGCGGGAAAGGTCAGAGACAAGCGCAGCTTGGCCTCGGCGATTAACACCGGTCAGAGTACTACTGTTGATTCATCGAAGATTGGCGATTAACTACAATTACTTCAGTCAATTGGCCCGTAGGCCTTCTCTATGACACGGCGAAATTGGTTACTCACTGTAGTCACGTAATGAAGTCGTTTTGAAATACGTACAGCCAAACTATTCTAATTATGATCAAATATATTTTCTAAAAGAGGTAGTTTGGATATACAAAAATGATATGGATAGTAAAATTGTCGTGGAAAATACTTCCGTAACATTACACTTTTAGAACTTAACTCCAAAATATAACGATAAAATGACTTTTTTTTAACTCTAGGTAGTACTTTCTTTTAGAAACGCCGGCACTCTATTGATCACAAAAATCGTTATAAAGAGTCTCCCGAATACACTCTGGTACACCATTACGAATAAAAGAGCTAACAAGGTGCTCACAAGATCTAGTTAGAGTTTGTGCCGCCATATTCACCACCCGACTAACATGACGAAAAACAACCGAGGAAAAGCCCTTCGCCATGGACTTGATATTAGAGATAACCGCATCAATAGAGGACTGATCCCGCATCAACGAATTCAACCGTTGGGCGACAAACAGTCAGAAGCAAGGATGGCATTTTGATATCCTTCATCACTGGCTAGGGCTATTGCACGACGAAATGCCGATGCTTCTGCTTACTCCGGCATAGTGATCCATTCAAGGTGCTCGCTGCAGGCAGCCAAGTATTCACCAATGTGGTTTCGAACTACCACGCCAACCCCCATCCGATGAGAAGAAGCAAAAAGTACTGCATCGATATTAAAAAAAGACTATACCTGCCGACAGCGGAGTCCATTTAGGGACTGAATTCAAGAACTCACGCCTATGACCTGGATCCAGATTGAAGATATGCAACACTATCAACTCAACATAAGTTTTAGCTTTCTCAAACACCCTTCGAGGATGTAACAAACCTTCATCGTTTCGTGCATCATTACGGGCCTCCCAAATATGTCACAGAGTAATAGCAAGAACCGTTGCCACTTGATCAGAGGAACATCCCAGGAAATCGAATAGCCACTGCTTAGCATAAGTCAACATCTTGCAGCAGAGATGGAAGCCGTACTCTAATTTCACTTCATGCCAAACTTCACGGGCAAATTGGCAGAATAGGAAGGAGTGTTCGATACACTCATCCCTCCCACAGAAGACATAGGTATCATTCGCTGGGATATGCCTCCGTTTCAGCTGAAAACCACATGGGAGACAGTCATGTGCGAAACGCCACAACAGAATTTTTTATCTTGTTCGGTGGCTTTAAAGTCTAGAGTGACTTCCAATGTTTTTCATCTGCGCTGTATGCTGAGGAGAGGTCACACCCAAAGCTGCGTTGAGAGGAATAAAAGCCCTCTGACCGAGCAAAAAAATATGCAGAACGTATCGTGTAAGACCCATATCTTGTATGAGGCCATGAAGCAAAATCCTCAGCTTCGTACCCCTTCGTTCCCAGGGTCACAAGACCTTCTAGTAATGGTGTTAGGTACATATCAATATCGTTCCCAGATTGCTTTGGCCATTGGATAAGTAGTGATATCAAAATGTACTTCCGCTTTGTACACAACCAAATAGGAATGTTGTACATACATAGATTCACGGACCAGGTGCTATGTCGGCTGCTCATGTTACCGAAATGATTCATTCCATTTGTACTCAACCCAAACTTTATATTCCTCGGTTCCACACCGAAGTTTTCGAAGCTCCTATCAAAATTTCTCCACTGGGCAGAATCAGTAGGGTGTCTTATCTTTCCATCTTTCTTACGCTCCTCCGAGTGCCAACACAGCAATCTTGCCTCCTTTCGGTTCGCAAATAAATACTTCAAACGGAGAATTATAGGCAGATACCACAACACCTTAGCAGGAGGTCCTTGTTTCACCTCGATGCTCTCGTCGTCATCGGAGTGATTCTTACGCTTGTATCGGGATGCTTTGCACACCGGATATACATGCATGTCTGCATACTCTTTACGGTAGAGGATACAATCGTTCGGGCAAGCAGACATTCTTTCTACTTCCATTCCCAATGGACAAAGAACCTTCTTGGCTTCGTAGGCAGTTCTGGGCAATACATTTCTCTCTGGAAGGATATTCGCTAGGAGACCTAGTAACGCCGTAAAACTCTTGTCGGACCAATCATTGCTTGCCTTCACTTTCAACAGTTCAAGCCCAGAGGACAACCTTGTGTATTCTGGCTTGTAGCCTGGGAACAAAGGTTTTCTCGAGTCCTCTATTAAGCCCTCGAATCTACCAAACTCTCTCTCACTATAGTCCCCTTCTGCATCGCGTAACATCTGATACAGATTATCATCGTACGACCTACCCTCATCGAAAGTATAGTCCACATTCGACATATCGTTGTCTCCCTGGACGATGTTATTACCTTCCGGTATAATATGCTCTTCACTGTGACTGGTCCAATATGTATACTCCTTTTTGAAACCCCTTCGAATCAAATGGCTCTCGATTTGCGCCGGGTTGGTAAACATCTTCAGATTATCGCAATCAATGCATGAAAAATACATAAATTTTATCCTCTTCTTCAACATATCCCGCTTTCGTGACTCTTTTAAAAGTAGACATGCCATCAATGTACTCTTCACTCACATAGTTCTCAATGTACATCGGCTTGATCCATCGTACTACATGCGTAACAAATTAGATTAATGCACGCAACTACTCTTTCTAAAGACCAAACATACTACAAATTGAATAGCGATCAACCCAGGCAAATATAAATTTAAGGATTACAGATCGTTATAAGCGAGGCTCACTATGATGTAAGCAGATTATTTTACACAATATAGGGCAAGTGAATGTATATATACATCTTTGCTCATTGTTCTATTGTAAATCTTAACCGCCAATAACCTCCTTGGATGATAAACCTAGCTATCATCCATGCATCTCTCTAGATCATAATGCATAACTAGAAACAAATACTAACCTTAGATCACCAAGAATAAATAAATCTACAAGCATACTTGCAAATCAATGATATTTAATTCTTTCACCAAACGCCCCAGAGCAGGCCGCATATCATAGACAGACCAGTCTGGAGTCGGGATGACAAGATATTTAATTGTGAATATCACAGACCGTTCTTTAACAAACCGTCTGTGATATGTAACATAGACGGTTTTAAATAACCACCGTCTGTGATAATCGTAGGCTCTCATAGTTCTTGTGAAGAACCTTCACAGACAATTCTTAAATCGAACCGTCCGTGATGAGTATCACAGACGGTTCTTAACAAGAACCGTCTGTGATATTGGAGACCTCACTTATCACAGACGATTCTTAACAATAACCATTTGTGATATTTGGAGACCTCACTTATCACAGACGGTTCTTAACAATAACCGTCTATGATATTCGCCATTAAATATTTGGTCGTTCCCTCAGATCTAGATATATTAGAAGTGAGAAATGTCACTGATATGTGCGACTACATTGAACGAGGCGGCCGGCTCTGGGGTGCGTTTGGTGAAAGAAATACCATAGATTTTCCAAAGGTACCAGATTTCTATTTGTTCTTCTTTGAAGGTTAGTATTCCTTTGTCTCTGATCTGCGTGCTTTGAAGAAGATGGAAGTCGACTAAGAAAGCAACCAAGCTCATCACAAAGCATGATTTTTTTTGGTTGTCGTCCACGCAACATGAGGTGATGCGACTGTAGCCACGGCCTACATCATCGAAGCTGACACACTCTCCTAGCAACCATACTTCTTGAATTTGTAAGGGCTGGTCATACCGTGGGTGTATTCATAGATATTCTCTGGCTGATCGGTATGACCGACCCCTGCGAGTTCAAGAAGCATGGCTGTTTGGAGAGTGTGTGTTTGATGAGGTTGGCCGTAGCTACTGTCTCATCCTCATGCTGCGTGGACGAACAAAAAAAATCATGCTTTGTCGTGGGCATAGTTGCTTTCTTAGGCGTACTCACCGTCTTCCTCAAAGTAGCCATCTTTATCAGAGACGGTTCTTGTTAATAACCATCTGTGATACACATCACAGACGGTTCTAATTAACAACCGTCTGTGATACATAAACATCAGACAGTTTTACTTAAAAACCGTCTGTGATAAATACACATCACAGACGGTTCGTGTTAATAACCGTCTGTGATAATTATATATCACAAACTGTTGCAATTTATAACCGTCTGTGATATTTATCACAGACGGTTTATTCCACTAAACCGCCTGTGTTAGTTCTATAGCCAAAAAATGTTCGCACACCAGCATAAGTAGGTCTAATCCTGAGCTTTCTCATCTTCTTGAGTTGAGCTCGACTCTTTGGAAAACATCCAAACCGCAAGAAAAGATGGTTATCTGGGGCAAATGATGGATTCAGGCTAGAGCAGAGAATGGAAGTTGTGTTGGAGCAGAGGCTAAACATCTTTGGAGTTGAAGATGAAGTACATTCGGACCATATCAAGTGGCTAGAGAAGATTTTGTGTGTGTGTATCATTGTTGTAATTTATAGCATATTTGTAAAGTAGCAGGTTTCCTATAGTAATAGTAAAAAAAATCACAGACGGTTCCAACCATAAACCGTCGGTGATACATATCACAGACGGTTATAGTTAAAACACTGTTTGTGAATTATTCATTATCACAGACGGTTGTTGTTAATAACCGTTTGTGATAATTATATATCACAGACGATTTTTTCCACTAAACCGCTTGTGATAGTAAACAAGTTTAGCATAGACAGTTACTTAACTTCAAATTGGATTTTTTGTATTTACATGTAGCCAAACAGCGTGGCCAATTGCTTCTTACAAAAGATTTAAAAAAAAGTAGAAATAATAAAAGATCAAGTTTTCTAGTGGCCCAAGTAGCCTGCTATCTCCGTTATCAAAGCTTCATAGGCGACGTCATCGGCATCGGAGGGTTCAGGATTAGCTCGGTGGTGCAAACACTTCCAACTATTAACGTGATTGTTCTATACTCACCCAAAAGCTCCTCTGAGGAGCGGAAGTAGAAAAGCGCCCATAGACTCTCTTCTCTTGCTTGAGGGGTCTCGGCTTGGTCGACTCGGACGCTTGCCACCTCGATGTCGCATTCCAAGCACAAACCGTTTGAGATACAAAATTATCACAAACGATTTTTTTTAAGAACTGTCTGTGATAAGTCACAGACGGTTCGGATTAAAAATTATCTGCGATAGTTATTAATATCACAAATAGTTCTGGTTAACATCCGTCTGTGATATTTCACAGACGGTTTTAAACATTCACCGTCTGTGATATTAATAACTATCACAGATGATTTTTAATACAAACCATCTATGATAATTTTACAGACGGTTTGAAACATGAACTGTTTGTGATATCACATCTTCACAGATGGTTTTTACCGCAGCCAGTAGCACAGACGTGCGCTAAACCAAAACCGTCTATGATTGTATTTAATACAGATGGTTCCGATGAACCGTTTGTGATGAGACGTCCAGGATAACAACTTTTGTAGTAGGTACTGTGAGTTAAGCCAAACCGAGATCACATTTCTCCAAGTACTAATAAAAGTATACTAGGATGTCACCCGCGCCATTAAGCGCGTTATGAATTGATGGTAGGGTAGAGGGAAGTAGTTAACTGGATTAGTTTTGTATTGTTTTTTATAGTGATTGATGATCTATGTGAACTCACAGTAGCTATTGTGTTTTTAGGATCTGTGTTAATACGTTGCAACTCTGTAATTGACAGTATGTAGGAAAAACCTTGGCATAAAAAGTCAATTAATATAAAGCAATTAATATAGCATAATCAAGTAAGTGTCCAGAAAGTTGCACGTTTGAAGCAAACGACGCGGATGGTTCCGTTTTCTGTGGGTGGTGAGTTTCGCATATAGTTTTTATTTTTCAAAAATCGAAGTTTTGTTAGCTCTGTTCCTTGTAGGATCCATACAAATCGATAAGGGGAAAAAACTACACAGATAAAATCTATATGAGTGATGCCTAAGCTATGGCTTACAACGGCAGTAAAGTTGGTGTTTGTGTGGACTCACAAGGGTAGTGACGGGAACACGAAGTGTATTTGCACCTAGCAAACAGAAAAATTTATTGGGAAAAAACGTAGACAGATATGCATTTTATCTTTTTTGAATAGCAAATACGCATAGGTAGATCATGATATAACTATGTGCTTCAGGTGTTCGTAAAAAGGAAATAGTGGAAAATAACATAATCTATTGTTGTAATCAAAAAGAAAGTTACGTATCAGCCCAACTAAATAAATCATGCGAGACAGATTGGAATTGAATACAGGGTGAAATCAGAGATGAGCAGGTTGCCTCATCGTTGAGGGTGGTGGTGTGTGAGGATGAGCATCCTATAAATAATACAACAGAAAATAACATGATAGGTACACGTGAACAACGATGGAGAACATAGAAAACTATCTAGAATGATAACATACTAACATAGGAACTCTAGCAACAAAGATCAAAGCCAAAAGGAAGATCATCAGGAAGTTGCACGATCGAAACAAAGTTACATCTTCTGGAGCGCTAATCCAACATTTTTTTTTGTTGAAAATCAAACTAAGTTCATCTTGAGGCCCCTCTCTAACAAACGTATAATCTACGTCTAAGGATATGGATGTAAGAGGCAGCAATATCGGCACCTAATAATATCTCTATGTATGGCTCGCCTAGAAACAAATATAGAACTATAAAATACAATAGATGATGAAGACAGTAAGCCTAACATTACGAACCTACCTATGTCAAGCACAATGACACTAATTTGAAGCACTATCATACCTAGTGACATTTAACATCCACATTTACACTAAGAGGCAAACACACACTACTATTGCTATTGTAATACCCTTTGTGGCTACTAAAATAGAATTGTCTTCCATTCATAGTTCTTGAATTGCGTTGCAAAGAAGTAAACAAAGAACAACAAAGACATTCCTTCCAAAAGAAGAACGATTTACACAATAATATGGCCACATACCTCGGTAGCTACGTGAAATTTTCTTTAACCATCTTCTCCTTGAATTTCTCCACCTCTTTAAATCACCATAACTCCATCACCTGAAAATTCCCAAGTATAACCAACAACCAACACCAATCACCTCGGTCTTACACAATATCTTTGTTCTAATAAAGGATGCTCACCTCTCTAGACCCCAGGGGACTATCTCATTCTATTAGATGACACCTCATTTCTTGCAATTTTTTAGAAAAATCTAAGAAACAATGATACAATATGACCTTAACCCAAGTCAATGCCTAATTGTTTCATTTTTCAAGAAAAAAGAAAGTGAAAATGTTTTTACTATAACTGAAATCATAAAAATGTTTGTTGATCTATAACTGAAAATGTTTTTACTTTTGACCTCTAAATATATTCCAAACTTTAAAACATTTTATTTAGATTACTACTGGAAAGGTACACTTAGTCAATTATGTTTGCACCCCCAACCACATTCTCAAAAATCCAAAATATATGCACGAACTGAAAATGATTAGGCATAAAAATGATCCATGCAAACTGAGTGTATAAATCTTGCTTTTAGAATCTAGACAGCTCCAAGTCTCGCACATTACTTATGTTAGTCGTAGCCTCCAAGTAGTTCCAACCATGTCATGTTTCATTAAGCAATAATAGCCTACTTTTACGTGATGAAACAACAATATGCTTTGTTCATAGAACATGACCATTGAGCGATACTTGTCCTTATTAAATGTCAACAAATGAGCTAGGGTGGGGACTTATCATTGGAGGATCGATCCTAAGGGTGGCATGACACCGTGTCCAAAGATGAACCGACAATAGATAAGTATTCCTATTATGGAATCTTATAGCATACAAACATGATTTAGAGCTAATCATTATTATCTACTTATCATATACATAGGCAAACATGCACTAATTAAAAATCGAATCGACTTTTGAGTTGTGAGCAAGAATTATTAGAATATGTGTTCGGAAAATACACATAAACAATTATACAGAACGAACAATCATCAATTTCCATTGTAGGACAAAAGACTAGCCATCAAATTGATAAAGACATGCACTAATTAAAAATCAAATCAGTTTTTGAGCTGTGAGCAAGAGCTATCATAATATGATATAGAGTATGTTCTATCAGTGCTTATTAAATAACCAATCACTGGATGCACTAATCTGTATGTATATTGGATTGGAGCAAATATGTAGGATCTTTCATACAATGTATTCTAAAAAAATATCTCATTGCAAAAGAACACCACCAGCTTTTCTTGAGAAGAAAAGGAGCATATTTCCTTATATAACAATTCCTCAGTCTCTGCAGTTTGATCTCGGGGAGTGTAAGGGTGGCATGACACCTGTGTCCATCATGAAGCGACAATAGATAAGTATTCCTATGATGGCAGCTCATAGCATACAAACATGATTTAGAGCTAATTATTCTTATCTACCTATCATATACATAGGAAAACATGCACTAACTAAAAATTGAATCAGCTTTTGAGCTGTGAGCAAGAACTATTAGAATATGTGTTTGAAAAATACACATAAACAATTATACAGAACGAACAATCGTCAATTTACATTGTAGGACAAAAGACTAACCACCAAATTGCTATGGAGTATGTTCTATCAGTGCTTATTAAATAACCAATCACTGGATGCACTAATCTGTATGTATATTGGATTGGAGCAAAAATGTAGGATCTTTCATATAATGTATTATAAAAAATATCTCGTTGCAAAAGAATACCATCAGCTTTTCTTGAGAATAAAAGGAGCATATTTCTGTCTATAACAATTCCTCAGTCCCTGCAGTTTGATCTCAGGGAGTGTCACAGCTACATTAATACTATTAGTATTATCTAACAAATAAACAATACTCTTTTCTCGTGATGAGTCTAACCACTCAAGATTTAGTTTAGATTCTAGCAATTCATAGTTTCACACCATCTAACAGCAATGAGGCATAGCTAAATCCAAAGCAATCTGAATGTAGAATACTTGAAATAATAAGTTCAGTGTTTGACCTTGCAGCGATCTTGACAAAAAGGTCGAATTGGCAGAACGACCTACTGCGTTACAGAAGCACTTGCGGAGGGGCCAGGGCATGAATGGATGGATGATGTGGTCGCAGCTCAGATGCATGAATTTCAATTCTTGGCACCCTAATTAATTTCTAGCTTCCAAATTGATCACAGAGTCCATAATGTCACCTATCACATTGTAGCATAAAGCAAATAAGTAAATCTAAAACACAAAACCAATAAAAAATAGTAAGCACAGTCTCACCATCCATTATGAAATTGGGTTGTGTTAGTGGTCTCAATCAGTAGGAAGAATGACAAAGCTGGGTGAGGCGACCAGTGATTGGAGGGGTGACGACGGAAAGAACCGGTAGAGACGAAATGACGTGAGGCACCAGGCCTTTGCTGATGCCTCGCCGGTGCCGCCACCGTGTACGCTGCTGATGCACTGCCTCCGCACTGACAATGGATGGGACACCGGCGCAGGGGACCAGGAAGTGAAGACGGAGCAGATCTAGCCTGCACCGCCACCCTCATTGCCGCCTCCCTCGCACCGCGATGCGGCCAGCAAGGGTGCAGGTGGGAGGACATGAACAGTGGCCAAGCGGGCGAGCGCGAAGTGAAGACAGAGCAGATCTGGTCTACACCGCCACCCTCATCGCTGCCTCGCACCGCGATGCGGCTAGCAAGGGTGCGGGTGGGAGGGCACGAACGACAGCCAAGCGGGCGAGCGCGACCGAGACGGTGTCGGCGCGTTGGGGAGAAGGCAGAGGTGGGCCCCATGCAAAACACCCTCCCTCTCTCGTGCAGATCCGAAGCTGTGCCGCCCCCCGTCCTTCTCCTCTAGTGGCGAATCTGGCCCAGATCAGCTGTCGCCTGACCGGCCGCATCGAAAGAACGCGGCGACGGCCGCTGCGGTGGTGGTACCGAGCTACGCGAATGGGAGGAGAGGCCAGGAAGCACGAGCAGGGAGCGGCGACGGTGGGAGACCCGGGGTAGCCACCCTTGTTTGGCCCGGCGGTAGTTCCACCACTGGTGGGGAGGAGGGAGCGGTCGCGGCGAGCATGGCCACGACGAGGGAAGAGACGGGGATGGCTGGCGGCGCTTGCAGAGAGGGGCAGCGGAAGAGGCAGAGAGGGGCGGTGGAAGAGGCAGAGGGAGGGGATGAAATGCGACGCGGGTTCACATGAGAGAGGAGACGGAAGGCTATCGGGGCGACATGGACGCGCGTGCGCCTTGCGTTTACACCAAGCGTAGCGTTTCGGATCGTGCGGCCTGGAGCGGAGCTCGGTTGCGATAAGACGGATTGTTTTTTTAGGCGACGTGGCCCTAGCGGGAAGGGGAGCTTCCCTTCAGCTGTTAAATAGGTTAATACCTGGATTGGCAACAGATCCTCAACCGCAACTAGTTTATGACTAGTGATAGTAATATATTTTGCTTTTTTTTTTTAAAAAAATGCACTTCTCTTTCACTCTATATTCAGACAGTGCAAACTGTAATTTACATATCTTTTTGATCGATCACGCGCTATGTATACATACACGGGAGAAAGCACGCCATAGCAAATCAACCTTAGGTAACTTGGCACAAAAGACTGCATTATCTAACTTCTTTACAAGCATGTTCTTCACATTTGCGACTTTCACGGTACTACAGTTTAGGACAGCGCCACCATGGAATAGTTTCCGCTGCTAAGGTGCATTCTACTCTTGAGATGGCTGAAACATGGATAAGATAAAGAGTGTTGTGTCATGATATATCACCTCTGCTCTAGGCAAGGAAATCAATGAGCCAAAGAGCAACACATCAAAATAAATTTACTTGTTAACTAGTAGTATAATAGACAATGCAAGGAGAAAAGGAGAAAGAAATTTACTTGTCAAATGCCAGCCACATAGACCGGGTAGTATTGTAGAAGATGAGCCACAGGAGAATCAGGACAATGGTGTCTACTGTGAGTTAAGCCAAACCGAGGTCACATTTCTCCAAGTACTAATAAGCTTAATCAACGCCACCATTCGTGGTAGTTCAGAGAAGCTCTACAAATTGAAAGCTCTGCATGGCGCTGAAAGGTCGAGAGACAAGCGCACAGCCTCGGCGATTAACACCGGTCGAGTACTACTGTTGATTCATCGAAGATTGGCGATTAACTACAATTACTTGATCAATTGGCCCGTAGGCCTTCTCTATGACACGGCGAAATTGATTACGCACTGTAGTCACGTAATGAAGTCGTTTTGAAATACATACAGCCAAACTATTCTAATTTTGATCAAATATATTTTCTAAAATAGGTAGTTTGGATATAAAAAATGATATGGATAGTAAAATTGTCGTGGAAAATACTTTCGTAAAAATTACACTTTTAGAACTTAACTCAAAAATATAATGATAAAATGACTTTTTTTTACTCTAGGGAGTACTTTCTTTTAGAAACTGCCAGTACTCTATTGATAAAAAAAATTGTTATAAAGAGTCTCCCGATACACTCCGGTACACCATTACGAATAAAAGAGCTAACAAGGTGCTCACAAGATCTAGCTAGAGTATGTGCCGCTATATTCACCACCCGACTAACATGACGAAAACCAACCGAGGAAAAGCTGTTCGCCATGGACTTGATTGAGATAACCGCACCAATAGAGGATTGATCCCGCATCAACGAATTCAACCATTGCACGACAAACAGTAAGAAGCAAGGATGGCATTTTGATATCCTTCATCATAGGCTAGGGCTATTGCACGATGAAATGCCAATGCTTCTGCTTACTCGGGCGTAGTGATCCATTCAAGGTGCTCGCTGCAGGCAGCCAAGTATTCACCAATGTGGTTTCGGACTACCACGTCAACCCCCATCCGGTGAGAAGAAGCAAAAAGTACTGCATCGATATTAAAAAAAAAGACTATACCTGCCGACAGCGGAGTCCATTTAGGGACTGAATTCAAGGACTCACGCTTATGACCTAGATCTAGATTGAAGATACGCAACACTATTAACTCAACATAAGTTTTAACTTTCTCAGATACCCTTCGAGGATGCAACAAACCTTCATTGTTTCGTGCATTATTATGGGCCTCCCAAATATGTCACAGAGTAACAACAAGAACCGTTGCCACTCGATCAGAGGAACGTCCTAGGAAATCGAATAACCACTGCTTAGCACAAGTCAAGATCTTGCGGCAGAGATGGAAGCCGTACTCCAATTTCACTTCATGCCAAACTTCACGGGCAAATTGGCAGAGCAGGAAGGAGTGTTCGATACACTCATCCCTCCCACAGAAGACACACTTATCATTCGCTGGGATATGCCTCTGTTTCAGCTGAAAAACACATGTGAGACATTCTTGTGCGAAACGCCACAACAGAATTTTTATCTTGTTCGATGGCTTTAAAGCCTAGAGTGACTTCCAATGTTTTTCATCCGTGCTGTACGCTGAGGAGAGGCCACACCCAAAGCTGCGTCGAGAGGAATAAAAGCCCTCTGACTGAGCCAAAAAATATGCAGAACGTACCGTGTAAGACCCATGTCTTGTATAAGGCCATGAAGCAAAATCCTCACCGCCTTGCATACTGACGGACACTTGGATAATCTGATTAGCAACCTCCTCAGGGAAGATAGAACGAACCAAGTCAACATCCGAAGAACCATGCTCCTCTCGTATAAAAAAATCAACTGTTTGATCCACCGGTAGGGGCACCAGTGGCTGAACAAGACTAGGTGTAATGCCGAGTATCCAGTTATCAGATAAGATTTTAATACTTTTGCCATTGCCGACTTCCTACTGCACACCCTTCCGCAGCAATTCCTTCCCACAGCAGATACTCCTCCAAGTATACGAAGATGATCTTGGACTAGGGGCATCCCAAAAATCACAGCTAGAAAAGTAACGACCCTTCAACACCTGAGTGCAAAGTGACCCAGGCTTTGTCATTAGCTGCTAGCCCTGACGACCTAGCATTGCTTGATTGAAGAGCACAAGATCACAAAAACCCATGCTGCCTAAAGCTTTAGGTGTAGACAGCCAGTCCCATGAGCACCAATGCATTTCCTTCTTGCCGTTCTCAACACCACACCAGTGATTAGCAATGAAGGTTTTCAATTTCTCACACGTCGAGACCGACAGCTGGAAGTAGCTCATAACATAAGTTGAAATAGCCTGGATCACCGATTTTAACATGACTTCTTTCCCTGCCCGTGACAACGGCCGGTCAGTCCATCCATTGATGTGCTTCCACACTCTATCAGGCAAGAAATGAAAAGTACTCGTCAGTGATCGACTCACCTCAGACAGCATCCCAAGGTAGGAATCCTGGAGGGCTTCATTAAGAACATCCAACCGAGCGATGACTCCGTGCTTAACACCATCGTTGCAATGCGAGCCAGAGAAAATAGAGAACTTCTCTAAATTAATTTTCTACCCAGAACGTTCACAATACAAAATGAAGCATGGCTTCAATGCATCAACACTTTTTGCATCACTTCGAGCAAAGAAAATACCATTGTATGCAATTAAAAATGTGATATGGGGGAGGGGCCGAGCCGACCGTTTCGAATACCGTATAGCTCACCATGACCCTCCTTGTGTTGCACGAGACATGATTGACCTTCAGTGCACAACAGAAAAAAATAGGAACTAATGGGGTCCCCTTGCTTAATACCCCTGGATGAGACAACAGGCATAGTCAGCTCGCCACTAACCCGAACAACATAGTGAATAAGCGTAACACACCGATGACAGAGCTGATCCAAGTAGGAGCAAAACCCAGCTTATTCAGACATCCATGTAGATAATTCCACTCTACACGATCATATGCCTTCATCATATCAATCTTTAAAGCAAAATATGGCCTCTTCAATTGTTGTCTTCGTATGGTGTGTAAACACTCGTAGGCAAAAAGTGCATTGTCAGTGATAAGCCTTCTAAGGACAAATGCACTCTAATACTCGAACACAATCGCAGATAGAAAAACTATCAATCTATTAGCAATCTTATAGAGCACGTTGCACAAACTGATGAGGCGGAAATTCTTTAGATGTTTAGGCCTTGAAACCTTAGGGATAGCACAATAACTAAATCGCAGAGACCCTTTGGAATATCCACACCCTCCAGAAAGCTTCTTACAGCATGACAAATTTCCTCATGAAAGAAATCCCAATGCGTCTGATAGAAAAGTGTTAGGAATCTGTCTAGGCCGGACGCTTTCATAGGCCCCATCTGGAATAGAGCAGCCTTGATATCATCATCTGTATAAGGTTTACAGAACTCAGCATTGACCACATCATCCACTTTACGAGGGATATCCTCAAGAACTGCATCCAACGAATCACACGGTTCAGAGGAAAAGAGATTTTCATAAAACTTTGAACCATACCTTTAATGCTATCTTGATTTTCACATCTAGAACCATCTTCCCAAACAAGGGCCTTGATTTTATTTGTGCTCCTCCTCGCGCAAGGCCCTCGCTTGGAAAAAGGCAGCATGTCAATTTTTTGTGGTAACTGTCTATGATAGCTTCTGAACCGTCTAACTACAGAAAGGGTTATCATAGACGGTTCTAAACTGTCATCACAGACTATTTCTGAATGAAACCATCTGACTTTATGTTTCTGTGATAACAGGCGGTTATCACAGATGGTTTTTGAGCCGTCTGTGATAAGAACAACACAGACGGTTTTATGGTAAAACTGTCTGTGAAGACCAACTATCACAGATGGTTATATGTACTAACCGTCTGTCAAGACCAACTATGACAGACGGTTATATGTACCAACCATCTGTGATTAGATAAATAACACAAACGGTTTTTAGTAGTAGCCATTTGTGATATCTGACATATCACAGACGGTTTTTGGTAGTAGCCGTCTGTGATATCTGAAATATCACAGACGGTTTTTGGTAGTAGCTGTCTATGATATCTGAATATCATAGATGATTTTTGGTGGTATCCGTCTTTGATTGGATACGTATCACAGACAGTTGTTAGTAGCAGCCGTTTGTGATTGTATATATATCACAGACGGTTTTTTGGTGGTAGCCGTCTGTGATATTATGCATTCACGAACTGTTTCTTATGGTAATTGTCTATGATAGTATGCATTCACAGACGGTTTGTAGGGTTTTCGGCTAGCCTCAGGTAATGCTAGCCATGCCCTCTGAAAACAAGCAAGTAGAAAACAGGTATATCACAATTGATTTGATATAGAATAACTCAAAGTGATTTAAAAACTCAATATCAATTACAAAGTGATTTGAATTACAACTCAAACTGAATTACAATAAATCGGTGTCGCCTGGGTGAAACTCTCCATTCTGGTTAATGATCTCCCCCATGATGAAGATGGCAAGCTGTCATTGAATGTCTGCAGTATGTCCGATGGTAAGCACTTTCTTCCATTGTCATGCCCTCTTATAGCAACATAATGTAGTAAGCATATATATATATATATATATATATATATATATATATATATATATATATATATATATATATATATATATATATATATATAAATTCATAATTATATAGGATTGATCGACAAACCTCTGGATCCTTCGTCTTAGCACTCATGATTTCCAGCATATGATGGTAAACTTAGAATGCACATACGTTGCCTTGTAGTTGTTGCTGGTGGCACTGCAAAAATAGAAGTGTGATATAGGATATATGTATAGTCAGTTTGAGAGACCAGGTTATGAAGTGTGATATAGGATTATTGTGCTGTGGCGGGTACTAGAAATTTAGTCCTATGTCGCAGTGTATTTGCTCTGTTCCTTGTGTGTCCCTCCCTCGGCAACATAGGCACTAAACGACCTACGTGATTCCAAAAAGTTATCCTCGGACATTTCAAACGAAGAAAGACTACAATAGAGTTACGTATGGAGGAAATGAGCATACCTGTCGACTAATTTTTGCACAATGGTGAAGTCATGTGTTTTGTCGACTAGGGAATCAAGGCATATTACCTTGTTCCACTTTGGGACAATGACTAAAAGGATCCAGTGGTAGCTATGAGTATATCGCTATAGTCATTAAACCTAAGTTCGTGTTGCGTATAAAGAAAAAAAATAAAATTTGTATAGCAAGTAGTGAAGCACTTACCCTTGGTTGTAGGGCACTAGTATGGAGTCCTTATCGAGGTGAGTAAGCAATCCCCTCGTTATGTACTTCTCGATGTAGGATGCGTTTTCGATGATTGCGAGAGCCGTCGGGGTATATAGCTTGTAACACTTAACCATCCAATTGGTCCTAGCATCACAAACTAAATATCCCGTGCCTCGGCGTATATGTACTTCCTAGAATTGCAGTACACATACCCCATAGAAAAATTATGAATCACATCCATACGTAAGTCATTACATTACCGAGTCTTTAAACTTACAACACAAGGCTTACAAGTTCAGAGAACAACAGTAGGGCTGACCGGCCAAAATAACAAGATAATTAACCAAAGTAGCAGTGGAAAGAAAAGCCATAAGATGGCGATAAATAAAAGCCAACAGGTTTGCCCTTACCCACAAGGCAACCGACCGGGCCGCCAAGCTAGTCGTCCTGAACGAAGTTGGTCTCACAATAATCAACCCCTTAGGGGTCAGCCTCCTCTGCAACAATTAAGCAATGCAACTGAGTACAAAAATGTACTCGCAAAACTTACGTATAACAAACCTATACATAGCTACATGCAAGCTGATTCAAAGGAGTCATAGGGTTCATTTCAACACATAAAGCAATTTTTCATTTGCAATAGATAATAGATTGAAGGCAGTTTGACAAATCTATTTTTTTGATTAAATAACAGCGAGACAACATTTATAACATAAATAACATCCTAGAGGTGACTTACCACACAACCACCACAACATAGCACGAATTACCCATTCGTACCACTCAAAGTCAAGTTTTATCAAAAAGGTTAAAGTCTAATTCTTACGGGAAATAACCAAGCATGTCCATAACCTAGGACGAGGCTATTCGAATAGTTTATACCCTGCAGGGGTGTACAACTTTACCCACACGTCAGACCACCTTTTTGCCAAGCTATTAAGCACACTTCCTTAGGTATGCTGGCACGGCTAAGTCCTACGAGACGTTTTTCAATATTGTGTATTAACTACGAGTCGCCCGTACGATGGAAACCATACGTTGTGTCGGAGTCATCGGCAGAGAGATAACTTACCGATGACCCTCGAGATGGAGAACCTAGACAGGAACCCACCCCATCACGCCCAACAACAACAACACATTTCTTTTTCCATACAACACACATAACACATACAACCTCCTGCGACTCGGAGCTAACACACGCCAAAGTACTAAGTCAAGAGAGGTCCCATATCCCCTCATGTGGCTGCGCGCAAAAGTGCTTGGATCAATGGTGCAAGTAATTTGGTCCTTGTTGACTCGGGCACTAAGTACACACCCAAAAGCACACCATCTAACCAATGTGGCCAAGTCTAAAATATTTTATTTTCAGTTTTAGTTTTCCAAGTACAATACATACATGGGTACCCTGACCCAAGTAATTTAAAGTGATGATATAATAACCATCGCCGAAGCGATGATTCCCATTCTACCGTTCTAAGCATTGCTAAGCGACATCAACTCGTATACTATAGGTAAAGTGACTAGAGCCCATCCATCGAGCTCTAAATCACAACGGATATAATCCTAGGCTCAGTAGTAGAGGATTGATGTTTACCTACAGTTCATTTAACTAACCAGGTTAACTATCGCAACTGAGAAGTAACTTGTCAAATAGCATGCATATATACAGTTGAAACATTTGAAATATTAGCATGCGCAAATAATAAGATCAACGTGCATCAAAGCAAAACTACTTGCCTTGCTAGAGATAACTTTCTTGCTGCAGAGGATCACTCTTGTATTCAACGAATTCATCGGAATCTATCGAAAGATCGAGAAGAAACAACAAGAACGAATAACACCGAAAATACTCAAAAATTCAAAGTCATCCAAAGATCATGAAAAATTTATAGAAGGAAGAGCATGTTTTTAAATGAATTTAGCAATAAAAATCAAATGATTTGGAGATTACATGGAAAAGTTAGAGCCAAAACAAAATTAGCTTTTTTGAATAAATACTGGAAAATTCCTCTCGGGTACTGTTCATCCAAAATTAATTTTTTGGCGAAACTTTCCAAAGAGGTGGTGAACATGAAAATTTTATGGTAGATAGAGAACATCATGAGATGAACAATGGAATTTGATTCAACTCAATTGGAGCTAAAATGAATTTCTTATGATTTTTCAAAGTCAAGAAAGTAGTGCACAAAACATTTGTAAACAAGATTTTTAGAAACAGTAACAAACTTCAAAACCTATTTTACAATAAAGTATAGTAACAGAGGAAACCAGCAAGTTTGAGTTTTCTCGATTTGGAGTTACAGAGAAATACTTACGCATTTTTGAAGTTAAAACAATTTCAGTACGAAAATAAAGCATTTGGGAATATATATATAAGCATATATAACTTTTTATATCCACACTGAGCTAGCCACAGTGCATGACCGATGGGTCCTATGCGTGAGGGCTGCCCAACCAACTTGACTTGGTCAACTTGGCCTCGGGCCCACGCGTTAGTGAGGGAGGCAAAGGCGCTGGAACGCTTTGAACGAGTGGGGCTGATTTTAACCGTTAGATGAAGATCAGACAGTCCAAACGAGAGTGACGTTCAGACGGTCCGAACGACCCAATTGATCTAAGCGGTTGAATTGAAATCGGATGGTCCAAATGGAATGGGACGTTCGGATGGTCCGAACGGCCCAATTGATCTAGATCGTTGAATCAAGATTGGACGGTTAAAATGAAACGAGATGTTCGGACTCTAACGCAAGTGTATAGATAGGTGGGACCCAGCCGTCAGTGACTTAGTCCCATGATCTATGTACCCGGGGCTTGCACACGGTGCTTAAGTGGCTAGGCCCACTTGTAAGTGATACAAAAGAGTCTTTAGGACAGCCATTAACTAACAAACCAATCATTAGCTATTAAATGACTATGATTAGCTCTAATGTCTTAGCTACAGTGATTGTTGGGGTACGACAAAAACCTGAGTTTAAAGTTGAGCTCACCGCCGGCGATGTGGTCCACGCCGGCGTGAGCTATGGGCATGAACGGGTTTCCTAATAGAGTTGCGCACCTACTGGAGGTGGTGGCGGTGGCTGAGATGCTCTACACCAGTGGCTAGCCAGAGAGGGGCAGTGCTAAGGTTCGGGCAAAATTTGCATGTTGCAACCCGAGTATGTTTTGAGCCTAAAATCGCATGCATGCATATCTAAAGGTTACTAGGGACCTTACCAAGGGATGGAGAGGTCCAAAGAAGCTCTAAGACGGCTTGACGTCGTTAATGGCGATGGTGGCGCTTGGTTCAACGTGGAGAGAACGGCTTGAGCAAGGAAAAGACCCATAAAGCATCAGGGTAGCTCAAGCATCATAAGAAGGTGCTTTAAGAGCAAGGAATTGGAAAATGCCTTACTGGATTGAAGTGGGAGGTGAAGGAACTGTTCTTCGACCGAAAATACAATCCTTTCAAATTCCCGAAATCTTGACATGCATTGTTGAAATAGATTTAGGGGTTTACTTAACGATGCTCTAAGACACAGAGTGACACGCAAAATTGAGGATAAATCTCACCGAGCACAAAGTTGACACGAAGATGTCACTCGGGTGCGCACTCTAGAGCTCCAAGGAGCACAAAGATGGTTCGAGGGCTACAAAAGAAATCAAGATCTCGTATTAGCTAAAATGGAAATGGCATGCAAGAAGGAAACCAAAGGACTTGGTGGTGAGGATTTTACCGTGGATATGAGTCAATGGGAGCCTCCTTCTCCTCGGCCAGTAAGAGGAGAAGTGAGAAGAACTAGGGTTTGGAGAGGTTTTAACCGAGGAAGATGACAACATTGGAGGCGGCGTTAAGCAATGGAGCTCCCGGATAGGTCGAAAAGGACGGTGGCTCATGGCGGTGATGGAGCAACGCAGCATGCAAAGAGTGCGTGGCGCTTGAGCTCTGCCCACGAGCCAGCGTGTTGGAGAAGACAGGTCCGATAAGAGGGCCCCACTGCTCAGTGACACAAAGCACGAATGTGCAGCACAACTAAGTGGCTTGGGCCAGTTTAATCGAGTGGGTTGATTTAGACCGTTGGATTGAAAATGGATGG
The DNA here is from genome assembly GCA_036346405.1 of Phyllostachys edulis. Classification (NCBI taxonomy): domain Eukaryota; kingdom Viridiplantae; phylum Streptophyta; class Magnoliopsida; order Poales; family Poaceae; genus Phyllostachys; species Phyllostachys edulis. The sequence continues at coordinate 69,539 of JAYEVD010000724.1, read as the reverse complement.
CCCCAATTGATATGAATGTCCGGATGGTCCAAACGGCCCACTCAATGCGGACGGTTCGATTGAAAATGAACGGTCCAGATTGCGCGTGCGTTCGGACGGTCCGAACGGCCCAATCAATCCAGTCCATTGATTTCCAAATCGAACGGTTCACAATGAGCAAGGACAGCAGGGTTGAGTTGAGCACGCCGGTGCAATTACGTGGTTCAACCAAATCAAGTGGCTCGAGCCAGGGTTAAGTCTAAGTCCAAGGAACAGTGAATTCTTATTTTTGAGGAGATAAAGCTGAGATGGTTTGTGAATTTTTAGAGGGAGTTTCATAGCTCCAAAAATTCTGAAATTTTTATGGAAGGTCACTAGATCTGAGAACAACCTTTTGTAATTTTTCTAGAACTTTTCATGTAATGCATTTATTTCTAGAAAAATTACAAGTTTTTGCTCTAGGGTTTCGACCAAGAGTCAAACTAGTTTGACTGGCCTCTTAGAAATAGTAAATAATTTCTAAAAAATTATGAAATTTTTCAGAGGGGTCACTAGAGTGATCTAGGAGGTAGGAAAAATATTTCCAGAGGATGGTCACAAGGTTTGCTTAAGGATTTTTCAAGGACTATGCTTCCATCAAATGATGCATTGATCTTTGAAAATAGAAAATCCTTGGAAAAATTTCTTGAAAATTTCAAATGACATCATGAGGCATCAAAAGTTTTAATTTCTCCTCATTTTTATACATTTGAAAAACAAACCATTGTTTGGGATGTTACAATGATGCTTTGCTCAGAGATCAATTGTGGGTCAAGGAAACCCACTGGTTGTCGTGATCATCGAGCTTCTTGCATCATGTGTCTATACATAAGCAATGAGTTATGACATTTATCCGTATTGCATGAATGTAGAACTTGATTTCACACACTTACAGTGTCCAACATTATAGAAGTGAGGCGTCGAGGTTGAATAGATCAAATAAGTCTTCGAAGCCCAGGATGAACTAGCCCACTTTGTGGAGGAAATAGTTTTCCGTGTAGTTGACAGTGAATCCAGTAGGCCGGTCTTCCCTCGCCTCGTCGGTCTGCCACATGTACCAGGCATGCAAAGTCCAGCAAGTCAAACTAGCGTGGCGTAATATTGTGTCGGAGACCAACGACATTCCGAGGGAGTACGTGCCGGGCTTGTGAGGCGACTTAATCTTTCTCGATTTAGATTTAGCGCCTCGCGTGCTATTTGTCTTCCTGGAAGATGACTCGACATGTCTCCACGGAAGTTGATACGGAGGCCTTCTGAAGCGGGGGTTGAGGTGGAGTCATCGAGGGTATTATTGGAGAGGCATGGTCGTCGTGTGGAGATCGCGGCACTGCAGGGTCAAGGGCGATGTCCCTATTGGGCCACTGGACATAACTGTGCAAGGCATCCCCTAGTGTTATGATCTCTTCAGTCGGGGGCTTCTCTAGTGGGATGACCATCAAATTATCATGTACAATGTCCACCTGGACCTTAGCGTAATCCTGCGCCAGCTGGGCATCGTGCACCACTATCCCTTCCTTGCATGGATACACCCCCCACCCAGCCTCAACAGAAATGGACCCAACCAGCCTCACTTGGAGCCTGCAGGGCATGGGCACCTACAAGATGATACACAATTAGCTGAGGTGTCCTACAGGTATATCTTTCAAGCATTCCAGAAACGTATATTACCTGGATGAGGTCGATAGGTAATTGGACGTCACCAAGTTCAGAAAGTGCAGGCGTGGACGCAATACTACTCCGATTTTGAGGGGGACTGGCTCCTAAAATCACAGGGGTGACTTGCAACTGGTTGATGAGTTGATTCATTTGTTCTTGCAACAATGTTATCTATCCTTGAAATTGTGCACTAATCTGTGCACTAATCGCCTCTTTCAACTGTTCCTCGCGTTCGGCCTTGGATCTCTTCCGACTCTTATACGCCTCGAAGTCGTGTGGGAATCCATCCCGCCAAGGTACGTAAACCCCAAGGCCTCGTGTGCGACCTAGGTGCTCCTTATTTCCTAGGGCCATGAATAGCATATCATTATCTTTTACTGCTTGGAAGGAGCCTTGGGAAGATTGGATACTCAATGTTTGCTGCAAGAGGCCATTATGTTATTTTAGACCCTACGAAGTTATGGACTTATTAACAACTAGGTAGTTCGACATAACTTACCAGGCATTGGGACACTGCCTCGTCTTTCGGGTTTGTGAAAGAGATGGCGCCCGACGACATGATTGTGGCCCTCCCACTTAACCAGTATTTAGCACGCTCGTCTGTGATCTCGACAAATGGCGAGGAGACCTACGACTAGATTACCACATTGTCCTCACTCATCCATCCCGGGAGTTTGCCCGCGTACCCAGCGGTGCCGAGTCTGTGGGGGTGAATATTTTTTGTCTGGATAGCCTTGTGCGCCGCACTTTGCTGCTAAAATTCATCCGTCGTCTTCATCCGTACAAAGGCGTCTCATATATCCGACGACACGAAACTATACTTCGTGCAGGGAGTCCGATCCTTATTCACATATTCCGTGACAAGCTTGCTCTTGAATGTCTTCCAAGTGTGTCCCATCGAGAGGAACGCCTGTTGTCGCACGAGATCGGAGAATTCTGCTGGGATATCGAATGATGTTGTAATTTCAGTCCACAACTGCGCTTTCTCTATGGCCATCAGATCCTTCCATTTATGTGTAGTGATGGGGACTCGTTCCCTTCGAAGTATACCATAGGTCATCCGGAATGCTGCCGCTGCTTTCTTGGGTAGCAGCGGGACCCCAAAGGTACTGACGGCTATGGTGGTCATTCGGCCCATAGGCATTTTCGATATTGCTCTAGCATATCACTTAGGTACCACTTTCTTTCGAGATCCAGATGCATTCGATGATGTCGATGATGGCGGCGAAGACAGTGCGGACGCCATCTCGCAAGATTAACAAATCAGTACTGCATTAATAAATGATATTACTGCAAGATCAACAAATCTGTACTACATCAATCAGGATAAAATGCTCAAAAAATAGAACTTCACAAAAAAAAATAATCAATTTAGAGCTCACTGTCAATATTTCAATTGAACCGACTACACAATATTTCATTTGACAGGAATATAAACAATAATCACAAAGGAAGCTTACCAATGTAATGGAGCAAAATGACCAGACAACATCAACATATTGAAACAGAGGGATCTGATGAACATGAATAACATGACACAATATTAGAGAATCTAACATTTGAAACTTCTACTAGCATAATCCAAAGCGGTGAGCTCGTACCTTGACAGGAGGCATCGACGAAGAGAGAGTCGAGGTTGGGGGTCGCAGAGGGAGGACGCTGGTGCAAGGAGAGAGGAGGCTCGGGGTGACGGCGGCGTAGGGAGGATGACGGCATGGAGAGGGGAGGCTCGGGGATGACGGCGGCGTAGGGAGGACGACAATGTGGAGAGAGGAGGCTCGGGGATGACGACGGCATAGGGAGGACAACGACGCGGAGAGGGGAGGCTCGGGAGGAACACCAGAAGTAAGGGCGCTGGGGAGGCAGACCGAAGAGTGAGCTCTAAGGACTGAGGAGTAGTAAGGAGGAAAACCCTATCGGGGCCCTACTTATAACTGCATATCGCAGTCGGTTCTTAAGAGAACTGCTCAGGATATATATCACAGACGGTTCTCCTAAAGAACCGTCTGTGATAAGTGCATATCACAGACGGTTCTATTCTAGGACCATCTGCGATAATCAAGTATATCACATACGGTTGTATTTTAATAACCGTGTGCGATAAGTATCACAAGCAATTTTATTATGGAACCGTCTGTGATGCTCACAGAACTTTTTTGACGCATGCGTGGGAGGCGAAATGTTTTGGTGCCTCGTTTTCACAGATGGTTTATTCCACTAAACCGCCTGTGATAGTTCCTTCTATATCTAAAAAATATTCTGTTTTTCGGCTAGCCTCAGGGAATGCTAACCATGCCCTCTGAAAACAAGAAAGCAGCTGATACAATCACAGATGGAATGATTTATTAATTAGTGAATCAATTACAATAGAATAATTCTTTAATTACATGCCGAGTTTGTTAATTACAATGGAACAATTTTCCAAAAAGGTGTCATCGTGTGGGATCATTCCACTTGCTATTTCATTTTAAAATATAGCCCTTCACGATGATCGACGTGCATATAGCTAGCTTCCTCACTGGGTTCTTTCTCGTGCCTGATGCCGTCTCCAAAAGGAGGCAACTCGTCAAATTGATTATACTCTTCCTCATCCACGACATTCTCAACTCTGACAATACTTTTTTTTTCATGAAGAACTACATGGCGGTTCTTATTTGCTGGGTCCTTTACATAAAAAACTTGAACAACTTGCTTAGTGAGTATGAATGGTTCGTCCTTGTATCCGACACATTCGACGTCCATAGTAGTGACGCCGTACTTGTCGACCTTCGCACCCTGTGGAAGTTTGACCCAATGACACCGAAACAGGGGGATCTTGAAAAGTACATAGTCGAGCTCCCATCTCCTCTATGAACTCATAGTAGGAGCTCATCCTAGCGGTATTGAATTGCTCGTGAAACACATCTATGCAGACACAGCTGTTCTAGACTGTGCTCTTCCAATCTTGAGCCGTCGTATAAAATGTGTAACCACTTATGTCGTATCCTTGCCATGTCACAATTGTAAATTTTGGCCCTTTTGCCAACCATGGTAGTGTATCATCACTTGATGACGGCCTCCCAGTGAATCGCACCTTCAACCATTAGTTGAACCGGCAGTTGTGCTCTCTCGTGATCCAAACCTCTGACCAGCCTAGATTCTGTTGGTGTACCATGTCTTTGTGCTCATCGATGTACGGAGATACTTGGGCCATGTGTTGCAAGACCGTGAAATGGGCTTGAGCGTACTCGTTGAAATCGGAAGTGATTGCTTTCCTTCCGATGGTTTCGATACCCTCCAGCCTCCCCTCATGATGAGATAGAGGCATACCTATCGGTTCCACCTGAGCCATGTAGTCGACGCAGAACTCAATGACTTCTTCGGTTGCATAACCTTTGATGATACTGCCCTCTGGCCGAGATCAATTCCGTACATAGGACTTGAGAATTCCCATAGAGCGGAACCATCCTGCTTATTTCCGTCGATTTGTTTCTTCATTTTGCGGTATGGGTGATACCTGGGAAGGAACCTACGGTGACGCATGTACACAGTTTTGCACGAGTTGTTCAGCCACGCACTCTCCGTATCATGTAAGTAGTGCGGACATGCTTTGGCTCCTTTTGTACTGAACCCCGACAAGTTACCAAGGGTAGGAAAATCATTGATGGTGCAGAACAACATGGCGTGTAAAGTGAAGTTCTCTCATTTGTACGCATCTTATACTTGTACCCCTTCGTTCCACAGGGTCACAAGACCTTCCAGCAATGGTGCTAGGTACACATCAATATCATTCCCAGGTTGCTTTGGCCCTTGGATAAGTAGTGACATCAAAATGCACTTCCGCTTTACACACAACCAAGGAGGAATGTTGTATATACATAGATTCACGGGCCAGGTGCTATGTCGCCGCTCATGTTATCGAAAGGATTCATTCCATCTCAGACTCAACCCAAACCTTATATTCCTCGCCCACAATCAAGTTTTCGAAGCTCCTATCAAAATTTATCCACTGGGCAGAATCAGCAGGGTGTCTTATCTTTCCATCTTTCTTACGCTCCTCCAAGTGCTAACATAGCAATCTTGCCTCCTTTCGGTTCGCAACTAAACGCTTCAAACGAGGAATTATAGGCAGATACCACAACACCTTAGCAGGAGGTCCTTGCTTCACCTCGATGACCTCGCCGTCATCAGAGTGATTCTTACGCTTGTATCGAGATGCTTTGCACACCGGACATCAAGGTTGTAAAAAGCGGCGCTAGGCGCCGACTAGGCGCCGACTACGCGGGCGGCGGAGCCCTGCTGATGCGCCTTTGCCCAAGGCGACGAGCTAAGCGGAAGAGCGCTTTGACCGGCGAGGCGGTCCAAGCCAGCCTGGCAGCGGCATGGCGGCGAGGCGGCGTGAGGCGGTGTCGAGGCAGCTAAGGAGTGCGCGTCATACCGACGCCCGACCCCATCCAATCCATCGTCGCGCTAGGTTTCAGACTTGAGCTCCGTGACGCGCCCGCCGCCGCCGATTTGACCTCCGCTGTCGCTGAATCGACCTTGCCGCCGCCGATTCGACCTCGCCGCCACCGATTCGACCTCGCCCTACTTGTTATCGGCCTTCTGGTTCCCGTATTTTGCTGATTTTTTTCTTCTGGGTTTTCTGCAGGGATTTGTGGGTTGAAGTGAGCCTGCGGCGGGATGGCAGCGCCGGTGAGGAGGGCGGACTTCTCCTCGCCCTCGCCGGCGGCCGCGGGGGCATCAGCCGGCAGGAGGCTGATGCGCATGCAGACGGTCGGCAACATGGGGGAGTCCATCTTCGACGGCGAGGTCCTCCCTCATCGAGATCGCGCCCATCCTCCGTGTCGCGAACAAGGTCGAGGCCACCAACCCACGCGTCGCCTACTTCTGTGCACCTTCCCCGCTTCCAATCTCCGATTCGATGCACCGGCAATTTCTCATGGCATTCGCTCATCATTGCTCTTTCTGGATGCGTTTCAGGACGTTTATATGCTTTCGAGAAGGCTCATCAGCTGGACCCAACTTCCAGTGGCCGTGGTGTTCGCCAATTTAAAACCGTACTTCTGCAAAGGCTAGAAAGGGTAATAACCATTGATTCCTAGATGCTAAATAAGACGATCTTCTCACTCGCTCGAGGTTACATTCCTTAGGAGAACGATCCAACATTAAAGGGAAGGGTGCACCAGAGTGACGCCGAGAGATGCAGCGCTTCTACCGTGAGTACTACAAGAAGCACATCCAAGCACTTCAAAATGTCACGACGAGGTGACGAAGGAGCCATGTCTTCACCTACTTTATTTATTATGATTTTTGCTATCATGCTGATCACTAATCGCTCCTTCGCTGATGATTCCTATCTTCCTTTTGCTTAGTGCTCTGCTCACTAAAGCATATCAAATTGCGCCTGTCTTGATTGAGGTCTTGAAAGCCGTTAATGTTTCACAATCTGTTGAAGTCGATCAAGCGGTACACGTTTGATTTCTGCTCTTATTGTTTCTTGCCCTCTTTGTTCGTTGTGAAAGATTTTTGTTCATCTACTGCGCGTGCAATTGTTACACAAATTCTGGATACACACAACAAAGGAGGGGGGGGGGGTGGAACTCATAAGGACCCTGGAAATTTGTGATATTTGAATACCCTCCTATTTGATTTTTCAGTTCAGCATAATTTCAACTTGATTACTTGCTATTCTAAGTTTCTAACTAATGTAATACTACTTGTAAATGCTTTATATGTATCGGTTATCATGCTACATATATTATCTCATCTCCACTTTACGTTATCATGCGTGCTTGCATATGCCAGTAATGCCATTGATGATGGGCCCACCAGTCATTAGCACCAGCTGTTGAGATGTGTTCTTTAATATTGAGGTTCAACCTTTTTAGGAAAAATCGCCAAATGGACTTGAGATTGCTGTCAAAAGACACAGACATCTTCATTTCAAGGTCTTGGGGAGAGTTCAGAGTGAGATTGAAGCCATTGCAAATCTTCGACATAAAAATATAATTACACTATTGGGGTTTTGTGCTCAAGGAGAAGAAAAGATTCTTGTCTATGAATACATGGATAACAAAAGCTTGGCGCCTATCATTGCCGCAAGTTTTCACTAAGATTAAGGCATCTTTTATTTTTCCTATTCATTGTTCAAATAAGTACTTCTCTCTAAATGATCTACATTGCATGGATGTTTTTGTAGATGAAACAAAAAGGAAACTGCTAAATTGGTCTAAGCATTTTCAAATAATTAGAGGGATAGCAGATGGTCTTGCTTATCTGCATGACCATTCTCGATGTGCATTGTCCATGTGGACTTAAAAGCAAGTAATATCCTGTTGGATCATGAAATGAGTGCTAAAATTTCTGATTTTGCTCGCTATAACTTTAGCTCCAAATGTATTGCAGTGGCTGCCAGTGGCACACGGTAAATGACATCCGATACAACAATCTAGTTAGAGACGACCCTCTTCTTTCCCTTCCTTTTTAGTGTGTATGCATGAGCATTGGCGTGATGATCCCATCTTCATGTTTTAGGGCTATGCAGATCCCTAATATGTTGCTACCGAAAGATATCGGAGAAGACGGATGTGTATGGCTTCGGCATTGTACTTCTTGAGATAATATGTGGAAAGATGTGTTTGTCTTATACAGTGAAGGCGGAGAGCACATCTCGAGGGCTACCGAGCTCTGGATGCTGTAATGAAGAAGCTCTTTAAGAATTATAAGAAGTGGTGCAAGTATCTTGGCATAAAAAGCGCTTTATGGTAGGTTCAGTGAGGTTTAATTTCGGCCTTACTTTTTCTCCAACTTTGCTGGTTTGTTTTGTTGATGATTTGCAATCCAACTCATTTATTCATCAACCATTCATACATTCTTTCTTACACAATAGCAAAATAATTCATCATTGATTAAATATGCAGGTTTACAACATTATTTGATTACATACATATTGACATCAAGCTCTTGGAAGGGAGATAATATATATGACTACATCAAATTGCCCATGTCTTGCTTCTTCAGGTAATTTTCCTTCTATCTTGCTCAATTTTGATGCTTGATGTTTGCTCAATTCATCATATTATTTCTGTTGCGGGCTTATCTGCACCGTAGCCAAGCCGGCCGCCTAGGCGCCGCCTAGTCGCCGCCTAGCCGCCGCCTAGTCCACCTAGGCACTAGGCCCCGGGCCACCGCCCGCCTAGCGCCTAGCGCTTTCTTGAACCTTGCCGGACATACATGCATGTCTGCATACTCTTTACGGTAGAGGATACAATCGTTCGGGCATGCATGTATTCTTTTTACTTCTATTCCCAATGGACAAAGAACCTTCTTGGCTTGTTAGGCGGTTCTGGGCAATACGTTTCTCTCTGGAAGGATATTCACTAGGAGACCTAGTAACGCCGTAAAACTGTTGTCGGACCAACCATTGTTTGCCTTCAATTTCAATAGTTCAAGCCCGGAGGACAACCTTGTGTATTCCGGCTTGCAGCCTGGGAACAAAGATTTTCCTGAGTCCTGCATTAAGCCCTCGAATCTACCAAACTCTCTTTCACTATAGTCCCCTTCTACATCGCGCAGCATCTAATCCCGATTGTCATCGTATGACCTACTCTCATCGAAAGTATAGACCACATCTGGCATAGCGTTGTCTCCCTGGACGATGTTATTACCTTCCGGTATAATATGCTCTTCACCGTGACTAGTCCAACATGTATACTCCTTTTTGAAACCCCTTCGAATCAAATGGCTCTCGATTTGCGCCGGGTTGGTAAACATCTTCAGATTATCGCAATCAATACATAGAAAATACATAAATTTTATCCTCTTTTTCAACATATCCTGCTCGATAGCTCTTTTAAAAGCAGACATGCCATCAATGCACTCTTCACTCACATGGTTCTCAATGTACATCCAATTGGTCCATCTGGTATACGACGTAATAAATTAGATTAATGCACGCAACTACTCTTTCTAATGACCAAACATACTACAAATTGAATAGCGATCAACCCAGGGAAAATATAAATTTAAGGATTACAGATCGTTATAACTGAGGCTCACTATGATGTAAACAGTATTATTTTACACAATATAGGGCAAGTGAATGTATATATACATGCTGCTCATTGTTCTATTGTAAATCTTAACCGCCAATAACCTCCTTGGATGATAAACCTAGCTATCATCCATGCATCTCTCTAGATCATAATGCATATAACTAGAAACAAATACTAACCTTAGATCACCAAGAATAAATAAATCTACAAGCACACTTGCAAATCAACGGTATTTAATTCTTTCACCAAATGCCCTAGAGCAGGCCGCATATCATAGACAGACCAGTTTGGAGTCGGGACGACAAGACATTTAATTGTGAATATCACAGACCGTTCTTTAACAAACCGTCTGTGATACGTAACATAGACAGTTTTAAATAACCACCGTCTGTGATAATCGTAGGCTCCCATAGTTCTTGTGAAGAATCTTCACAGACGGTTCTTCATCGAACCGCTCAGGATGAGTATCCTGATTTGTTCTTAACAAGAACCGTATGTGATATTCGGAGACCTCACTTATCACAGACGGTTCTTAACAATAACCATCTGTGATATTCGCCATTAAATATTTGGTCGTTCCCTCAGATCTAGATCTATTAGAAGTGAGAAATGTCACTGATATGTGCGACTACATTGAAGGAGGCGGCCGGCTCTGGGCGCGTTTGGTGAAAGAAATACCATAGATTTTCCAGTGTACCTGTATTTCTATTTGTTCTTGCCGAAGGTTAGTATTCCTTTGTCTCTGATGCGGCTACTTTGAAGAAGATGGCGAGTACGACTAAGAAAGCAACCAAGCCCATCACAAAGCATGGTTTTTTTTGGTTGTCGTTCACGCAACATGAGGTGATGTGACAATAGCCATGGCCTACATCATCGAAGTTGACACACTCTCCTGGCAACCATGCTTCTTGAATTTGCAGGGGCTGGTCATACCGTGGTTGTATTCATAGATATTCTCTGGCTGATCGGTATGACCGACCCCTGCGAGTTCAAGAAGCATGGCTGTCTAGAGAGTGTGTGTTCAATGAGGTTGGTCGTGGCTACTGTCCCATCCTCATGCTGTGTGGACGAACAAAAAAAATTATGCATTGTCATGGACTTAGTTGCTTTCTTAGACGTACTCACCGTCTTCCTCAAAGCAGCCATCTTTATCAGAGATGGTTCTTGTTAATAACCATCTGTGATACACATGATAGACGGTTCTAATTAACAACCGTCTGTCTATTGCAGTTTATAACCGGTTTATTCCACTAAACCGCCTGTGTTAGTTCTATAGCCAAAAAATGTTCGCACACCAGCATAAGTATGCCCAATCCTGAGCTTTCTCATCTTCTTGAGTTGAGCTCAGCTACTAGAGAAACATCCAAACCGCAAGAAAATACGGTTATACAGGGCAAAGGATGGATTCTGGGCTAGAGTAGAGAATGGAAGTTGTGCTGGAGCAGAGGCTAAACATGCTGGAGTTGAAAATGAGGTGCATTCTAGACCATATCAAGTGGCTAGAGAAGATTTTGTGTGTGTGTATCATTGTTGTAATTTATGGCATATTTGTGAAGTTGTAGGTTTCCTGTAGTAGTAGTAAAAAATATCACAGACAGTTCCAACCATAAACCATCGGTGATACATATCACGCATTTCGTTATAGTTAAAACACTGCTTGTGAATTATTCATTATCACGCATTTGGTTGTTGTTAATAACCGCTTGTGATAATTATATATCATGCATTTATTTTTTTCACTAAATCGCCTATGATAGTAAACAAGTTTAGCATAGACAAGCTACTTAACTTCAAACTGGATTTTTGTATTTACATGTAGCCAAACAACGTGGCCAATCGCTTCTTACAAAAGATTTAAAAAAAGTAGAAATAATAAAAGATCAAGTTTTCTAGTGGCCCAAGTAGCCTGCTATCTCCGTTATGAAAGCTTCATAGGTGACGTCATTAGCATCAGAGGGTTCAGGATTAGCTCAGGTAGCCTGAAACACTTCCAACCGTTAACGTGATCGTTCTATATTCACCCAAAGAAGCTGCTCCTGAGGAGCCAAGTAGAAAAGCGCCCATAGACCCTCTTCTCTTGCTTGAGGGGTCTCGGCTTGGTTGACTCGGACGCTCGCTGCCTCGATGTCGCATTCCAAGCGACCGTAATCCTCCTACAGACGTGCAACCTCTTGCTCGAGGACTACACCGATGGCGAGGTTAGCTTGCTGGAAGCTGTAGACCACCTGGAAGACACGGCACAGGAGGTCGTCTAGACGGCACAACGTCGCCGTCACATATCCCAGCATAACGTCCACCGAAGGAGGGAGGACACTGTGATTACAGTGTCCTTCCAGCTTTCTTCCGCCAACAGACGGTCCGGCGAGGTGCTTGTGAGATGGCCTGTAGGCCATCAATGCCGTGTCAGGGGAGAAGAGTGGGGAGTCATTCTGTTTTTTCTTGAGAGTAGCTAGAACGACGTGTGAGGAGTACGGTGGCAGATGATCTCGTTTGTGCTTGAGAGTATAGCGATGTGTGAGGAGTACGGTGGCGGATGATCATTCTTATAAAACATGCAAGGAGTAAGTCGGCGCGAGAGACGAAGCGACACATTGCACCGGAGGTGAAGCACCATTGAACATCACAGACTCTTCCAACCACAAACCGTCTGAGATACAAAATTATCACAGACGGTTTTTTTAAGAACCGTCTGTGATAAGTCACAGACGGTTCGGATTAAAAATTATCTGTGATAGTTATTAATATCACAACTAGTTCTGGTTAACATCGGTCTGTGATATTTCACAGACGGTTTTAAACATTCACCGTCTGTGATATTAATAACTATCACAGACGATTTTTAATACAAACCATCTATGATAATTTTACAAACGGTTTGAAACATGAACCGTTTGTGATATCACATCTTCACAGACGGTTTTTACTGCAGTTAGTAGCATAGACGTGCGCTAAATCAAAATTATCTATGATTGTATTTAATACAGACGGTTCCGAGGAACCGTCTGTGATGAGACGTTCAGGATAACAACTTTTGTAGTAGGTACTGTGAGTTAAGCCAAACCGAGATCACATTTCTCCGAGTACTAATAAAAGAATATACCTGGATTGGCAACAGATCCTCAACCGCAACTAGTTTATGACTAGTGATAGTAATATATTTTGCTTTTTAAAAAAGAAAATAAAATAAAATGCACTTCTTTTCACTCTATATTCGCATATTACAAACTGTAATTTACATATCTTTTGATCGATCACGCTATGTATACGCACACGGGAGAAAGCATGCCATGGCAAAGCAACCTTAAGTAACTTGGAACAAAAGACCCATTATCTAACTTCTTTACAAGCATGTTCTTCACATTTGCGACTTTCACTAACTACTGACGCTTTAGGACAACACCACCATGGAATAGTTTCACGCCAAGGTGCATTCTACCCTTGAGATGGTCAAACATGGATAATATAAATTTACTTGTTAACTAGTAGTATAATAGACAAAGGCAAGGAGAAGGAGGAGAAAGAAATTTACTTGTCAAATGCCACCACATAGACCGGTAGTATTGTAGCAGATGAGCCACAGGAGAATCAGACAATGGTGTCTCATGTGAGTTAAGCCAAACCGAGGTCACATTTCTCCAAGTACTAATAAGCAATCAACGCCACATTCGTGGCGCTTCATCTTTCAGAGAAAAAAAAAGAACACATAATTCATAATGATCCTATCACGATGCATGGAAAGGGTCCAACATGGAAGGCCATATACCAATCGAAAGATAACCCAAGAAGAATATTTCAATATACACAATAATGATGGAATAAATTGGAAAATGACTGAAACATCATCATCGGAATTGATTTATTCAAATATAATTCAGAAACAGTTCTTGAAAAAAAATAGCTTTAGTCTTTATCGCAAAAAACGCAACCTAATTTAAGTTGTAATCTAATATATGGCATGCAGGTATCTATGTTTACTTCTCTTATTGCTGTGCCTACATGATAATTTGACTTAATATGTCCACTCCTCTTATTGTCATGCGCATGGCGATCGGCAAAATTAGGTTATGTTCACTCCTCTCATCGTGAGTTAAGGCAAAATATTTAATCGTACAATTGAACTGCCGACACTATATGTTAACTCCTCATCTAAGTTTTTTTTTTGATGACAGAATGTTGCATACTAGAGCATTGTAGTCGAGTCCATTTTCCAGCTTGCATCATTGACCCAAGATTAATTGGTCACCACATGGTGGCTTAAAATAATACTAGCACATTATCGGGAATGCATTTAACAAACCGACTTTGATGTTAATGTTATTGCGAATCAAAATCTTAGAGCATCTTTAGTGTATTGAATCGACGTTGATTTAAAGTCATGCCACATAAGTATTCTAGAAACTGAGCTTGTTTTTCTCCAATATATTGAACCGATTCCTACTAATAACCGAGACCCACGTTACATTAAAAACCACAAAATAATAATATCATCTCTCAAATGCACTCTTCTATGTAGTTGTTTAATGCTCATATGAGTTGTTTAATGCTTTGAATCGATTCCTAAGTAGAGTTCGGTTCCATGCATTTTTTGTTGAATCGACTCTCCAATGTATTGAATCGATTCAATACCTTCTCTTTCCTCATTTGAACCGCTAAAACACAACATTGGAGATGGTCTTATGCATATGTAGAGGATACAATCGTTCGGGCATGCATGTATTCTTTCTACTTCCATTCCCAATGGACAAAGAACCTTCTTGGCTTGGTAGGTGGTTCTGGGCAACACGTTCCCTCTGGAAGGATATTTACTAGGAGACCTAGTAACGTCGTAAAACTCTTGTCGGATCAACCATTACTTGCCTTCAATTTCAACAGTTCAAGCCCAGAGGACAACCTTGTGTATTCTGGCTTGCAGCTTGGGAACAAAGGTTTTCCTGAGTCCTCCATTAAGCCCTCGAATCTACCAAACTCTCTCTCACTATAGTCCCCTTTTGCATCATGCAACATCTAATCCCGATTGTCATCGTACGACCTACCCTCATCGAAAGTATAGTCCACATCCGGCATATCGTTGTCTCCCTCGATGATGTTACTACCTTCCGGTATAATATACTCTTTACCGTGACTAGTCCAACATGTATACTCCTTTTTGAAACCCCTTCGAATCAAATGGCCATCGATCTGCGCCGGGTTGGTAAACATCTTCAGATTATCGTAATCAATGCATGGACAATACATAAATTTTATACTCTTCTTCAACATATCCTGTTCGACAGCTCTTTTAAAAGTAGACATGCCACCAATGTACTCTTCACTCACATGGTTCTCAATGTACATCCAGCTTCGGTCCATCTGCGCTACACACGTAACAAATTAGATTAATGCACGCAACTACTCTTTCTAATGACTAAACATACTACAAATTGAATAGCGATCAAACCAGGCAAATATAAATTTAAGGATTACGATCATTATAAATTAGGATCACTATGATGTAAACAATATTATTTTACACAATATAGGGCAAGTGAATGTATATATACATGATGCTCATTGTTCTATTGTAAATCTTAACCGCTAATAACCTCCTTGGATGATAAACCTAGCTATCATCCATGCATCTCTAGATCATAATGCATATAATTAGAAACAAATACTAACCTTAGATCACCAAGAATAAATAAATCTACAAGCATACTTGCAAATCTACGGATTTAATTCTTTCACCAATTGCCCGAGCAGTCGCGCATTTAATAGACAGACTAGTCTCGAGTCGGACGACAAGATATTTAATTACGAATATCACGCACCATTCTCAAAAAACCGTCAGGATACGTAATACGACGGTTTTAAATAACCACCATCTCGTGATAATCGTGAGGCTCCCATAGTTCTTGTGAAGAACCTTCACGATGGTTCTTAAATCGAATCATTCAGTGATGAGTATCACGCACGGTTCTAACAAGAACTGCTCGTGATATTCGGAGACCTCACTTATCATAGACGGTTCTTAACAATAACCGCCGTGATACTCACCATTAAATATTTGATCGCTCCTTAGATCTAGATATATCAAAAGTGAGAAATGTCACCGATATTCACGACTACATTGAAGGAGGCGACGACTCAAGATTTGGTGGAAGAAATACTGTAGATTTTCCTGTACTTGTATTTCTATTTGTTCTTCTGAAGATTAGTATTCCTTTGTCTCGATCGGTTTGCTTTGAAGAAGATGGCAAATACGACTAAGAAAGAACCAAAGCGAAGTATTTACTAAGAAAGCAACCAAGCCCACCACGAAGCATGATCTTTTTTTGGTTGTCGCCCACGCAAAGATGAGGTGAAGCAACAGAGCCACGCCTACATCATCGAAGTTGACACACTCTCCTGGCAACCATACTTCTTGAATTTGCAGGTGCTGGTCATACCGTGGTTGTATTCATTAGTATTCTCTAGCTGATCGGTATGACCGACCCCTACAAGTTCAAGAAGCATGGCTGCCTGGAGAGTGTGTGTTCGATGAGGTTGGCCATGGATACTATCTCATCCTCATGCTACATGGACGAACCCAAAAAATCATGCTTTGTCGTGGACTTAGTTGCTTTCTTAGGCGCATCACCGTATTCTTCAAAGCATTCGCCTTTATCGAGACAATTCTTGTTAATAACCGTCAGGATATACATCACGCACGGTTCTAATTAACAACCGCTCAGGATATATAAACATCACGCATAGCTTCTACTTAAAACCGCTCGTGATAAATACACATCACAAACGGTTCGTGTTAATAACCGCCTATGATAATTATATATAACAAACTGCTGCGCTTTATAACCGCAGATATTTATCACGATGGTTTATTCCACTAAACCGCCTGTGTTAGTTCTATAGCCAAAAATATTCATACGCCAAAGATAAGTAGGCCCAATCCTAAGCTTTCTCATCTTCTTGAGTTGAGCTCAGCTACTGGAGAAACATCCAAATTGCAAGAAAAGACGGTTATACAGGGCAAAGGATGGATTCTGGGCTGGAGCAGAGAATGAAAGTTGTGCTGGAGCAGAGGCTAAACATGCTGGAGTTGAAGAAGAAGTGCATCCTGGACCATATCAAGTGGCTAGAGAAGATTTTGTGTGTGTGTATCATTATTGTAATTTATGGCATATTTGTGAAGTAGCAGGTTTCCTGTAGTAGTAGTAAAAAATACCACAGACGGTTCCAACCATAAACCGTCGATGATACATATCAGAGACGGTTATAGTTAAAACACTGTCTGTGAAGTATTCATTATCACGCACGGTTGTTGTTAATAACCGCTCAGGATATTATATATCACGACGGGTTTTTCACTAAACCGCTTGTGATAGTAAACAAGTTCAATAGATAGACAAGAATTTAACTTCAAAGTGGATTTTTGTATTTACATGTGGCCAAACAAAGGTGGCTACCGCTTCTTACAAAAGATTTTTAAAAGTAGAAATAATAAAAATCAAGTTTTCTAGTGGCCCAAGTAGCCTGCTATCTCCGCTATCAAAGCTTCATAGGCGACGTCATCGGCATCGGAGGGTTCAGGATTAGCTCAGGTAGTCTGAAACACTTCCAACCGTTAACGTGATTGTTCTATACTCACCCAAAGAAGCTCCTACTGAGGAGCCAAGTAGAAAAGCACCCATAGACCCTCTTCTCTTGCTTGAGGGGTCTCGGCTTGGTCGACTCGGTCGCTCGCTGCCTCGATGTCACATTCCAAGCGACGGTAATCCTCTTGCAGACGTGCAACCTCTTGCTCGAGGACTACACCGATGGCGAGGTTAGCTTGCCTGAAGCTGCAGACCACTCGAAGACACGACACAGAGGTCGCCTAGATGGCACAACGTCGCGCCACATGTCCCAAAGATAACGTTTCGCCGAAGGAGGAGGACATCGGATTACAAGTCCTTCCGCAGCTTCCGCCAGCGTACGGCCGGCGTAAGCCATCAATGCCGGTGTCAGGGGAGAAAAGTGGGGAGTCATTCTGTTTTTTCTTGAGAGTAGCTAGAACGATGTGTGAGGAGTACGGTGGCAGATGATCTCGTTTGTGCTTGAAAGTATAGCGATGTGTGAGGAGTACGGTGGCGGATGATCATCCTTATAAAACATGCAAGGAGTAACGTCGGCGCGAGAGACGAAGAGACACATCGCGCGAGAGGTGAAGCGACATTGAACATATCACAGATACTTCCAACCACAAACCGTCTGAGATACAAAATTATCACAGACGGTTCTTTTTAATATCACAGCCGGTTCTGGTTAATATCCGTCTGTGATATTTCACAGACGGTTTTAAACATTCACCGTATGTGATATTAATAACTATCACAGATGATTTTTAATACAAACCATCTATGATAATTTCACAGACGGTTCGAAATATGAACCGTCTATGATATCACATCTTCACAGATGGTTTTTACCGCAGCCAGTAGCACAGACGTGCGCTAAACCAAAACCGTCTGTGATTGTATTTAATACAGACGGTTCCGTCTGGGATGAGGCCTCAGGATATCAACTTTTGTAGTAGGTACTGTGAGTTAAGCCAAACCGAGATCACATTTCTCCAAGTACTAATAAAAGTATATACCTGGATTGGCAACAGATCCTCAACCGCAACTAGTTTATGACTAGTGATAGTAATATATTTTTCTTTTTAAAAAAAGAAAATAAAATAAAAATGCACTTCTCTTTCACTCTATATTCAGACAGTGCAAACTGTAATTTACATATCTTTTTGATCGATCACGCGCTATGTATACGTACACGGGAGAAAGCATGCCATAGCAAAGCAACCTTAAGTAACTTGGCACAAAAGACTGCATTATCTAACTTCTTTACAAGCATGTTCTTCACATTTGCGACTTTCACGGTACTACAGTTTAGGACAGCGCCACCATGGAATAGTTTCCGCTGCCAAGGTGCATTCTACTCTTGAGATGGCTGAAACATGGATAATATAAATTTACTTGTTAACTAGTAGTATAATAGACAGTGCAAGGAGAAGGGAGGAGAAAGAAATTTACTTGTCAAATACCAGCCACATAGACCGGGTAGTATTGTAGCAGATGAGCCACAGGAGAATCAGGACAATGGTGTCTACTGTGAGTTAAGCCAAACCGAGGTCACATTTCTCCAAGTACTAATAAGCTTAATCAACGCCACCATTCGTGGTAGTTTCAGTCTTTCAGAGAAAAAAAAGAGCACATAATTCATAATGATCCTATCATGATGCATGGAAAGGGTCCAACATGGAAGGCCATGTACCAATCGAAAGATAACCCAAGATGAATAGTTCAATATACACAATAATGATGGAATAAATTGGAAAATGACTGAAACATCGTCATCGGAATTGATTTATTCAAATATAATTCAGAAACAGTTCTTGAAAAAAATAGCTTAATTTAGTCTTTATCGCAAAAAATGCAACCTAATTTAAGTTGTAATCTAATATATGGCATGCATCTATCTATGTTTACTTCTCTTATTGCTGCCACAGGAGAATCCGGTTGCATCATTGACCCGCCATTAATTGGTCATCACATGGTGGGTTAAAATAATACTAGCACATAGAACTGGGATAACATTAACCACAACTTGATTATAATCGGTCATTATCGGGAACAGATGAACAAACTGACTTTGATGTTAATGTTATTGCAAATCAAAATCTGATGCATATTTTTGGTCAAAAATGAACTTCGGATTTTTGTAGTTTAATTAACATACTAGAATATATATATATTGATTTTTTTTCAAAGAATCACGTGACGACAACTTGTTCTTTAGGATTACGTGTATGTTGTTGCTATTGGTTTGGTTACAAACCCTGAGGTCAAACTTTTATATGGTTTGGTTGCAATTTTGATTAAGTAAACACTTCCCCTTCATTTTTAAAATATTAAAGATGTTTCTAATTTCTATGCACAGAAATTAATTCAATCGCAGAAATATAGAATATTCAGTCATCGAATGCTAACTCTTGTTTGCTGATTAGCACATTCACATGCACCTAACCTGTCTCGGTGCAGGATTGGGCGTGTCGTGGGCAGGGAAATGTATTTCGCTGAATTGTCACGAAATTTCGGGGATTTCGCCCCCTCCAAAATTTTTACAATTCATTCAAAAAAATTCAGAAATATTTGAATTTGGACAAATTACATCATAAATTTGATTTGGGACAAATTTCGTCCAAATTTTGGTCAAATTTCAAGTCCAAATTTCGTCCCATTTGAAAATCCACCGAAATTTTGAACCGAAATTTCGGTATCGCTCGCTTTGTTCCTCCGATTTTTATATTATTCCAATAATCTGAAAGAAACCGTGAAGAATATAGTGATATATATATATATATATATATATATATATATATATATATATATATATATACACGTATGCATGCATGAAAACCCACGTGAAAACATTACTTTGATCATTCAAATGGAAAATTCATGTGAGCAACGGCAATTTCAGCACCGATCCTCTCGGCCTTTCAAATGCAGAATTCTACTTGGAGATAAAGAAATGCAGAATTCTACTTGGAGATAAAGAAATCAGTCGCTAGCTAGTTACGTATAAGCTCTGCTTGTTTAGCTCAGCCTAAATTTGCGGCCGGGGAATGAAAAAGAGAATAAACTTGTGGAGATAAACACAGCCCAATTAAGAAAGAGAACACACATCGTGAAGACTGATATGATAGAGGTAGGTAGCAGCGAATTTGAAGGATACTGAAGAGGTAGCGCTCCCACCAATCCATAGCGTAGAGCCCAATGGTGACGTTGTACAGGAACAGCTTCCTGCCGATCCAGCTCATCTCCTCCCTCTTCTCCCCTCCCGCTTGCTTCTTTCCCGCCATAGTATTCACCATTCGCTAATTAATCTCCTCGATGATAGCAGCAGCAGCAGAGAGAGAGTGGTGATCGTAGAATAGTCGGCTTAGAAGTTGTTAGCCTGCAGGGAGAAGAGGCTTCTTGGTATTTATAGAAGGAAATTAAGCTAGCACAAGTAGCCTTCTCTAGCAGTTGGCGGTTGTATTCCTCCATCCGTCTGCGTCGCGCGCAGCCGCTCCATCCCGGTTTTTTCTGGTCGCGCAACCACACTTGCTCTACAAATTGAAAGCTCTGCATGGCGCGGGAAAGGTCAGAGACAAGCGCAGCTTGGCCTCGGCGATTAACACCGGTCAGAGTACTACTGTTGATTCATCGAAGATTGGCGATTAACACCGGTCAGAGTACAACTACTTCAGTCAATTGGCCCCTAGGCCTTCTCTATGATACGGCGAAATTGATTACTCACTGTACTCACGTAATGAAGTCGTTTTGAAATACGTCCAGCCAAACTATTCTAATTTTGATCAAATATATTTTCTAAAATAGGTAGTTTGGATATACAAAAATGATATGGATAGTAAAATTGTCGTGGAAAATACTTCTGTACCATTACACTTTTAGAACTTAACTCCAAAACATAACGATAAAATGACTTTTTTTACTCTAGGGAGTACTTTCTTTTAGAAACTGCCGGCACTCTATTGATCACAAAATCGTTATAAAGAGTCTCCGGATATACTCCGCACACCATTACTTAATAAAAGAGCTAACAAGGTGCTCACAAGATCTAGCTAGAGTTTGTGCCGCCATATTCACCACCGACTAATATGACGAAAAACAACCGAGGAAAAGCCCTTCGCCATGGACTTGATATTAGAGGTAACCGCACTAATAGAGGACTGATCCCAAGATCAACGAATTCAATGCTGTAACGACAAACAATGTAGCAAGGATGACATTTTGATATCCTTCATCACTGGCTAGGGCTATTGCACGACGAAATGCCCATGCTTCTGCTTATTCTGGCGTAGTGATTCATTCAAGGTGCTCGCTGCAGGCAGCCAAGTATTCACCAATGTGGTTTCGGACTACCACGCCAACCCCTATCCGATGAGAAGAAGCAAAAAGTACTGCATCGATATTAAAAAAAGACTATACCTGCTGACAGCGGAGTCCATTTAGGGACTGAATTCAAGAACTCACGCCTATGACCTGGATCCAGATTGAAGATATGCAACACTATCAACTTAACATAAGTTTTAAATTTCTCAGACACCCTTCGAGGATGCAACAAACCTTCATCGCTTGCATCATTACGGGCCTCCCAAATATGTCACAGAGTAACAAAGAAGAACCGCTACACTTGATCGAGGAACCTCCCAGAAATCGAATAACCACCGCTAGCACAAGTCAACATCTTGCGCAGAGATGGAAGCCAGACTAATTTCACTTCATGCCAAACTTCACAAGCAAATTGGCAGAATAGGAAAGAGTGTTCGATACACTCATCCCTCCCACAGAAGACACACTTATCATTCGCTGGGATATGCCTCCGTTTCAGCTGAAAAACACATGGGAGATAGTCATGTACGAAACGCCACAATAGAATTTTTATCTTGTTCGGTGGCTTTAAAGCCTAGAGTGACTTCCAATGTTTTTCGTCCGCACTGTACGCTGAGGAGAGGCCACACCCAAAGCTGCGTTGAGAGGAATAAAAGCCCTCTGACCAAGCCAAAAAATATGCAGAACGTACCGTGTAAGACCCATGTCTTGTATAAGGCTATGAAGCAAAATCCTCATCGCCTTTGCATACCGACGGCACCCAGATAATCTGATTAGCAACCTCCTCGTGGAAGATAGAACGAACCAGTCAACATCCCAAGAACCATGCTCCTCTCATTAAAAAAATCAATTGTTTGATCCACCGGTAGGGGCACCAGCGACTGAACAAGACTGGTGTAATGCCGAGTATCCAATTATCAGATAAGATTTTAATACTTTTTCCATTGTCGACTCCCTACCGCACACCCTTCCGCAGCAATTCCTTCCCATAGCAGATACTCCTCCAAGTATACGAAGAGTATCTTGGACTAGGGGCATCCCAAAAATCACAGCTAGAAAAGTAACGACCCTTCAACGCCTGAGTGCAAAGTGACCTGTGCTTTGTCATTAGCCGCTAGCCCCGATGACCTAGCATTGCTTGATTGAAGAGCACAAGATCACAAAACCCATGCCGCTTAAAGCTTTAGGTGCAGATCGCCAAATTTCATGAGCACCAATGCATTTTCTTCTTGCCGCTCTCAAAACCACACCAAGTGATTAGCGATGAAGGTTTTCAATTTCTCACATCGAGACAAGCAAATGCAGAGCTCATAACATAAGTTGAAATAGCCTCGATCACCGATTTTAACATGACTTCTTTCCTCGCCTGCGTGACAACGGCGGTCACCCATCCATTGATCCGCTTCCACACTCTATCAGGCAAGAAATGAAAAGTACTCATCAGTGATTGACTCACCTCATACGACATCCCAAGGTAGGAATCCTAGAGGGCTTCATTAAGAACATCCAACCGAGCGATGACTCCTTGCTTGACACCATCGTTGCAATGCGAGCCAAAGAAAATAGAGAACTTCTTTGAATTAATTTTCTACCCAAAACCTTCACAATACAAAATGAAGCATGGCTTTCAATGCATCAACACTTTTTGCATCACTTGAGCAAAGAAAATACCGCTTGTATGCAATTAAAAGATGTGATATGGGGAAGGGGCCGAGCTGACTGTTCCGAATACCGTATAGCTCACCACGACCCTCCTTGTGTTGCATGAGATATGATAGACCTTCAGTGCACAGTAGAAAAAAATAGGGACTAATAGGGTCCCCTTGCTTAATACCCCTGGATGAGACAACAGGCATAGTTAGCTCACCACTAACCCGAACAAAGATAGCTAATAAACGTAACACAATCGACGACAGAGTCGATCCAAGTAGGAGCAAAACCCACTTATTCAGACATCCATGTAGATAATTCCACTCTACAAGATCATATGCCTTCATCATATCAATCTTTAAAGCAAAATATGGCCTCTTCAATTGTTGTCTTCAGATGGTGTGCAAACACTGAGGCTTAAAAGTGCATTGTCGCGATAAGCCTTCTAAGGACAAATGCACTCGATACTCGAACACAATCACATACGTAAAAACTATCAATCTATTAGCAATCTTATAGAGCACGCTGCACAAACCGATGAGGCGTAAATTTTTAGATGTTCAGCCTCAAACCTTAGGGATAGCTCAATAACTAAATCACAAAGACCCTTTGGAATATCCACACCTCCGTAAAGCTTCTTACAAAGATGACAAATTTCTCATGAAAGAAATCCCAATGCGCCCGATAGAAAAGTGTCAGAACTGCCTAGGCCGGACGCTTCCTAGGCCCCATCTCGAATAGAGCAACCTTGATATCATCATCTCGATAAGGTTTACGTAACTCAAAGATTGACCACATCATCCACTTTACGAGGATATCCTCAAGAATCGCATCCAACGAATCACACGGTTCGTGAGGAAAAGAGATTTTCATAAAGCTTTGAACCATACCTTTAATGCTATCTTGATTTTCACGTCTAGAGCCATCTTCCCAAACAAGGGCCATGATTTTATTTGTGCGCCTCCTCGCACAAGTCCCTCGCTTGGAAAAAGGCAGCATGTCGGTTTGTTTGTGGTAACCGTTTATGGTAGCTTCTGAATCGTCTAACTACAGAAAGGGTCATCATAGATGGTTCTAAATCGTCATCACAAACTATTTCTGAATGAAACCGTCTGACTTTATGTGTTTGTGACAATAGGCGGTTGAGCCGTCTGTGATATGAACAACACAGACGGTTTTATGGTAAAACCATCTGTGAAGACCAACTATCACAAACGGTTATATGTACCAACCGTCTGTCATGATCAACTGTCATAGACGGTTATATGTACCAACCATCTGTGATTAGATAAATAACACAAATGGTTTTTAGTAGTAGCCGTCTGTGATATCTGACATATCACAGATGATTTTTAGTAGTAGCCATCTGTGATATCTGAAATATCACAGACGGTTTTTCGTAGTAGCTGTCTATGATATCTGAATATCACATATGATTTTTGGTGGTATCCGTCCGTGATTGGATACATATCACAGACGGTTGTTAGTAGTAGCCATCTGTGATTGTATATATATCACAGACGGTTTTTTGGTGGTAGCCATGTGTGATTGGATACGTATCACATACGGTTTTGTTGGTGGTAGCCGTTTGTGATATTATGCATTCACGGGCTGTTTTTTGTGGTAACTGTCTATGATAGTATGCATTCACAGACGGTTTGTAGGGTTTTCGGCTAGCCTCAGGTAATGCTAGCCATGCTCTCTGAAAACAAGCAAGCAGAAAACAGATATATCACAATTGATTTGATATAGAACAACTCAAAGTGATTTAAAAACTCAATATCAATTACAAAGTGATTGGAATTACAACTCAAAATGAATTGCAATAAATTGGTGTCGCCTGGGTGGAACTCTGCATTCTAGTTAATGATCTTCCCCATGATGAAGATGGCAAGCTATCCTTGAATGTCCGCGAGTATGTCCAGATGGTAGGCACTTTCTTCCATTGTCATGCCCCGCTTGTAGAAGAATGTAGTAAGCATATATATATATATATATATATATATATATATATATATATATATATATATATATATATATATATATATATATATATATATATATATATATATATATTTAAATTCATAATTATATAGGATTGATCGACAAACCTCTCGATCCTTCGCCTTAGCACTCATGATTTCCAGCATATGATGGCAAACGTAGAATGCGCATACGTTGCCTTGTAGTTCCTGTTGGTGGCACTGCAAAAATAGAAGTGTGATATAGGATATATGTATAGTCGGCCGAGAGACCAGTTACTAAAGTGTGATATAGGATTATTATGCTGTAGTGGGTACCAGAAATTTAGTCCTGTGTCGTAGTGTATCGCTCTGTTCCTTATGTGTCCCTCCCTCGGCAACATAGGCACTAAACGACCTACGTGATTCTAAAAATTTATCCTCGGACATTTCAAACGAAGGAAGACTACAATAGAGTTAAGTATGGAGGAAATGAGCATACCTGTCGACTAATTTTTGCACAATGGTGAAGTCGTGTGTTTTGTCGACTAGGAATCAAGGTATATTACCTTGTTCCACTTTGGGACAATGACTAAAAGGATCCATGGTAGCTATGAGTATATCGCTATAGTCATTGAACCTAAGTTCGTGTTATGATAAAGAAAAAATGAAATTTGTATAGCAAGTAGTGAAGCACTTACCCCGGTTGTAGGGCATCAAGATGTAGTCTTTGTCGAGGTGAGTAAGCAATCCCTCATTATGTACTTCTCGACGAGATGCATTTTCGATGATTGTGAGAGCCGCCGGGGTATATAGCTTGTAACAGTTAACCATCCAATTGGTCCTAGCATCACAAACCAAATATCCCGTGCCTCGGCGTATATGTACTTCCCAGAATTGTAGTAGACATACCCCATACAGAAATTATGCATCACATCCATACATAAGTCATTGCATTACCGAGTCTTTAAACTTACAACACAAGGCTTATAAGTTCAGAGAACAACAGTAGGGCCGACCGGCCAAAATGACAAGATAATTAAACTTACAACACAAGTCTTACAAGTTCAGAGAACAACAGTAGGGTCGACCGGCCAAAATGACAAGATAATTAACCAAAGTAGTAGCGGAAACAAAAGCCATAAGATGGCGATAAACAAAAGCCAACCGGTTTGACCTTACCCACAAGGCAACCTACCAGGCCGCCAAGCTAGTCATTCTGAACGAAGTCAGTCTCACAATAATCAATCCCTTAGGGGTCAACCTCCTCTGCAACAATTAAGCAATGCAACTGAGTACAAAAATGTATTCGCAAAACTTACGCATAACAAACCTATACATAGCTACATGCAAGCTGATTCAAAGGAGTCATAGGGTTCATTTCAACGCATAAAGCAATTTTTTATTTGCAATAGATAATAGATTGAAGGCAGTTTGACAAATCTGTTTTTATTTGATTAAATAACAGCGAGACAACATTTATAACATAAATAATATCCTAAAGGTGACTTACCACACAGCCACCACAACATAGCACGAATTACCCCTTCGTACCACCAAAGTCAAGTTTTATCAAAAAGGTTAAAGTCTAATTCTTGCGGGAAATAACCAAGCATGTCTATAACCTAGGATGAGACTATTCGAATAGTTTATACCCTGCAGGGGTGTACAACTTTACCCACACGCTAAACCACCTTTTTGCCAAGCTATTAAGCACACTTCCTTAGTTATGCCAGCACTGCTAAGTCCTACGAGATGTTTTTCAATATTATGTATTAACTACGAGTCGCCCGTATGATGGAAACCATACGTTGTGTCGGAGTCATCGGCAGAGAGAGAACTTACAGATGACCCTCAAAGTGGAGAACTTAGACAGGAACCCACTCCGTCACGCCCAACAACAACAACACATTTTTTTTTTCACACAACACACATACAACCTCCTGCGACTCGGAGCGAAAACACGCTAAAGTACTAAGTCAAAAGAGGTCCCATATCCCCTCATGTGGCTGCACGCAAAAGTTCTTAGATCAATGGCGCAAGTAATTCGGTCCTTGTTGACTCGGGCACCAAGCACACACCCAAAAGCACACCATCCAACCAATGTGCCCAAGTCTAAAATATTTTATTTTCAGTTTTAGTTTTTCAAGTACAATACATACATGGGTACCCTGACCCAAGTAATTTAAAGTGATGATATAATAACCATCGCCGAAGCGATGATTCTCATTATACCGTTCTAAGCATTACTAAGCGACATCAACTCGTATACTATAAGCAAAGTGACTAGAGCCCATCCATCGAGCTCTAAATCACAACGGATATAATCCTAGGCTTAGTAGTAGAGGATGGATGAATACCTACATTTCATTTAACTAACCAGGTTAACTATCGCAACTGAGAAATAACTTGTCAAATAGCATGCATACATACAGTTGAAACATTTGAAATATTAGCATGCGCAAATAATAGAATCAACGTGCATCAAAGGAAAACTGCTTGCCTTGCTAGTGATAACTTTCTTCCTGCAGAGGATCACTCTTGTATTCAACGAATTTGTCGGAACCTATCGAAAGATTGAGAAGAAACAATAAGAACGAATAACGCCGAAAATACTCAATAATTCAAAGTCATCCAAAGATCATGAAAAATTTATAGAAGGAAGAGCATGTTTTTAAATGAATTTAGCAACAAAAATCAAATGATTTGGAGATTACATGCAAAATTTAGAGCCAAAACAAAATCAGCCTTTTTGAATAAATGCTGGAAAATTCCTCTCTGGTACTGTTCATCCAAAATTAAATTTTTGGCGAAAATTTCTAAAGAGGTGGTGAACATGAAAATTTTATGGTAGATAGAGCACATCATGAGATGAACAATGGAATTTGATCCACCTCAATTGGAGCTAAAAGGAATTTCTTATGATTTTTCAAAGTCAAGAAAGTAGTGCACAAAACATATGTAAATAAGATTTTTAGAAACAACAACAAACTTCAAAACCTATTTTACAATAAAGTACAGTAATAGAGGAAACCAGCAAGTTTGATTTTTCTTGATTTGGAGTTATAGAGAAATACTTACGCATTTATGAAGTTAAAACAATTTACAGTACGAAAATAAAGCATTTCGGAATATATATAAGCATATAAAACTTTTTATACCCACACTGTGCTAGACACAGTGTATGACCGGTGGGTTCTACGCGTGAGGGCTGCCCAACCAACTTGACTTGGTCAATTTGGCCTCGGGCCCACGCGTTAGTGAGCGAGGCAAAGGCGCTGGAATGCTTTGAACAAGCGGGGCCGATTTTAACCGTTAGATCAAGATCGGACAGTCCAAACGAGAGGGACGTTCGGACGGTCCGAACGGCCTAATTGATCTAAGTGGTTGAATTGAAATCGGATGGTCCAAATGGAATGGGACATTCGGATGGTCCGAACGGCCCAATTGATCTAGATCGCTGAATCAAGATCGATTTGCTAAAATGAAATGAGATGTTCGACTCTAACACGAAGGCAAGATAGACAGTGGGACCTAGCCATCAAGGACTTAGTCCCATGATCTATGTACATGGGGCTTATGACGGTGCTTAAGTGGCTAGGCCCACTTGTAAGTGATACAAAAGAGTTTTAGGACAGCCATTAACTAACAAACCAATCATTAGCTATTAAATGATTGTGATTAGCTCTAATGGCTTAGCTATAGTGATTGTCGGGGTACGACAAAAACCTGAGTTTAAAGTTGAGCTCACTGCCGGCGATGTGGTCCACGTTGGCGTGAGCTAGAGGCATGAACGGGTTCCTAATAGAGTTGCGCACCTACTGGAGGTGGTGGCGGTGGTTGAGATGCTCTACATTGGTGGCTAGTCGGAGAGGGGCGGTGCTAAGGTTTGGGCAAAATTTGCATGTTGCAACCCGAGTATGTTTTGAGCCTAAACTCGCATGCATGCATATCTAAAGGTTACTAGGGACCTTACCAAGGGATGGAGAGGTCCAAAGAAGCTCTGAGATGGCTTGACGTCATTAATGGCGATGGTGGCGCTTGGTTCAATGTGGAGAGACAGCCTGAGCAAGGAAAAGACCCATAAAGCATCAGGGTAGCTCAAACATCATAAGAAGGTGCTCTAAGAGCAAGGAATTGGAAAATTCCTTATTGGATTGAAGTGGAGGTGAAGGAACCGTTTTCGCCTCAAAATACAATCCTTTCAAATTCCCGAAATCCTGACATGCATTGTTGAAATAGATTTAGGGGTTTACTTAATGATGCTCTAAGACATAGAGTGATGTGCAAAATTGAGGATAAATCTCACTGAGCACAAAGTTGACACGAAGATGTCACTTGGTGCAAGACTCTAGAGCTCCAAGGAGCACAAAGATGGTCCGAAAAGGCAAAAGAAATCAAGATCTCAGATAGCCAAAATGGAATGGCATGCAAGAAGGCAACCAAAGGACTTGGCAGTGAGGATTTTACCGCGGAGATGAGTCAATGGGTGCCTCCTTCTCCTCGGCCGAAAAGAGGAGAAGTGAGAAGAACTAGGATTTGGAGAGGTTTTAACCAAGGAAGATGACGACATTGGAGGCGGTGTTAAGCAACAGAGCTCCCGGATTGGTCGAAAAGGACGGTGGCTAACGACGGTGATGGAGCAACGCAGCATGCAAAGAGCGCGTGGTGCTTGAGCTCTACCCACGAGCCAGCGCGTTGGAGAAGACAGGTCCAAGAAGAGGGCCCCACTACTCAGTGACACAAGGCGCGAATGTGCAACACAACTAAGTGGCTTGGGCCAGTTTA
The DNA here is from genome assembly GCA_036346405.1 of Phyllostachys edulis. Lineage (NCBI taxonomy): Eukaryota > Viridiplantae > Streptophyta > Magnoliopsida > Poales > Poaceae > Phyllostachys > Phyllostachys edulis. The sequence continues at coordinate 39,515 of JAYEVD010000724.1, read as the reverse complement.
ATCGAGTGGGTTGATTTAGACCGTTGGATTGAAAATGGATGGCCCGATTGATATGAACGTCTGGATGGTCCGAACGGCCCACTCAATGCGGACGGTCCGATTGAAAATGGATGGTCCAGATTGTGCGCTCGTTCGGACGGTCTGAATGGCCGAGTCAATCCAGTCCATTGATTTCCAAATCGGACGGTTCACAACAAGCAAGGGTAGCAGGGTTGAGTTGAGCACGCTGGTGCAATTAGGCGGTTAAACTAAATCAGGTGGCTCGAGCCGGGGTTGGGTCTAAGTCCAAGGAAAAGTGAATTCTGATTTTTGAGGAGATAAAGCTGAGATGGTTTGCGAATTTTTAGAGGGAGTTTCATAGCTCTAAAAATTCTAAAATTTTTATGGAAGGTCACTGGATCTGAGAACAACCTTGTGTAATTTTTCCAGAACTTTTCATGCAATGCATTTCTTTCTAGAAAAATTACAAGTTGCTGCTCTAGGGTTTCGACCAAGAGTCAAACTGGTTTGATTGACCTCTTAGAAATAGTAAATAATTTCTAAAAAATTATGAAATTTTTTAGAGGGGTCACCAGAGTGATCTAGGAGCTAAAAACAAATATTTCCAAAGGATGGTCACAAGGTTTGCTTAAGGATTTTTCAAGGACTATGCTTCCATCAAATGAGGCATTGATCTTTGAAAATAGGAAACCCTTGGAAAAATTTCCAGAAAATTTCAAATGATATCATGAGGCATCAAAAGTTTTAATTTCTCCTCATTTTTATATATTTGAAACACAAACCATTGTTTGGGATGTTACAATGATGCTTTGCTCACAGATCAACTGTGGGTCAAGGAAACCCACCAGTTGTCGTGATCGTTGGGCTTCTTGCATCATGTGTCTATACATAAGCAATGAGTTATGACAGGTATTGCGTGAATGTAGAACTTGATTGCACACACTTACAGTGTCTAACATCGTAGAAGTAAGGCGTCGAGGGTGTCGAGGTTGAATAGATCAAATAAGTCTTCGAAGCCCACGATGAAGTAGCCCACTTTGTGGAGGAAATAGTTTTCCGTGTAGTTGACGGTGAATCCAGTAGGCCGATCTTCCCTCGCCTCGTTAGTCTGCCGCATGTACCAGGCATGCAAAGTCCAGCAAGCCAAACCAGTGTGGCTTAATATTGTGTCGGAGACCAACGACATTCCGAGGGAGTACGTGCTGGGCTTGTGAGGCGACTTAATCTTTCTCGACTTGGCTTTAGCACCTCGTGTGCTATTTGTCTTCCCGAAGACGACTCACACGCTTTTCATGTTTCTTGGGCACCGCCTCCACGGAAGTTGATACGGAGACCTTCTGAAGTGGGGGTTGAGGTGGAGTCATCGAGGGTACTGTTGGAGAGACATGGTCATCGTGTGGAGATCGCGGCACTACAGGGTCAAGGGCGATGTCCCTATTGGGCCACTGGACATAATTGTGCAAGGCATCCCCTAGTGTTATGATCTCTTCAGTCGGGGCTTCTCCAGTAGGACGACCATCAAATTATCATGTACAATGTCCACCTGGACCTTAGTGTAATCCTGCGCCAGCTGGGCACCGTGCACCACTATCCCTTCCTCGCATGGATACACCCCCTGCCCAGCCTCAACAGAAATGGACCCAACTAGCCTCACTTGGAGCCTGCAGGGCGTGGGCACCTACAAAATGATACACAATTAGCTAAGGCATCCTACAGGTATATCTTTCAAGCATTACAGAAATGTATATTACCTGGATGAGGTCGATAGGTAATTGGATGTCACCAAGTTCGAAAAGTGCAAAGCGTGACACGACACTACTCCGATGTTGAGGGGGGACTGGCTCCTAAAATCACAGGGGCGACTTGCAACTGGTTGATGAGTTGATTCATTTGTTCCTATAACAATGTATCTATCCTTGAAATTGTGCACTAATCTGCGTAATCGATCTCCTCTTTCAACCTGCTCTCGCTCGCCTTGGATCTCTTTCGACTCCTATACGCCTCGAGTCGTGTGGGAATCCATCCTCCAAGGCACGTAAATCCCAAGGCCTCGCAGACGACCTATGTGCTCCTTATTTCCCGGGCCATGAATAATATATCATTCTCTTTTACTGCTTGGAAGGAGCCTTAGGAAGATTGGATACTCAATGTTTGCCGCAAGAGGCCATCATGTTATTTTAGACCCTACGGTTATGGACTTATTAACAACTAGGTAGTTCGACATATCTTACCAGCGCTGGGACACCGCCTCCTTTTCGGGTTTGTGAAAGAGATGGCGCCGACGACGTGATTGTGGCCCTCCTCTAACCAAAGATTTAGCACGCCGTCGTGATCTCGCAAATGGCGGGAGACTCAGGATCGGATTGCCACATTGTCCTCACTCATCCATCACGGAGTTTGCCCGCTGCACCAAGCGGTGCCAAGTCTGTGGGGGTGAATATTTTTGCTGGATAGCCTTGTGCGCCGCACTTTGCTGTTGAAATTCATCCGCCGCCTTCATCCGCACAAAGGCGCCTCATGTATCCGACGACACGAAACTATACTTCGTGTAGGGCGTCCAATCCTTATTCACATACTCCGTGACAAAGCTTGCTCTTGAATGTTTCCAAGCGTGTCCCATCAAGAGGAACGCCTGTTGTCGCACGAGATCAAAGAATTCTGTTGGGATATCGAACGATGTTGTAATTTCAGTCCACAACTGCGCTTTCTCTATAGCCATCAGATCCTTCCATTTATGTGTGGTGATGGGGACTCGTTCCCTTCCAAGTATACCATAGGTCGTCTGGAATGCTGCCGCTGCTTTCTTGGGTAGTAGAGGGATCCCAGAGGTACTGACGGTTGTGGTGGTCATTCGGCCCATAGGCATTTTTGATATTACTCTGGCATGTCACTTAGGTACCACTTTCTTTGGAGATCTAGACGCATTCGGCGATGTCGATGACGGCGGCGAAGACGGTGTGGACGCCATCTCGCAAGATTAACAAATCAGTACTGCATTAATAAATGATATTACTACAAGATCAACAAATCAGATCGCATCAATCAGATAAAATGATCAAAAGATAGAACTTCACAACAAAATAAATCATCAATTGAGAGTTCATCACAATATTTCAATTGAATCGACTACACAATATTTCATTTGACAGAATATAAACAATAATCACAAAGGAATAGAAGCTACCAATGAATGGAGCAAAATGACCGACAACATCAACATAATGAAACAAAGGGATCTCGATGAACATGAATAACATGACACAATATTAGAGAATCTAACATTTGAAACTTCTTCTAGCACAATCCAAAGCGGTGAGCTCAGATTTTGACAAGAGGCATCGACGAAGAGGGAGTCGAAGCGGGAGTCACAGAAGGAGGACGCCAGCGCAAGGAGAGAGGAGGCTCAGAGATGACGGCAGCATAGGGAGGACGACAAAGACGGAGAGGGAGGCTCGGGATGACGGCAAGAGGGAGGATGATGCGGTGGAGAGAGGAGGCTCGGGGATGACAACGGCGTAGGGAGGATGACGGCGCGGAGAGGGGTGGCTCAGGAGGAACACCAAAAGTAAGGGTGCTGGGGAGGCAGAACGAAGAGTGAGCTCTAAGGACTGAGGAGTAGTAAGGAGGAAAACCCTAGCGGGGCCCTACTTATAAATGCATATCGCAGTGGGTTCTTAAGAGAACCGTCTGTGATATATAATATCACAGATGGTTCTCCTAAAGAACCATCTGTGATAAGTGCATATCACGATTTGTTCTATTCTGTGACCATCTGCGATAATCAAGTATATCACATACGGTTGTATTTTAATAACAGTAAGTATAAGTATCACAAACAATTTTATTATGGAATCGCTTGTGACACTCATGAACATTTTGGACTCGAGCGGGATGCGAAATGTTTTGGTGTTCGTTATCACAGCACGGTTTATTCCACTAAACCGCTTGATAGTTCCTTCTATATCTAAAAATATTCTACCTTTCGCTAGCCTCAGGGAATGCTAACCATGCCCTCTGAAAACAAGAAAGCAGCTGATACAATCACAGATGGAATGATTTCTTAATTAGTCAATCAATTACAATGGAATAATTCTTTAATTACATGCCGAGTTTGTTAATTACAATGGAACAATTTTCCAAAAAGGTGTCATCGTGTGGGATCATTCCACTTGCTATTTCATTTTAAAATATAGCCCTTCACGATGATCGACACGCATACAGCTAGCTTCCTCATTGGGTTCTTTCTCGTGCCTGATGCCGTCTCTGAAAGGAGGCAACTCGTTAAATTAATTGTACTCTTCCTCATCCACGACATTCTCAACTCCGACAATCCTTCTTTTTCCATGAAGAACTACATGGCGGTTCTTTTTTGCCGGGTCCTTTACATAAAAAACTTGAACAACTTGCTTAGTGAGTATGAATGGTTCGTCCTTGTATCCGACACATTTGAGGTCCACAGTAGTGACGCCGTACTTGTCGACCTTCACACCCTGTGGAAGTTTGACCCAATGGCACCGAAACAGGGGGATCTCGAAAAGTACATAGTCAAGCTCCCAAATCTCCTCTATGAACCCATAGTAGGAGCTCATCCCAATGGTATTGAACTACTCATGAAACGCATCTATGCAGACACCGCTGTTCTGGACTGTGCTCTTCCTATCCTGAGCTATCGTATAAAATGTGTACCCACTTATGTTGTATCCTTGACATGTCACAATTGTAAATTTTGGCCCTTTTGCCAACCATGGCAGTGTATCATCACTTGATGATGGCCTCCTAGTGAATTGCACCTTCAACTATGCGTTGAACTGGCGGTTGTACTCTCTCGTGATCCAAACCTTTGACCGGCCTAGATTCTGTTGGTGTACCATGTCTTTGTGCTCGTCGATGTATGGAGATACTTGGTCCATGTGTTGCAAGACCGTGAAATGGACTTGAGCGTACTCGTTGAAATCGGAAGTGATTGCCTTCCTTTCGATGGTCTCGATACCCTCCAGCCTCCTCTCATGACGAGATAGAGGCACACCTATCGGTTCCACCTGAGCCATGTAGTTGACGCAGAACTCAATGACATCTTCGATTGCATAACCTTTGATGATATTGCCCTCTGTCCAAGATCGATTCCGTACATTCTTGAGAATTCCCATGTACGTCTCGAACGAGTACATATGACATAGGAACACAGAGCCGAATATCTTTATCTCTTTCACAAGGTGAACAGTGGGATGGACGATGATATCAAAAAATGACGGAGGGAAATACATCTCAAGATGACATAGAGCCGTCACCACCTCGCCTGCAATAAGATCTAGTCCTTCGGGATCGGCGACCTCTCGAGCAATTGAGTTAAAGAAATAACACAGCCTCATGATTGCCACTTGGACCTTGTTCGGCAAAATATTTCTAATTGCAACAGGAAGCATTTGTGTCATCAACACATGACAATCATGAGACTTCAAACCAATTAATTTCAAATCTTCCATAGAAACAAGTTTCTACATGTCAAGTGAGTAACCGACGTAACTTTCACACCATATAAGCTCGCATAGTTCCTTTCTCTCGCCTTGCACAGAGTGTAGCAAGTCGGGGAAGATATGTTCGCCCTTTATCGGTCTCTTTCGGTGCTAACTCCGCCCTTATGTTCATATCAACCAAGTCACACCGCATTGAAACCATCCTTTGTTTTGTCACGAATGTTCATTAAGAGACCAATCGAGTCATCACATACATTCTTCTCCACATGCATGATGTCGATGCAAAGGGCGAACTTCTAAGTGCTCCCAATCGTAAGTCCCAAAAATTGATCTCTTCTTCTAGATGTTCTTCCGATGGGTCCTCGATTTACGACTCTTCCCAAGCACAACATCGATATCCTTGACCATATCGTAGACCACTTTCCCTCTAAAATCCCTTGGAGCAGAACCTCCCTGCTTATTTCCGTCGAATTGTTTCTTCATCTTGCGGTATAGGTGATACTTGGGAAGGAACCTACGGTGACGCATGTACATAGTTTTACGTGAGTTTTTTAGCCACGCACTCTCCGTATCATGTAAGCAGTGCGGACATGCTTTGGCTCCTTTTGTACTGAACCCTGACAAGTTACCAAGGGCAAGAAAATTATTGATGATGCAGAACAACATGGCGCGTAAAGTGAAGTTTTCTCGTTTGTACGCATCTTATACTTGTACCCTTTCGTTCCACAGGGTCACAAGACCTTCTAGCAATGGTGCTAGGTACACATCAATATCGTTCGTAGGTTGCTTTGGCCCTTAGATAAGTAGTGACATCAAAATGTATTTCCGCTTTATACACAACCAAGGAGGAAGGTTGTATATACATAGATTCACGGGCCAGGTACTATGTCGGCTGCTCATGTTACCGAAAGGATTCATTCCATATGTACTCAACCCAAACCTTATATTCCTCGGTTCCACACCGAAGTTTTCGAAGCTCCTATCAAAATTTCTCCACTGGGCAGAATCAGCAGGGTGTCTTATCTTTCCATCTTTCTCACGCTCCTCCGAGTGCCAACACAACAATCTTGCCTCCTTTCGGTTCGCAAATAAACGCTTCAAACGGGGAATTATAGGCAGATACCACAACACCTTAGCAGGAGGTCCTTGCTTCACCTCGATGACCTCGTCATTATCGGAGTGATTCTTACGCTTGTATCGGGATGCTTTGTATATCGGACATACATGCATGTCTCGATACTCTTTACTAGAGAGGATACAATCGCTCGAGCATGCATGTTTTCTTTCTACTTCCATTCCCAATGGATAAAGAACCTTCTTGGCTTGGTAGGTGGTTCTGGGCAACACGTTTCTCTCTGGAAGGATATTCGCTAGGAGGCCTAGTAACGCTGTAAAACTCTTGCTGGACCAACCATTGCTTGCCTTCAATTTCAACAGTTCAAGCCCGGCGGACAACCTTGTGTATTCCGGCTTGCAGCCTGGGAACAAAGGTTTTCCCGAGTGCTCCATTAAGCCCTTGAATCTACCAAACTCTCTCTCTCTCTCTCACTATAGTCCCCTTTTGCATCGCGTAGCATCTGATCCAGATTGTCATCGTACGACCTACCCTCATCGAAAGTATAGTCCACATTCGGCATATCGTTGTCTCCCTCGATGATGTTACTACCTTCTGGTATAATATGCTCTTCACTGTAACTGGTCCAACATGTATACTCCTTTTTGAAACCCCTTCGAATCAAATGGCCCTCGATCTGCGCCGGGTTGTTAAACATCTTCAGATAATCGCAATCAATGCATGGACAATACATAAATTTTATCCTCTTCTTCAACATATCCTGTTCGACAGCTCTTTTAAAAGTAGACATGCCATCAATGTACTCTTCACTCATATGGTTCTCAATGTACATCCAACTTCGGTCCATCTGCGCTACGCACGTAACAAATTAGATTAATGCAGGCAACTACTCTTTGTAATGACTAAACATACTACAAATTGAATAGCGATCAACCCAAGGCAAATATAAATTTAAGGATTACAGATCATTATAACATAGGCTCACTATGATGTAAACAATATTATTTTACACAATATAGGGCAAGTGAATGTATATATACATGTTGCTTATTGTTCTATTGTAAATCTTAACCGCCAATATCCTCCTTAGATGATAAACCTAGCTATCATCCATGCATCTCTCTAGATCATAATGCATATAATTAGAAACAAATGCTAACCTTAGATCACCAAGAATAAATAAATCTACAAGCATACTTGCAAATCTACAGTATTTAATTCTTTCACCAAACGCCCCAGAGCAGGCCACATGTCATAGATAGACCACCGAGTCGGGATGACAAGATATTTAATTGCGAATATCACAGCATCGCTTCTAAAAAACCGCTCAGGATACGTAACACGTGCGGTTTTAAATAACCACCGCTTGTGATAATCGAGGCTCCTATAGTTCTTGTGAAGAACCTTCACGAGCGGTTCTTAAATCGAGCTGCTCGTGATGAGTATCACAGATGGTTCTTAACAAGAGTTGTCTGTGATATTCGAAGACTACTTATCACGCATTTGTTCTTAACAATAACCGCTCGTGATATTCGCCATTAAATATTTGATCGTTCCCTTAGATCTAGATCTATTAGAAGTGAGAAATGTCACTGATATGTGCGACTACATTGAAGGAAGCGGCCAGCTTTGGGGCACGTTTGGTGAAAGAAATACCGTAGATTTTCCAGTGTACTTGTATTTCTATTTGTTCTTGCTGAAGGTTGGTATTCCTTTGTCTCTGATGCGGCTGCTTTGAAGAAGATGGCGAGTACGACTAAGAAAACAACCAAGCCCACCATGAAGCATGATCTTTTTTTTTTGTTGTCGTCCACACAGCATGAGGTGATGCGACAGTAGCCACAGCCTACATCATCGAAGCTGACACACTCTCCTGGCAAACATGCTTCTTGAATTTGCAAGTGCTGGTCATACCGTGGTTGTATTCATTAGTATTCTCTGGATGATCGGTATGACCAACCCCTGCGAGTTCAAGAAGCATGGCTGCCTGGAGAGTGTGTGTTCGATGAGGTTGGCTCGCTATTGTCTCATCCTCATGCTATGTGGACGAACAAAAAAATCATGCTTTGTCATGGACTTAGTTGCTTTCTTAGGTGTACTCACCGCCTTCTTCAAAGCAACTATCTTTATCGAGACGGTTCTTATTAATAACCGCTCAGGATACACATCACGCATAGCTTTTAATTAACAATCGCTTTGTGATACATAAACATCACGCATAGCTTCTACTTAAAAACCGCTCGTGATAATACACATCATGCATTTGGTTCGTGTTAATAACCGCTCGTGATAATTATATATAACAAACTGTTTTAGTTTATAACCGTCAGGATATTTATCACGCACGGTTTATTCCACTAAACCATCTCGTGTTAGTTCTATAGCCGTAAAATGTTCGCACACCAACATAAGTAGGCCCAATCCTAAGCTTTCTCATCTTCTTGAGTTGAGCTCAGCTACTGAAGAAACATCCAAACCGCAAGAAAAGACGGTTATACAGGGCAAAGGATGGATTCTGGGCTGGAGTAGAGAATGAAAGTTGTGCTGGAGCAGAGGCTAAACATGCTGGAGTTGAAGATGAAGTGCATTCTGGACCATATCAAGTGGCTAGAGAAGATTTTGTGTGTTGGTATCATTGTTGTAATTTATGGCATATTTGTGAAGTAGCAGTTTTCCTGTAGTAGTAAAAAATACCACAGACGGTTCCAACCATAAACCGTCGGTGAAACATATCACAGACGGTTATAGTTAAAACACTGTCTATGAAGTATTCATTATCACAGATGGTTGTTTTTAATAACCGCTCAGGATAATTATATATCCTGAGCGGTTTTTTTTCACAAACCGCATGTGATAGTAAACAAGTTCAAGATAGACAAGAACTTAACTTCAAACTGGATTTTTGTATTTACATGTGGCCAAACAACAGGGCCAATCGCTTACAAATTTTTTTAAAAGTAGAAATCATAAAAGATCTAGTTTTCTAGTGACCCAAGTAGCTCTGCTATCTCCAATATCAAAGCTTCATAGGTGACGCCATCGGCATCGGAGGGTTTAGGATCACTCACCGCTCGTAGCTCAAACACTTTCAACCGCTGACGGATCGCCCTATACTGCTTCAAAGAAGCTCCTCCCGAGGAGCCAAATAGAAAAGCACCCATAGACCCTCTTCTCTTGCTTGAGGGGTCTCGGCTTGGTCGACTTTGGCCGCCGCCGCCGATGTCGCATTCAAGCGGCAGAATCCTCTTCCGATGTGCAACCTCTTGCTCGAGGACTACACCGATGGCGAGGTTAGCTTGCGGAAGCTGCAGACCATCCGGAAGACACGGCACAGGAGGTCATCTAGACGGCACAACGTCGCCATCACATGTCCCAGCATAACGTCTGCTGAAGGAGGGAGGACACTGTGATTACAGTGTCCTTTCGCAGCTTCCGCCAGCGTACGGCCGGCGAGGTGCTTGTACAGGATGGCCAGGTAGACCATCAATGCCGGTGCCAGGGGAGAAAAGTGGGGCGTCATTCTGTTTTTTCTTGAGAGTAGCTAGAACGATGTGTGAGGAGTACTGTGGCAAATGATCTCATTTGTGCTTGAGAGGATAGCGATGTGTGAGGAGTACGGTGGCAGATAATCATTCTTATAAAACATGCAAGGAGTAACGTCGGCGCGAGTGACGAAGAGACGCATCGTGCGCGAGGTGAAGCGGCATTGAACATATCACGCATACTTCCAACCACAAACCGCTCGAGATATAAAATTATCACGCACGGTTACGGTTAATATCCGCTCAGGATATTTCACGACGGTTTTAAACATTCACCGTCTGTGATATTAATAACTATCATAGATGATTTTAATACAAACCATCTATGATAATTTCACGACGGTTTGAAACATGAACCGTCTGTGATATCACATTTTCACAGACGGTTTTTATCGCAGCTAGTAGCACAGATGTGCGCTAAACCAAAACCATCTGTGATGAGACGTCCAGGATAGCAACGTTTGTAGTAGGTACTGTGAGTTAAGACAAACCGAGATCACATTTCTCCAAGTACTAATAAAAGTATATACCTGGATTGGCAACAGATCCTCAGCCGCAACTAGTTTATGACTAGTGATAGTAATATATTTTGCTTTCTAAAAAAAGAAAATAAAATAAAAATGCACTTCTCTTTCACTCTATATTCAGACAGTGCAAACTGTAATTTACAGATCTTTTTGATCGATCCATAGCAAAGCAACCTTAAGTAACTTGGCACAAAAGACTGCATTATCTAACTTCTTGACAAGCATGTTCTTCACATTTGCGACTTTCACGGTACTACAGTTTAGGACAGCGCCACCATGGAATAGTTTCCGCTGCCAAGGTGCATTCTACTCTTGAGATGGCTGAAACATGGATAATATAAATTTACTTGTTAACTAGTAGTATAATAGACAGTGCAAGGAGAAGGGAGGAGAAATAAATTTACTTGTCAAATACCAGCCACATAGACCGGGTAGTATTGTAGCAGATGAGCCACAGGAGAATCAGGACAATGGTGTCTACTGTGAGTTAAGCCAAAGCGAGATCACATTTCTCCAAGTACTAACAAGCTTAATCAACGCCACCATTCGTGGTAGTTTCAGTCTTTCAGAGAGAAAAAAAGAACACATAATTCATAATGATCCTATCACGATGCATGGAAAGGGTCCAACATGGAAGGCCATATACCAATCGAAAGATAACCCAAGATGAATAGTTCAATATACACAATAATGATGGAATAAATTGGAAAATGACTGAAACATCATCATCGGATTTGATTTATTCAAATGTAATTCAGAAACAGTTCTTGAAAAAAAAAAGCTTTAGTCTTTATCGCAAAAAACGCAACCTAATTTAAGTTGTAATCTAATATATGGCATGCAGGTATCTATGTTTACTTCTCTTATTGCTGTGCCTACATGATAATTTGACTTAATATGTTCACTCCTCTTATTGTCATGCAGTTGGCAGTCGGCAAAATTAGGTTGCGTTCACTCCTCTGACTGTGAGTTAAGGCAAAATATTTAACTGTATCCATGTTTACTTTATGTTCACTCCTTCAGCATGCAGTTGGCAAGACAAATCTCATCTAAGTTTTTTTTCATGACAGGAATGTTGCATACTAGAGCATTGTAGTCGAGTCCATTTTCCGGTTGCATCATTGACCCGCCATTAATTGGTCATCACATGGTGGATTAAAATAATACTAGCACATAGAACTTGATTATAATCGGTCATTATTGGGAACAGATGAACAAACTGACTTTGATGTTAATGTTATTGCCAATCAAAATCTGATGCATATTTTTGGTCAAAAATGAACTTCGGATTTTTGTAGTTTAATTAACATACTAGAATATATATATATTGATTTTTTTTCAAAGAATCACGTGACGACAACTTTTTCTTTAGGATTACGTGTACGTTGTTGCTATTGGTTTGGTTACAAACCGTGAGGTCACACTTTTATATGGAGAGAGCTAACTTATTAGGTGTCTAGCTATTAAATTGTCAAAGAAAATATAGATTTGCAATTTTGATTAAGTAAACACTTCCCCTTCATTTTTCAAATATTAAAGGTGTTTCTAATTTCTATGCACATAAATTAATTCAATCACAGAAATATAGAATATTTTGGAAGTAAGAACTCATTGAATGCTAACTTGTATGCTGATTAGCACATTCACATGACCTAACCTGTCTCAGGCAGGATTGGGCGTGTCGCGGGCAGGGAAATTAATTTCGCCGAAATTTTTCGCCACCCTCAGAAATTTTTACAATTCGTTCAAAACAAAAAATCAGAAATATTTGAATTTAGACAAATTACATCATAAATTTGATTTTGGACAAATTTCGTCCAACTTTTGGTCAAATTTCAAGTCCAAATTTCGTCCCATTGAAAACCCACCGAAAATTTGAACCAAAATTTCGTAATTTCGCTCGCTTAGTTCCTCCGATTTTTTTTTTCAAAACGAAATTGTTTTAGCTGGTAGTGGGTGTGGCGGTTCAATTTCGTCAAATCTGTGAATCCTATCCTACCTACCTGGCTAGCTGATTTGGAGCTTCCTAAATCGACACGTCAGCAAGATGACCTTAACCTTTTCAACTTGAGCTGCTATTATAAGATGTGGGCATGATGAAGGTACAGATGATCCATTATCTGTTGATTGGCAAATGGTCTTGATCCATGCATTCATCGATCCTAGCTAGCTAGAGGAAAATGCTAGAAGAGAATATTATTCCAATAATCTGGAAAGAAACCGTGAAGAATATAGTGGTATATATATATATACGTATGCATGCATGAAAACCCATGTGAACTTGGTGAATTGTGATAGAAAAGATTACTTTGATCTTTCAAATGGAAAATTCATGTGAGCAACGGCAATCTCAGCACCGATCCTCTCGGCCTTTCAAATGCAGAATTCTACTTGGAGATAAAGAAATCAGTCGCTAGCTAGTTACGTATAAGCTCTGCTTGTTTAGCTCAGCCAAAATTTGCGGCCGGGGAATGAAAAAGAGAATAAACTTGTGGAGATAAACACAGCCCAATTAAGAAAGAGAACACACATCGTGAAGACTGATATGATAGAGGTAGGTAGCAGCGAATTTGAAGGATACTGAAGAGGTAGCGCTCCCACCAATCCATAGCGTAGAGCCCAACGGTGACGTTGTACAGGAACAGCTTCCTGCCGATCCAGCTCATCTCCTCCCTCTTCTCCCCTCCCGCTTGCTTCTTTCCCGCCATAGTATTCACCATTCGCTAATTAATCTCCTCGATGATGGCAGCAGCAGCAGCAGCAGAAGAGAGAGAGTGGTGATGGTAGAATAGTCGGCTTAGAAGTTAGAAGTTGTTAGCCTGCAGGGAGAAGAGGCTTCTTGGTATTTATAGAAGGAAATTAAGCTAGCACAAGTAGCCTTCTCTAGTAGTTGGCGGTTGTATTCCTCCATCCGTCTGCGTCGCATTTAGATAAAGGAGGTATATCTTTAACCTCGGATAATTGTAATGATTTTGGTGAATGATTCGATCCTACGGTAGGGATGAGTGGATTAGACTTTAAAAGATTAATTGGAAGTAATTGGTGGATTGGTTAGTGCGGGTGGATTGGCCACGCTAACAAAAGGATTGAGAAGTAGAAATATAGAGGCATTGCTTGAGGATGCAATTTGATCTCATATAGACATACCTTCTTTTAGGAATTGAAATTGTAGTGAGAAAAATTGCTGGAAATCAACAAGTAATTTATGGATGGTTGATAATATATGTCAATTGGTAAATTGTAGGCATTGAAATGCGGTTCTTTAGTGCTCATGAATTGGGAGTTATATTGGAGATACCCTATGATAGAGATTTATGAAGCAAGCGTACAGTAATATGTGAGCAATATGGTGGTTTCACTTAGGATTATTTTTGTTCCCGAGAATGTGATCGAAAATTGGAGTTGAACCATGATTTATACAATGAAAATAGATTAATAGATGTTTGTGCTCACTTATGCATTGTTAAATTTTAGTAGTGAGTCGATGTCCTTACTAGAGATCAGTTCAAACCTATGAATTTATAGTGGTTTGGAGGATTACATCAAAGCAAGCAATTTTGGAGGTTAAAATATAAATTGTGGAACGATCGATTGGAGTGTGCCTACTATAGACTAAATATGATCAGTGGATTTTATTGGATGAACAACAATTAGAGGTTGCGGAACCGATAGTGTTGGGATTGTAGTGGTATTGGTTGAAGATTGAGTCATTCAATCTTTGAAAAGAAGAACGGATTTGAACAAAGCGACTAAGTCTTTCTGCCCTTATCCTTTTTCCGTCCGAATCTCGGGGACGAGATTCTTCCTAAGGGGGAGGAAGGTTTGTAACACCCCGATTTTCAGAATCGGGATGTTAATATTTAATTTGGTGATCTATTAGATATTTGACCATGTTTTAAAAATTTTCCAGTGTTTAATCAAAATGTTGCTTTGAAAATCAAATTGAATTAATTAAAAGGTTGCATTTTATTAAACCAAATTGTTTGAAAGACTATGTTATATATATATATATATATATATACACACACACACACACACACACACACACGGAGATAACCCGGGGGTCCTCACAGCATTGGTATCAGAGCCATACTGACTGTAGGTTAGAGATGGCATGGGCGTTAAGTTTAGTAAGTACTTGGTCAAAATTATTTTCAAAAATATCAAACTAATTGTGAAAGCTAAGTTAGGAATCTCTTTTATTCCTCATCCATCTTAGTATCATTTCTCACCTTATTCTCATTTGAATTACAAATTAACTCATCTTGCCCTTCTTGTCCTTAGATGAGTCATTAGTATCTTGTCAAGGAGACCCAAGCGGAAGATGTGGACGGATACCCGGCACTACTAGAGACATGATGTGGAGAGCGGACTTCATATATCAACCAACCTACTCCATCTATCAGCGTGATAGAGGACCAGGGATGGAGGAGTACTTGGAAGTGATCAATATCATTGCTAGACGCATGACAGGGAGTATCCCATACGGATTCCAGGCGCGTGGCACCTCTGAGGCCACCGCATTGTAGGAAGTGGCTCGTGTGGCCATGAGCCATCTTCGTCATGACTTGACGGAGTTAGCTCAGCCGCCATACTACCACTTTCCCATGCAAGCACGTGGCGCAGAAGTGAACACTTTTGCCAAGATTCAGTCTGGGGAAGACCCTCAAGTGCGACAGCTGGCAAGGTTGATTCACATCATGGATCAGATCCATTATTGCACTATGCATGAGTTATGGGAGACATGGCATCATCTCACTGTGGCTCAAGAGTTTCTGCAACCCCTATGCAACATGGGGCTTGTGGACCGACATGTGCTTTATGGGGAGAACAAGGTCTCTCCATATGCGTTTGCACCATCGGCGTACCGTCTTCTCGAAGTGGGAGGGCAAGTACTCAATCTTGGGCCAAGATGTCAAGCTCGTATGTCCGTAGGTTTATCTCGTGTCTAGAGCATCGGCGAAAGGATGAGAAGACGATGCCTTGTTGCGTTATTAGGGTTAAATTAGGGTTTATTCTTAGATTATATACGCCCTAATGATATTATTACTTAGCTTGTAGACACTGGATTTTGTGGCGATCATTTGCTCTCTTTTGTTCCAAGTAGTTGTGCATCGCCTACGGACGGGTTGTATCGCAACTATGTCAGAAAACTAACCGTGTTTCATTTGTATCTTGTCCTGTCCCTACTGCTTTCTTTTTCGTTTGTTTCGAGTTGGTTCTTGTGTTTTGGAGCTTCAAATATCTAAATTGAATTAAGGACCTTACCCCTGTTGTTTCCCCTACCTTATGTTTGTCCCTCTCATCTCTTTAATGGAAGTCGCTTGTTGATTAAGAGATTGATAGTGGAATCAGTAAAGAGAAGGATATGATTGAATAATTGCTATTTTCTCTTTAATTAGATCTTTTATGTTTGGTTGATGTCAGTGGTTTTCTATTGTCAAAGTGATAGTTGATAATCGAGAAATTGAATTATTACTCATGATCCCTGAATATGATCTTAGAGGAGTTAATTAGATTTTTCAATTGTGAGATATTAATCTTTGTGAGATCAATTGTGGATTATGATAGACGTTACCATCAGAGGTTACGATTGTAATACCCCGTTAAAAAAATTAAACAAATAAGTGATTAGTACTGAAATTAAATAGAATTAGAAAAGAAATGAAAATTCAGAATTTGAAAGATGTATTAGAACTCGGCTTTCGCCTATAGTTTTTTTTGGCCCAAGTAGGGAACCACATAAGAGAGTAGAGGAAGACAAGCCCTACCAGTTCTTTTGTTGTTTTCTCGTCGCGCCGTTCTCCCGAGAGCCGCGCCAGAAGCCTTTGCAACCGCCTGCAAGCTCCCGCCGTTGTTCGCCTGCCGCCTTGGTGCCGCGCAAGATGAAGCCTCTGCTGCGTGATGCCACTCGCTCAGGCCAGCGACGCCGGCCGCGTGGAGTTGCTGCAGTCCTGCTACGTTGGTCGGTTTGTCAATTCTCGTAGCTCGTTTCCCTGGATTACTACGGCTAGATATTTGTCTTGCATGCACTGCTGGAGTATTTTAATCGGAGGTGCATGTAGAGCTTTGATTATTTTAATGGGAGATGCATGCTCACGTTGCTAGTGCTAGGATCTTTCTAGTAGCAAGATATTTAGTGCTGTTTGTGTTCATTGATTGGGTGGTTGGGAGAGAGTTTAATTAATGGTGTTGCATGATTAGCTGGTCATGTTTCACTAATTCTATTATTTGGGCTGTATTGTTTCCCTGCCAGTAGACTCTGTCCAGTACCTTGCGTGGTCGATTCTGGATTCTTAGAGACCGAATTTGAGATATCCATCTCCTAGAAATAGTTAGATAATGTTTTTAGCTTTCCGTGGCCGCCAATAACATCTAATTCTGACCTACGGATCAAAAGTTACGATAGTTTCAATCTTGCTGCCCAGAATTCTGACGAGATTGATTTGTTAATTTGTCTTTTAAGTTATGTGTATGTTAGAGGCACATTCAGGGTTTCCACCCAACTAGGTTGTTTTAGAAAATTTCGTAACCTTTCTAGAATGTTAAAGAACTCCTTAATCGGAGTTGTAGATTAAAAGTTGTGTTATTTTCTTTACTGCTGTCCGTTTGGCCGACAGATTCTGCCTTTCAAGTTCATCTGTCTGTAGCATATTTATTTTGGCCGAATTGGGTTATCTCACCAACTAGTATTTCATAGATATGTTCGTTAGGTTTCCATAGGATCTTGGCTCACCTCGCCCGAGTCCCAGATCGTTAGATATGAGTGATTCCGTGCTGCTGTCCAGAATCAATTTCGTGATCGTGTTGTCTGTTCTCAGATTAGTTCTAATTAGTTAATTGTGGGTTGTCGGGAAGGTGTTGTAGCATGTAAATGGAAGTGTCATGTTCTTTGTTGTTCTTATTTTGAGTATATACTGTGTAGGCGGAGAGGCTTTAGGTTTAGGAGCACCGTCATTGCATGCTAACGCCGCATCACGGAAGGCAAGTACTTTGATGTTCTTATGATTAGAAAATGTTGAATGCTTGATGTTCTTATTGTGTTTTCAGTGATCCATGAGAATAGCTAATGTTCATGTTCTTTCCATATGTGTTATCTCCATGATTAGAGAGCATGTTTTTCAATATTCATATTTCCTTCCATGCATCGACCATTCATGTTTCATTCACGGAGTGGATTAAAAGACCCATCAATTCCAATATGGGCACGTAAGACCCACCATTCCAATGTGGGCAGATTGGGACACCCGTATGAAACGTTCTTCATACGGGACTTGGATCCCCGCATTTTGTTAAATGCGGGCTTAAGTGAACACCGACGGGTGTGTCACTAGCTATACCGGTATATGCATGTGTGTAGTCCCTTCATTTCATCCAATTCATTCATTCCATTCATTCAAATATTCGATCCGTAATTTATTCATATTCATCAATGAAGTTGTCATGATCATGGTTGTTGTATGTACCATTTACTTATCGTATTTGCCGAGTCTCGGACTCACTCTTGCGTTGTTTGTTTATTTTAGGTGACCATTGAGGTTGGCTCTATTGGGAGGAGTAGACACGACTACTTATTCACTTCACCTTGATCAAGTCCAGGATTATGTTTTAGTTCTATTTTTCATTCGTTAATTGATGAACTGTAATAAATAAAGTTAGCTGTGGTTGATAACCTCTTCCCCGTTATGTTTGATTAAGTACTGCGAAATTTAGAATTTTGTCTTCTGCTTTTAATTTTGTTAACATGTTAGTTTAGTAGCATTCCGTGCCCTTGTCTGACCGGGGTGTTACAACGATATGAGTATAAATGGAACTATTATAGTGAGGTAAGCTTGCCTACAAGTGATGTTGGATTTACATAGAAGAAATATGCAGGTAGAACTCATAGAACACGTGTAGTAGGCTTGAATAATTAATCTATGGGTTCACTTGGAGATTTAGATTAAAGATATATCTTAGTCAATATGGCAATAAGATTGTTAGTCATATTTTGGTTTAGTGTGATAAAGTTAGAATTTGAAACTGTGATGATATTATAAATTTTGATGGATGCTTATGATGATCATTTGAGATTTGTGAAGTTGTAATTGAGTACATAATCGGATCGTAATACTTTTAGAGATAAGGAATGATTGGGTGATTGAATAGCCATATAGTGGATGACTATGAGGATTGAATGAAAGATTTATATCTTTGGGAATAGTTGTCCCAAGGATGACATAATTAGATTAATTATGGATGATTAAATGTAGCCGTTGGATTTAGAAAATGCTTGAGGATAAGTAGACTACGGAAAACATCGAGTTAATATTGTTGATTTGAACTAAGATAATTATTGTGGATAACTTGATATGGACAAAGTTAATGATTAAAACTATTTGAATTATGGTTGGATCACAAACTCATCTTGGATGGATGACCTTTTGATGACTTGATTTACCTAGGTTGGAGTTGACTTTAGATAAAGGAGGTATATCTTTAACCTTGGATAATTGTAATGATTTTGGTGAATGATTAGATCCTACGGTAGGGATGAGTGGATTAGACTTTAAAAGATTAATTGGAAGTAATTGGTGGATTGGTTAGTGCGGGTGGATTGGCCACGCTAACAAAAGGATTGAGAAGTAGAAATATAGAGGCATTGCTTGAGGATGCAATTTGATCTCATATAGACATACCTTCTTTTAGGAATTGAAATTGTAGTGAGAAAAATTGCTGGAAATCAACAAGTAATTTATGGATGGTTGATAGTATATGTCAATTGGTAAATTGTAGGCATTGAAATGCGTTCGTTAGTGCTCATGAATTGGGAGTTATATTGGAGATACCCTATGATAGAAATTTATGAAGCAAGCGACAAGAATATGTGAGCAATATGGTGGTTTCACTTAGGATTATTTTTGTTCCTGAGAATTGATCGAAATTTGGAGTTGAACCATGATTTATACAATGAAAATAGATTAATAGATGTTTGTGCTCACTTATGCATTGTTAAATTTTAGTAGTGAGTCGATGTCCTTACTAGAGATCAGTTCAAACCTATGAATTTATAGTGGTTTGGAGGATTACATCAAAGCAAGCAATTTTAGAGGTTAAAATATAAATTGTGGAACGATCGATTGGAGTGTGCCTACTATAGACTAAATATGATCGGTGGATTTTATTGGATGAACAACAATTAGAGGTTGCGGAACCGATAGTGTTGGGATTGTAGTGGTATTGGTTGAAGATTGAGTCATTCAATCTTTGAAAAGAAGAACGGATTTGAACAAAGAGACTAAGACTTTCTGCCCTTATCCTTTTTCTGTCCGAATCTCGGGGACGAGATTCTTCCTAAGGGGGGAGGTTTGTAGCACCCCGATTTTCAGAATCGGGATGTTAATATTTAATTTGGTGATCTATTAGATATGTGACCATGTTTTAAAAATTTTCCAGTGTTTAATCAAAATGTTGCTTTGAAAATCAAATTGAATTAATTAAAAGGTTGCATTTTATTAAACCAAATTGTTTGAAAGACTATGTTAAATATATATATATATATATATATATATATATATATATATATATATATATATATCTTAACTACTATAATTTAGAGTTTACTCCCATCATCCCACCCCGTCCACGCACATAAAAAACCTCAGACGCCCACGTGACGGCCGAAAAGACCAACCGCCGCCGACCTCTCCCCATCAGCCCGCAGCCTCCCTCCTCCGCCGCCCTCGCCGCGCCGCCATTGCGACCTCCTCGCCCTCGCCTCGCCGCCTCCCTCATCCTCTCCTCCTCATCTGCTTCACGGCCGGGGAAGGCGGAATCTGAGCCGAGTCGGAGGTTCTCGGGTTATGGGTGGAGGGAGGGCGCCAGAGTCGCGACCTTCGCGAGGGGGACGAGGCCGACGGAGGTCATCGCCGCCGCCGCTTTGGCTGTGGGCGGCGAGGCGGATGGGACAGAGGAGGGGAGGTGGTGGTAGAGTTCAAGAGCGAGGAGGTCGCGGCGAGGTGGGGGACGCCATGAGAGAAGCACCGCCTCGGTGTGCACATCACCGTTCGCTCCGCCACCATGGACTCATGGACCGTGGCGCAGCTCCGCAAGATGGAGGCCGAGGCAACGGCCGCCTCAATGCCTTCTTCATCGCGGGGTGTGCCCAAGGAGACGCCCACATCGCCAAGTACAACTCAACGCCGCCGTTGTGGTACCGCGATCAAGATCGTCGCGCTGCCGAGGGCAAGCCGTGGACCGACCCACCCGCCGTTAAGGAGACGCCGGATCTGGCGCCGCTGCCCGCCAGAAGCCACCCTTCGCCTCCGGTATGGGCAGTGGTGGCGGCGGTGGAGGATGGATGATCGAACGACGACTTCCACCGGACATGAGGAGGAACCAACCGGCGGGGTCCTTCGGCGCCACGGGAGGCGCTGCCCGCCCTCACCGCCTTCTTGTCGCCTCCCCAAAGATCGACGGCTCACGGAGGTTATCATCCTGTCTTCTCGTGCGGCCCGCCTCCCGTCTCGGCTTCTCCGTGGTCTCCATGGGTTGGCCACCGACAAGCTCCTCCGTCACCACCAACCGCCCGATTCCCCAACTAGAGGTCTATATGATCCCTCCTGTCATTTGGCGATCAGTCAAGATGTTGATGCTCATTGTTGGATTGCAACTTGGGTTCCTACAGTCGGTGAGTACCACGCGAGGTCACAAGATGATGAGGAACCTCCGCGCTCCTCGCACTCTCAAGATCGCTGCGCGCCGAGGCCAAGGTTGGTCGGTCTCGCCACCACCCATGACCCTCCAATTCAAGAACTAATTTGGATTTCGGACTTTTGGTTGGTAGTTTCCACGTGTTTGTGCGCCGATCTTGGAATCTATTACCCGTTAAATTATATATATTGCATGGGTAAATAGCGTGTTGGGTCAAGAGGTGTAGTATACACTGAATGTAGAATGATGATAACCCGATTACTTATGTTAGAATTGTGGTAGCATTTTGGTGTTTGGTTGGAGAATTGTGCGTAAAGATTAGTTTTGACTTGTTTTTGTATTTTGACAGAGGAAAGCGGATGAATAGTGGAGTGGAGATTGAGCAAAGCTCAGATATCAAGGAGCCGAGGATCGGCTTAGTGAATTGATGAGGCCAAATATGATAGGTTAATCTCTTTTACCCTTAATGGATGTTATGTTGTTACCATTGCCATTTAGGCGATGCCGAGATCTGGTTATTGATGTTTTCACAGAGAAGAAGAAGGTTGAGCAGCATCAAGTGATCTCGTGGTAAGAATCGCCCGTTGAATTTGGCTTTTGTCACAAGACAAATATTTCTTTCTTAGTGTTTCCCTTTGGTTAAAAGCAAATTCACCCTTAACAACTTATCGATCCTCGCATATATCTTGTTTCCTATTGTCAGCTCAAAAAGAAGCAAGCTGATTCGTTGATGATGCACACCAATGCGATGAAAGCAGCACAGATGGGTGTTGTGAGTCTTAACATGGCTCTTCTTTTATTTTTCTTGTTTGATCTATGTAGCAAGATCTCGTTTATTATCCATTGTTTGTATGTGTATCTCCCCTGTAATTGAAAGATTCATACTTTGTTGGCAAATGGCAACTATCTCAGAACGTCTCAAAAGGTAGTCAAAAGTTATAAAATAGCTTTGCATGTTGTTCCCAATGCGACGAGTAAGTTCTATTGTCTTGGCTGTTTAGTGGTTTTCCTTTTTCTGTATATATACGTCTGAGATCCTTAATGACAACTTCACTGGGCAAGATTCAATTTTGATAATTTTGATCTTATTTAGAGCATGTTCATTACTAATTTAATGCTACATCTTTCACATGCTAGCTTCATATGTTAGTGATGTTATGCTGTTTGCCCCTTGTTGCATGTTCACTTGTTGAATTTCATTACCTTAAAAAAGGAATGCTTTTTTATACTAAGTGATATTATGTAATGTCACCTGAATTTTAATGCTCAGTTAAGGATTTACATGTCTGCCTTTTAATGTGTAGGTTATTATAGATGGAGAAAAGAAGGATGGCTACAGTAGTCCATATGATGCAATATGCGTGCCCGCCTACCTAGAGTCTCAATCCACATACAATTCCATCAGAAGAGCTATCGGCTTCCTTGGGGTTATACTTCTTTGCTCTATTACTACTTATTTGTTGCTCTGATCTTATTGGTTGGAATGATTAAATGAATGGCTACTCTTTTATGACTCATTATGTGGTCCTTGATAAACCTTACCCTTATGCGTGCTGTCTAATTCATGTAAAAAATCTTTTATAATGTTTGTTGCTTCTATAAATTCAGAGTGCTGTCTAGAATCTAGACCATAGAGAATTGTTACAGATTTTCATTAGTTTATGGAAGTAAAATTTAGGGCATGATAGTGATGTATGGAGACTAATAATGTTCCTTGTTACCGAGATTACAACTATTGGAGTTGTTATTGTTATATATTGTTTCTCTGGGAAAAAAGTTGTGCACTGTGTCGCAAAATATTATCTTGCTGCAGACAAGTTTAATTTCTTTTCAGCTATCACATTATCATTGTATATGGCTGCATGGTATTGGCATTACAAACTACCTTTTGTATTTTCATCATTTCCACTTTCTTAGCAACAGTATGTATCATCCATTTTAACCTGTTTCATCTGGTAGCTCACATCTCTTTGTTACTTACTCATATCTGCAGGAAGTCGACCCTTGCAAGAACATAACTGATGAAGATATCCGCACAGCCATACAGAATTCTGGCGGTCCAAAGGGTGCTATGTTTCTGCCAGAGGTTAGTGGTTGTTTGGATTATGCAATCCTTTCTTGTGAACAGTTTGGTATTTCTAATTCATGTTCTTTTTATCTAACTCCTTGCATGCTCAGAAATATGTTTCTTACTATCAAATTATAGGTGCCATTTGAGATTCTTGTGCGAAGGCAGATAGGTCGTTTGCTTGATCCAAGTCTTCAATGTGCAAAATTTATCTATGATGAGTTAGTCAAAGTATGTGCTCATAACTATGTTATATCCTATGAACCTTTAATCAAGCTTTTTAAGAAATCCTAAATGATGCAGATTAGCCATGGTTGGTTAACCAGTGAGCTGCAGAAATATCCGATTCTTAAAAAGCGGATGGGTGAAGCAGTTAGCAATTTCTTGAGAGATGGTCTTCGTTATAAAATATTTTATGCGCGTGGCTTCCTCGCTGTTTTGTTACGACGATGGACACACGCACAATAGGATTTATCTATATCCTTGTGTATTACGGCTCCATCGATGTATATATGTAGAAAGAAAGAGAGAGGGGCCATATGCATGTGCAGAGCTAATTAAGTGGGTGCCACTTAGCTTGTGCATGAATTATTCCTTAACTTAATTGTGTGCTGTGTAGTACAAACTAAAGTTGCAAATTAGTGTGACATTTGAACTGGTCACTTTATCGTCAACAATTCTGGTTGCCAATTTTGTGGTATACAAATCTGATTTAGTAGAGAAAAACATTCCAACTTTATCATATATAACTGATGAGGAGGAGAAAGCAAAAGAAATTGTAGAACGGGGAAGGTATCTATTATACGGATAACTACGTATCATTGCATTTATAGGCCATGTTATTTTTTCACCATTTGATTTTATTAATGTCCAACATCTTGCACATCACTTATATGCAGCTTTACACCTTGAGTTTTGTTGGTGACAGACATCATTGTCTAATTTTACTTATTACAAGCCATATCATAGCTTACATCGATTCAATACATGCAATATCTACATGTAATAAATAAGAATAGTTACAGAGAATCCAAGAATCACATGTTTCATCTATTACGCTTTAACATGTAGACCAGCCAAACAAAATATTATATCTGAGCATAGCATGATAGGTATAGCACCTTGCACTTGACATGATCTATCCTTCACATGCCATTTTTATGCAAACGATGTGCAAATATATTCTGCACGTTATGCTTGTTTAGATTCGTGATAACATCATGAGTAGCAGCATGAACTTTCTATTGGTTATCCAGTTTGGTTGCATGGCTAATATATTTACATATGTGATGTATTAGGCTTCATGTTCACGTATATGGCAGCGGAGTTCCTACTGGAGCACAAGACAGTCCCAGAGGTACTATGTATGGGAAAAGGCAGCATCTCTATATCTCATCAACATATAAAATCCTTGTTTGTCATGAGATTGTTTTCCTCTTTTCAGCAAGGTTTGCCCACTTTTTATACCTAGGCAAAATAATTGCTCTGTTGGTGAGGAAAATTCATGGACAGAAAGTGGTTCAGGTAACTTTGGTGTTGACTCTGTGGAATCTGACAAGAAACTGTTTTTTGACTCCAAGAGAAGCAATAGCTTTAACTTTTCTGCTGCATCTTCTCACTCCATGGAGAGGCATCCGCACATGCAAACTTAATGCCTTCTTTTGATTGTGACCATGTGCCAATTTGTTAATAATCTACTCTTGCAAACTTGATACGTGCAATCAACTAAATTAAGGTGATATTACCTAATTTATTACGCACTACTCAGGCAATGTGTATGATGCTTTCATGTGAGCAAACATAATGCCTTCTTTTTAGATTGAGAAAGTAAACCAGGAAACAAAATTACTATAGCACCTCCATTAAGTGCCATTTTTTAGCGGACCTTCATTAAGTGCTTTGGGAATACGAGAGATGATAGTTTGTGTGCGTAGTCATAAATAAATGTTTAGGGGAGAGAATGAAATAAATAAGGGCAAAAGAAGAAAAAATTACCATTGAATCTACATGAAAAAAAAAGTTGGAAAACTAATAGGCCTTATAAAAATGAAATGGATCCCGGCAACTGTAAGCATCTCTCTCTATCACACACGCACACACTAATATATGGTTCTCATGGTTATGGTTGGCTAATTGAAACAGTGGAAACGGATCTACAAGCAGGCGCCAACCACAGATATGAGGTATATCCATTCATTTTCTTTTCTAGTTTTTTTCCTAACATTTTGCTTTCTTTTATGCTTCTCTACTACTTTTTTTAACTCTTTCCATCGGATCAATAAATAAAAATGAAAACTAACTTTGTGTTTATGTCTTTGTTAGCTTCTCCGGTGATTTTAATTGGACTCATCTTCGACCGATCATACAATCACTAGCAGCTAATCTTGGAGTCGTTATGTAATAAAGCGGTGAATGCTAATACAAGTAGGCGCCAACCACGAGATATGAGGTATATCCATTCATTTTCTTTTCAGCTTTTTTTCCTAACATTTTGCTTTCTTTTACGCTTCTCTACCACTTTTTAACTCTTTCCATTGGATCAAGAAATAAAAATGACAACTAACTTTGTGTTTATGTCTGGTAGCTTCTCTGGTGATTTTAATTGGACTCATCTTACGACCGATCATATAGTCACTAGCGCCTAATCTTGGAGTCGTTACGTAATAAAGCGGTGAATGATAATAGCGTCTCTAATCAATTAATCATATTGTCTTAAATCACATATATTTTATATACCAACAGAAAAATAAATTTAGTTGGAATTTTTTGTGTTAATGGCAAATATTGACAGATCGATTCTGATTTTGGGAGGCATCTTGCTAAGATATGCAAGAATGAGTACCCAAAGTTTGTTAGGATTTGCCTATGTCTCTCTTGCAGAGGTAGCCCTTATTGTCTGCAGATATACCGTAAGGTTAGAAAAATACAACGATCCATGGAAAAAGACATTTAAGCTGTTACATTTGACTTTGCATGTTTGAGATAAAAAGTATAATCTCCAAAATCTTAATGCACAATGACCTATGGCAAATTAATTGTTCTTCTTGTCATATCAACATATAATATATTAGGAATATTGATGCTCATCAATTGGAGAATAATGGATCACAAACCATGTTTATCTCTTGAAAGAGATTCCAAATTGATATATCTTCCTAATTTTGTCCATTGTAGGTAACTTGTCATGTACATTGTGCTATATTTTCATGCGAGCAATGACACCATGGTAACTCGCTTCGTTATTAATGGAATAAAATGATCTTAATGCAAACTTTTTACTAATAAAAGGGATTTATTGGCAAAAAAGGTGCCTATGTTAGAAACCAATACAAATATTAGGACCTGCAGTGTAAACTAAGAATTTTATTTTGGAGAACAGATGCCGATCCACAAAGTCCATGTGGTAAAACATTGTGCAATCATACTGTTTATATGCACGTTCTATAACTACAATCTTTTTTAGGTAGGTAATATTGGTGGGAAGGAATTCTCAGAATCACTGGCCTCAGATGTCCAAAGGCTTCTTGTAAGTAAATGGGTTTCTGCCTTTTGATCCCCTTTCTACCCTTCTGGAGGCAAGATTGACAAACACATAGACATGCATCAGATTTCAAGTAGATATGTGTGGGCCTGTTGTGAGAAAGAAGGTTGTACTATGTCTTATGCGCCTTTACGGGAAAAATCCTGATGTTATGAATATCGATGGCTGGTATGAATACGGTAGCATATGCATATATTTACTGCACTAGATTATGGATTGACATATGCATTTCATTTATCAGGTCTGATCGTATGGCACAACTTCTAGATGAACGTGATCTAAGGGTATTGACATCTGTCATGAGCCTTTTTGTTGCCTTAGTATCCAACAATGCTGAAGGTTACTGGAATTGCCTCCCAAAGTGCATTAGAATTTTAGAGAGGATGTCAAGAAGCCAAGATATTCCCCAAGAATACACCTACTATGGAATTCCATCGCCCTGTCTTCATGCTTCTTTCTTTCTGATGTTATCAAGCTCATCTTATCCTTAAACGTTTTGCATGTAATTTCGGATCGAAACTGTCAATTTTTTAAACTTTTGAGTCTATGATTAACGGTGCTTCGCTTAGATTGATCTTTGATTTTGACTGTACTTCTTGAAACGATCAATTGAGTTCGCTACAGCGATGATTTAGGACACCGATGTTGTGCTCAATCATCTCTCACCATCTATTTTGCCTAATTTCAAATCTCATGAGTTATGAATGGAATTATGTAAACGCAATGGAATTAGTCAAATTAAGATTGGTGTTTGCATAAGCAGATTCTGATTGCTTGAGTTATCATTTGCCAACTACAATTTTAAATATCTCAATTTGATTACATTGCACAATGCATGTGTGTCACCGTGTTGTAGTGAGTGCCGCTTCACACAAATTTATGGGTGAAGTATGAAGACAACTTTGATTTTTCTGCATCAACATGTATTCGTGCGCAAGTAAAAATATATAATTGTCACATCCTTATCGGTTGCCATGCCCCGAGCTCTGTTGCTTCCTTCATTTGACGAAAAATGTCTCTGAGAACTGCAACCACAGCTCAAATGATACTGCTTTTAAAGCTTAGGCCCCACTTGGCCCAGCTCCAACTATGACTTCCTAGCACCACACCGCTGCCGTCACTCTCACTGCTCCCGCTCATCATCGCTGCGTCTGCGTTGTCATCTCAGAGTTGCCGACCACTTGCCGCTAACTCCGTCACCTCGAAATGCCTTGAAATGGGCAGCACATCGGGGATAAAAGTCGACATCAACTTTAACTTTCAAAAGTAAACAATCTATAAGCTATAAATTTTAATTTCCGGTAGTAGTAGCAATGGGTGATACGATGGGCGTTGTTAATGTTTATGTTTAATACATGATATCTAACTTATCGGTTGGTTTGTAGTTATTTTACATGATGGTCTCGCGATTATTTTTGTATTGAAGTATACTATAGGAAAATGTTGTTTGCTACCGCTCATCTACATAATTGTCGTATGGAGTGTTTCTTCTATCATGTTGCACTAATGTGATGTTTGTAGATATATGTATCACTATCTTTTGATTAGTTGATGGGAAATATTATTATTTGTGTAAAGTTTGGGTTCCGTTGCACGCACGGGCATCCTACTAGTTATATAAAAATTAAAATCAAAATTAATTGTATTGATCTCTTTGTTTTCACATGCATTTCAAAATCATACCATGATGCATATATTAGTACCATCGCTCTTTTTCAGTCCGATCGATCATAGCGTAGACACTGCGTGTCCTTTTTTTTCCTAACTTCTCTCTTCGCAATCACAACCAAAACCAATAATTGTGCAACGATATTATACCGTTATGATGGTTGTCTCGAGAGCTTTCAATTTGGCGGTTAGTTCGCGATGCAAGGTCGTTGGAGCGAGCGGAGAAAAGAGGAAGAACTGTACTCGCTATTCTTCTTCCGAGTAAACATGAACTTCAAAGATTTTTAGAGAGCATCACACTCTGGATAAATTCCTGAAAATTTTACCTAAGCACCAACATTATGTCAGGTACCTCCCCTAAAAATTTCATGATTTTTGGAATTAAACTTCTATGCCCAAATATTCTTTAACTCTCTCTGCCTATTTCTTTATTGCTGTCCACTATTCATCCGAATTTTTATTCCAGCCGAACAACCCCACCCCACTGCTACTACTCCTAAACAACTACTTGGCTATGTACTTCTAGTAGCTGCTAGTTGCACACATTTATACTTGAAAGCATGCTGCTTTTCACAGACACAGAGAGACTGGCAGCAGGGAGCTAGTAGTATATACTTGTGTGCATGAGCTAGCTAGTTAGCTGTGGGCACGCCCTGCCAGTTCATTTTTCCATCCGAACTCACTTTCTCCCTCTGCCATTTCTCTTTCTTTTGCAGCACCATCCCACCACTGCCGATTGTTTTTGCCCAACCGAATCAAATAATCACCCCACTGCCACTTCATTACACCCCAGCCGAACCACGCCTTTCCCACTCAGTCATCTTCTTCCCCAACACAACACCTCCATTTCTTCTCACACATGAGCTCAAGCCCACACTTCTCTCCTCCCAATCCCACCCAAGCAACCCAAATCCTCTCATGCATGTTATGCAGCTACATTCATCTTCGCAAGAGCCATCCATCCAACCAAGTAGTTCTCACATGCATGAAGGTTTGCACATTTTGGAGATGGGAAGGAAGAGGTGGTAGAGCAGTGCGCTGCAGGAGGAGCAGTGGGCGGGGGGGGGGGGGGGAAGCTTGTTGCAGCAAATGGAGAAGAGGCTGCGGCAGGCTGAAGCAGCAGCGCCATGGAGGAGGTGGCCAAGCAGCGGGCGCAGCAGCCCAGCAGCAGCTCCAGTGCGCCTGCAGTTCAGGGAGCAAGAGCTAGCAGCAGTGCAGCAGCTCGGCGAGGTTTGGCGGCTCCATGGCTGTGCATGCAATGCAACAGCACGGCTTGGAGACAAGAAGGAGGAAAGGGGAGCTGCAGCAGCCTGGGGGGAGCAGCAGACAAGAGCACAAGCATGCAACGTGGCGTGGAGCAGGAGCAAGGGAGCAGACGACGGCGACCCGGCAGCGGCAGCTCCATGGCCAGCAGCAGCATCTAGTCCTTCCCGGCGCTTCAATGACGAGCCCAAGGAGTTGAGGAGCTGCATATTTGTGAGGGGCACCAGGAGCTGTTTCGGATCTACTAGCAACCACAAGGATTTGAGTGTGGAGTTGGCACGCTGTGCTGCTGGTGGCACTGTCGGCCAGCCACACGGCCGAGAAACTAGTAGTACAGCATGCGGTGCTGCATGGAATCCTTGGTGGTGCACGGCCGTGCACCATGCAGCCAGCGGCGCCGGCATGCAGAGCAGTGGCGCAGCGGCCGAGGTTGTGAAGGCACGACGGTGATGGCCGGCAGCAGCGTCGCGGCACGGACGGGCTCGGTGATGACTACGGCGGACGTGGGCGAGAGCCCGAAAGGCGCTAAACGGCGATTTACCACGGTGGACGTGACACGCAGCCGAGAAGACGCCCGTGACGATTCGCATGCCTAGCGCTATGCGGTAAAATCTTTAATGTTATTTTTGTTATCGCGCTACGATATTAGTCATGCATGTTGCATATTAGTCATGAGCATGTCATCTCTTTATGCATGTTTAATTATAAAAATAATTTGGTAACTTAAGACCAGTATAATTCTCCAGTTAGGTCGTATTTGTGTGTAGGCGTGATTATGTATCGATATATTGGTGGATGCGAATAATTAAATTATTATGGTGAAATTCATGTGTTATTGTTCGATAGATGCTAGATTAAATTTATGATTGGATTATTTGATCAGATGATATTATTTAGAAGTTGCATTGATGTAGTGGTGATCTTTGGATAATACATTAATTGGAGATTTTTCCTCATGTTGGATTAGTAATTTTAGGAGATAGGACGCATAAGGATTTTTATGATTTATTACTTGACGAATAGCTTATGTGATGACATTTAATGAGATATGGAGGTTAAATCGGATGGTTTATTTCAATCATGAGTAATTGATGGGAAGTCTCAAGTAATAGTCATGGAAGTCATAGATGTTGGAGTCTTGGAGAAGGTCGCACTGGATTATTTGATTGCGGATAAATATTTGGATTGCTATGTAATTGGTAGGTAAGTCCCATGTGCTGAGTCGATGGGATTGTACTCTTTATCGGATTAGTAGCTAAATGATTATTTGTCAATCGTAGAGTCGCATATGTGATTGGTTTAGTAGATGTTGTACATGACTAGTCCGGTGAAATGGATATAAGTTGATTTATTAGTGAACTACTAATTGTTGGATGTGTTATTAAAATTGTTAAGCTCATTAGGTGTCGGTAAGTCAAATAAATCTCGATCGGTGAAAATTTTGGTGTATGCGATTGTTTTGCCAAGGTGAAACTAGTAGAGTTGAGTATTTAGTGGATTAGTATTAGCTTAAATATTATATCGGAGAATGATTGATGGATTTAGTCATGGTCATATGCTTATCACTTGGTGGAGTTCATATAACTACTGGATGGATTGTGTAGATGGAAGTTTATGAGTCCGAGAATTATTTGATGGATTGACTACTTTGATAATACCTTAGTGAAGGTTAGTATGGGATTTAGATCAAGGTATGCTAACATGATCGAGAGTGTTATGCATACGAGTGGGTTCAACACCGAAAATCGGTTAAGTCAATGATTATGAGAATATTAGATTTGCCAATAGATGTTTTCCTTAGGAATTAAATGGAATATAAAAGAATATTTGTAGGCCTAATTTGTCATGATAGAGTCTAGGTTAGCATGTGCAAAAAGTATTAAATGATTTGGAAAAATTCGAATACAATTATTTTTGCACTAAAAATGCTTTTAACTTTAAAAATTCATAACTATTTCATAAAAACTCCAAATAGGATGAACCAAGCTATTTTGGTCTTATATTAATATTATCTATCCATCCATATAATCCTCATCCTCACCACTGCTCTACAAATTTTGGCCAAATAATTAAATTAAGTGAACAGTGACCGAATTGAATTAAATTGGAATTTTCTAAAAACTGATTTTCAAACCTTCATAACTCTCACATACTAAGTCCAAATGGAATAATTATTTCACCTAAATTCATATAAAATCATCATCTAGCTACTGTATAAAATTCATTCATTTTTGAGAACTTTGAATTTTTCGGCTTTTCTCGATATTTATTCGACATGGTCTTTCTATAGATTCCTAATTGCCAGTAAGCGCGAGTACATAACCGAGAGTGAACAACTGAACTACCAGCAAGGCAAGCATCATTTGAACTTTCTTTTGCATCATAATTGATCCCGCTTTGTTAAGTTAGTGCAATGGTAATTGCTTGCATGCTATTTTGTTAATGTCGCTATTTTTGTGATGCGAGAATAGCTATATCCCACTCTTTGAGGTTTATCTTGAATCTTGAATAACTCCAGTACCACATGCTTAAGATAGGATTGTGTGAATTATATTGTTCGAGTTGTAGCCATGCAAGTCTAGAACCGGTAGTTGATTGTCGGAATAACTCGACAATTATGAGATAAACACAACTATCTTTATATACTTTTGTTTCAGATCTTCGTATCTGTTTTATGAGTTAAATTTTGTCATTTCAAATGAGCTTTTGGTCTGGACAAGTGATGGTGCCTTCGTGCACGAGATTTGGGTAAGTGGTTGACTTGTCTGGACAGTTAAGGACCGAACTTTGGGTACCTACGGTTCAAGCAAAACTCGTGCTATCACACGCGGTGTATGGGCACTGCTTGGTTAAGTAAGGGGTTGGTGTTGTTAAGTTGATGACTGGTGGTGTGAGGGCGATATGTGTTCCATCGCATATATGTTCGTGAGGGTGCCGATTGCAATTCTATAATGTGCGGGTGAGCACTATTTAAACTTATTTATTGGGTCGGTATGTTCGGCACAACTTATGCGTCTGCTTAGCTAGTAGGTGGGTAGCCTACACCTGCAGGATTACGTCGCGCATGGGCGAGTCAACTTAATGATATCAACTTGCTGAAAAATACTAAGTCTTGGTTTACCCGGTCGGCATACCATAGGACGTATGCTATTTTCGGAGGCATCTGGAGGTTTACGGGTTAATCAAGTCGTGTGGGTAAAGTAGTACATCCCTGTAGGGTATAAATCTATTCGAATAGCCGTGTCCGTGGTTATAGACGATCGCTTGAGTTTGTGGCTGCTTATTGTTAGACTTGGAATTAAAATTGTGGTTATAACTGGGTATTTGTCATGAATGGGATGTTCATGCTTTTGTTGTATCAAAGTGGACAACCACTTTGTTATTTGTATGATTCATTTGTTATTCAATTTACTACTTATTCACATGTTTTACTTCTACTTCAAATCTGATTTCAAAATGGCACTTGAAAAACTAGTATGTGTAGGTTGTAAATTGTTGCGTCTCTTTTGCAAAACTAAGCCAATATGAGCTATCATTTGGAACAACCTCTAGCATGACTAATTTTTATTTGTGTAAGACTTACGAGTACCTTTGTACTCAACCCGGTTGCTGCAATTTCAGGTGAGGAAGACTTTAAGCCCGTTGAGCTCGTTAGTGTCGATTTAGGCGACATTGACGAGTAGTGCTATCATTTAACTCCCAGTCGGTTGCCGATGGGTTATGGGGCATACCATGCTGGATATTTTGGTTTATTTACTTGCTTCCGCTGTTACTTTATGATCTTATTTGAATTTGGCCGGTCGGCCACTTGTAATAGTTGTAGACTTAAACTATTATGTTGTATGTCTTTTGACCTATGAATGTATGAATGTTGTATGGATATGATCAATGCTATATGTGAGTTTGGGGCATGTTGGTCGCTGATCTTGGGAGCCACCATGACCTCATGCTTGCTGTTCATAGATTCCATTTTAACTCACTAAGTTTAGTCTTTGATTCTTTAGAGAACCGATAATCATGCAAAGGCTTGCAGAGGAGCAGCATGATCACCGGAACTCTAGTTTCAGAAAAGATCTCTCATTTAGATGGAGTTAACTTAGAATCCATTTACTTGAGGCCCAGAGTTATGTCCATAAGACTATGCTTAGTCTCGGTCTTACGGAGATAACTCAGGGTCCTCACAGCTGATTTGGAGCTTCCTAAATCGACACACGCCAGCAAGATGACCTTAACCTTTTCAACTTGAGCTGCTATTATAAGATGTGGGCATGATGAAGGTACAGATGATCCATTATCTGTTGATTGGCAAATGGTCTTGATCCATGCATTCATCGATCCTAGCTAGCTAGAGGAAAATGCTAGAAGAGAATATTATTCCAATAATCTGGAAAGAAACCGTGAAGAATATAGTGGTATATATATATACGTATGCATGCATGAAAACCCATGTGAACTTGGTGAATTGTGATAGAAAAGATTACTTTGATCTTTCAAATGGAAAATTCATGTGAGCAACGGCAATCTCAGCACCGATCCTCTCGGCCTTTCAAATGCAGAATTCTACTTGGAGATAAAGAAATCAGTCGCTAGCTAGTTACGTATAAGCTCTGCTTGTATAGCTCAGCCTAAATTTGCGGCCGGGGAATGAAAAAGAATAAACTTGTGGAGATACACACAGCCCAATTAAGAAAGAGAACACACATCGTGAACACTGATAGAGGTAGGTAGCAGCGAATTTGAAGGATACTGAAGAGGTAGCGCTCCCACCAATCCATAGCGTAGAGCCCAATGGTGACGTTGTACAGGAACAGCTTCCTGCCGATCCAGCTCATCTCCTCCCTCTTCTCCCCTCTCTCGCTTGCTTCTTTCCCGCCATAGTATTCACCATTCGCTAATTAATCTCCTCGATGATAGCAGCAGCAGCAGAGAGAGAGAGTGGTGATGGCAGAATAGTCGGCTTAGAAGTTAGAAGTTGATAGCAGCAGCAGCAGAGAGAGAGAGTGGTATTTATAGAAGGAAATTAAGCTAGCACAGGTAGCCTTCTCTAGCAGTTGGCGGTTGTATTCCTCCATCCGTCCGCGTCGCGCGCAGCCGCTCCATCCCGGTTTTTTCTGGTCGCGCAACCACACTTGCTCTACAAATTGAAAGCTCTGCATGGCGCGGGAAAGGTCAGAGACAAGCGCAGCTTGGCCTCGGCGATTAACACCGGTCAGAGTACTACTGTTGATTCATCGAAGATTGGCGATTAACTACAATTACTTCAGTCAATTGGCCCGTAGGCCTTCTCTATGACACGGCGAAATTGATTACTTCAGTCAATTGGCCCGTAGTCACGTAATGAAGTCGTTTTGAATACGTACAGCCAAACTATTCTTAATTTTGATCAAATATATTTTCTAAAATAGGTAGTTTGGGTATAAAAATGATATGGATAGTAAAATTGTCGTGGAAAATACTTTCGTAACATTACACTTTTAGAACTTAACTCCAAAATATAACGATAAAATGACTTTTTTACTCTAGGAGTACTTTCTTTTAGAAACTGCCGGCACTATATTGATCACAAAATCGTTATAAAGAGTCTTCCAATACACTCTAGTACACCATTACGAATAAAAGAGCTAACAAGATGCTCACAAGATCTAGCTAGAGTATGTGCATATATTCACCACCCGACTAACATGATGAAAACCAATCGAGGAAAAGCTCTTCGCCATGGACTTAATATCGAGATAACCGCACCAATAGAGAACTGATCCGATCAACGAATTCAACCATTGCACGACAAACGATCGAAGCAAGGATGGCATTTTGTTAACCTTCATCATAGGCTAGGGCTATTGCACGATGAAATGCCAATGCTTCCTTACTCGGCGTAGTGATCCATTCAAGGTGCTCATTGCAGTAGCCAAGTATTCAACAATGTGGTTTGGACTACCACGCCAACCCCATCCGCGAGAAGAAGCAAAAAGTATTGCATCGATATTAAAAAAAGATGCATGCCGACATCGGAGTCCATTTAGGGACTGAATTCAAGGACTCACGCCTATGACCTAGATCCAGATTGAAGATACGCAACACTATCAACTCAACATAAGTTTTAACTTTCTCGGACACCCTTCGAGGATGCAACAAACCATCATCGCTGCATCATTATGGGCCTCCCAAATATTTCACGAGTAACAACAAGAATCGCTGCCACTCGATCGGAGGAACGCCCTAGAAATCGAATAGCCACCGCTAGCACAAGTCAACATCTTGCAGCGAGATGGAAGTCAGTACTCAATTTCACTTCATGCCAAACTTCATGGGCAAATTAGCGGAACAGAAGGAGTGTTCGATACACTCATCCCTCCCACGTACACACATCATTATTTGGGATATGCCTCCGTTTCAAATGAAAAACACATGGGAGAGCAGATCTTGTGCGAAACCCCACAACAGAATTTTTATCTTGTTCGTGGCTTTAAAGCCTAGAGTGACTTCCAATGTTTTTCATCCGTCTTTATGTCTGTTGAGGAGAGCCACACCCAAAGCTGCGTCGAGAGGAATAAAAACCCTCCGACCGAGCCAAAAATATGCAGAATGTACCGTGTAAGACCCATGTCTTGTATAAGGCCATGAAGCAAAATCCTCACCGCCTTGCATACTTACAGGCACCCGGATAATCTAATTAGCAACCTCCTCAGGGAAGATAGAACGAGCCAGATCAACATCCCAAGAACCATGCTCCTCTCGTATAAAAAAATCAACTGTTTGATCCACTGGTAGGGGCACCAGCGGTTGAACAAGACTGGGTGTAATGCCAAGTATCCAATTATTAGATAAGATTTTAATACTTTTGCCATTGCCGACTTCCTACCGCACACCCCTTCCGCAAAGCAATTCCTTCCCATGGCGATACTCCTCCAAGTATCTGAAGATGATCTTGGACTAGGGGCATCCCAAAAATCACAGCTAGAAAAGTAACGACCCTTCAACGCCTAAGTGCAAAGTGACCTAGGCTTTGTCATTAGCCGCTAGCCCTGACGACCTAGCATTGCTTGATTGAAGAGCACAAGATCACAAAAACCCATGCTGCCTAAAGCTTTAGGTGTAGACAACCAGTCCCATGAGCACCAATGCATTTTCTTCTTGCTGTTCTCAACACCACACCAGTCATTAGCGATGAAGGTTTTCAATTTCTCACACGTCGAGACCGGCAGCTGGAAGTAGCTTATAACATAAGTTGAAATAGCCTGGATCACCGATTTTAACATGACTTCTTTCCTTGCCCGTGACAATGGCCGGTCAGTCCATCCATTGATCCGCTTCCACACTCTATCGTGCAAGAAATGAAAGCGTGCCGTCGTCTGATCGACTCACCTCGGGCGACATCCCAAGGTAGGAATCCTAGAGGGCTTCATTAAGAACATCCAACCGAAAGCGATGACTCCTTGCTTAACATCATCAAGGTAATGCTAACCAAAGAAAATAGAGAACTTCTCTAAATTAATTTTCTACCTAGAACCTTCACAATACAAAATGAAGCATGGCTTTCAATGCATCAACACCTTTTGCATCACTTCGAGCAAAGAAAATACCATTGTATGCAATTAAAAAAGTGATATGGGGAGGGCCGGGCAGACCGCTCCGACACCGTGATAGCTCACTACACGACCCTCCTTGTGTTGCATGAGACATGATAGACCTTCAAGGCACTGTGAAAAAAATAAGGGACTAATAGTGTCCCTTGCTTAATACCCTGGATGAGACAACACGCATAGTTAGCTCACCACTAACCCGACGAAGATAAGCGAATAAGCGTATACAATGCGATGACAGGCTGATCCAAGTAGGAGCAAAACCCACTTATTCGAATGACCATGTAGATAATTCCACTCTACCGATCATATGCCTTCATCATATCAATCTTTAAAGCAAAATATGGCCTCTTCAATTGTTGTCTTCGTATGGTGTGTAAAACACTGCGTGGCGAAAAGTGCATTGTCGGTGATAAGCCTTCTAAGGACAAATGCACTCGATACTCGAACACAATCGCATACATAAAAACTATCAATCTATTAGCAATCTTATAGAGCACATTGCACAAAGCGATGAGGTGGAAATTCTTTAGATGTTCGGGCCTCGAAACCTTAGGGCTAGCATAATAACTTCATCGCGGAGACCCTTTGGAATATCCACACCTCTAGAAAGCTTCTTCCATCATGACAAATTTCCTCATGAAAGAAATCCCAATGTGTACGATAGAAAAGTGTCGAGAATCTGTCTGGGCAGACGCTTTCCTACACCCCATCTGGAATAAAGCAACCTTGATATCATCATCGTATAAGGTTTATAGAACTTCGGCATTGACCACATCATCCACTTCTGAGGATATCCTCAAGAACGCATCCAACAAATCACACGGTTCGGAGGAAAAGAGATTTTCATAAAGCTTTGAACCATACCTTTAATGCTATCTTGATTTTCACATCTAGAGCCATCTTCCCAAAGAAGGGCCTTGATTTTATTTATTAAGCCTCCTCGCGAAGTCCTCGCCGGGAAAAAAGCTGACATGTCGGTTTTTGTGGTAACCGATCTATGATAGCCGAACAACCGTCTAACTACTGAAAGGGTCATCATAGGCGGTTCTAAACCATCATCACATCTGTTTCAATGAATGACGCTAAACTTTATATGTTCATGATAAGAACAACACAGAGCGGTGTTGGAAGAATAGTTCATCCCACCCGCATGCGGGCCCGCGAGTGCAGAGACGATATCTCAGACCCGAAATATTGCTATACTCATGAAGGACCTGTAGTGCTACCGCTTGTATCCATAGAGTAGTCAACCCCTAAGGGTATTTTGGTCATTTGTACAGGCTGAGGAGCCTATAAATACCCCATGTATCTCTCCCTTCAAGGGGGAGGACTCTTGAGCAATACATACAAGCAAGTCACTAGGTGAGCCTTCGGGAGGGATCCTCGAACCCCGTGGGTCGCGCAGAAGTAGGGTGGTCCTCTCGGACCCCGAACTCAGATAAATCCTCGTGTTACATTAGTTCTCCGTGGGCCGAAGGCATTAGCTGCCATCGTCCGCCCTCTCTACTTGTGTTGGTTTTACACCATCAACATTGGGCCCGAGCCACGTGGGGACGTAGCTAATCAATAAGAGGCTATGGCTCCTACCAAGAAGTACTCCAAGTCCACGAGGCCTCCTCTCGCCTCCAGAGCATAGGGGCACGCGGACGACCAGTCCGTTCTCAAGAAAAGCCCAAGGCATGGGTTATCTTGGAGATTGAGCTATTCATCCGGGGCAGATAACGTCCTGCGCATTCCCGGCTGCAGAGCATCCCTACCTCCATTGCACCGGTGGCAGCGTGTCGGCCCAAGGCAAGAGGCGAAATGTTGTTGAACCTCGGGGCCATCCACCACTCCCAGAGGGCTCGCGCGCTAATTACAAAGCAATGGTGGAGAGCAACATAAAGCGGTGGTGGACTACATGATGGCATACGTGTCGTACTCCATGACTCTCGGCATGTCTCCCGCTCGAAGCCGCCCTCAGTTCAAGTGGCCACTTGACCCTTGCGAGGATTTTTCCTCGGAGGAGGACCCGAGGACATCCTTACAACCTCCTCCACTCGCCCACATGGCGGTGATGAGAGGGCTCCTTGCAGCCAT